>CM042016.1:27637107-27842107 GCA_023525715.1 Cichorium intybus | reverse complement strand
TGGATGAATATAAAAAAAATATTTTTATAATTTTAGTGATTTAATTTTTAACAGTATTTTTATAGAGATTATACAAAATTACGTTATAATCATCAATGAATCAAACATTTAAATAAGAAAAACTACAAAGAAAAATTTAAATAAGAAAAACTACAAAGAAAATTTAAATAACACATTCATATACAACATTTATTTTCATACATGATTAACGTATTTCACACAAAATTGAAAATTTATACATAATTATCTTCAATAATGATTATATCATATCATAAGAAAAAATTACAAAATCCATCCCGATGTTAGCACTTTTCTTGAATGAATCACATTCCCTTTTGTTGCTGCTAACATCACACACAAAAAACTAATAGTGGACACCCGTGATTAGTGTTAGTTTGGATTCACACCTGCAAAATCGACTCGAAGGATATTAAAAAATAATTTATAGACTAGAATCATCAATGATTAACACTGCTCATCATTAATGATTAACACAAGTATTATCATCATTTTTGCAATCATGTTTTATTCAATACATGATTTCAGCTATAATCATAGATGATTATAACTATAATCATAGATGATTATAGCTGAATAGCTATAATCTTGGTGATTCATCTATAATCATAGATGATTCAGCTATAATCATAGATGATTAACACTGTAACGTCTACTTTAACTAGAAAATGTTAATCATCAATGATTAACACTGCTCATCATCAATGATTATTATTATAAGTTCTTGGTATTAAAATAATTTTAGTATTTATGAATATAGTTATATTATTATAAATGTATGAATCCAATCATTTATGATAATAACTTAAATCATTTATGATTACAACGGTAATCATTAAAATTTAACACTAAAATTAAGATATCAAACAAAACATGTTAATCCTATCAGCAAGATTATATTCTTGTTAGCAACGACTCATTTAAAAATCCAAACAAAATAACCCTAATCAAACTATCATTTGTTTTTTATTAAAGGATTATTGGGATTATTAAAATTAATAGTGGAACGCTTAAAAGTAATTAATAAAACAAATGGGTTTTACATTATTAGTCAGTGACTTAAATCTAAATAGTCAAACAACTTGGAATGAACTACGTTAAAAGAAATTGAACTAGGAAGGCTTACGGCAAGTAAAATGGTTTTATCCTTATGTTAAGACGCTGGATCCATTTACTCAATCTTTTTCCATTAACAAGTTCTTAAGCACACTTTTAGTCTCCATCTGTGATTATGAATATAGGTTCTGTAATTAGAAAAAATAGTTACAAAAAAATCGAATATTTTGTGATTTGTGAGAGTCTTGTACCATTGTGCTTTTCATCACCATATTGCCCATCACTTCCTGGAAAACAGCGTTGGAAAAATAAGGGCATAAAAAAGAGATATAAAAGTATAGTAAGCTTGATCGACAACAAAGAAAAATAATAAAACAGAAAGATTACTAGAAAGTTGTCTTTACGATTCTTCAATGCTAGCGGCTCTGATATTTAAGAAATCATACCCGCTATAACCCTTATATGCGATGACGGTCCAGTGCGTCTGTCGGTGCGGCTAGGGTTTGTGAGTGAGAGCGATGGAGAATGGAGATACCTTTCACGGTGGTATGGCTACTATTTCTGGAGGAGTCACGACTGATGTGAAGCAACAATGTTGATGCGATGACGGTCCAATTGTGCTCGTTGTGGTAAGGGTAAACAGTAGACACGATAAGTAGGGTTAAGAGAATTGGGAACAGGGAGCTTGCTGGTCGACGTTTAGGGATTTGAGAGAGAGAACGAGAGTGAGAGATAGATTGGAGAGAAGAGAGCTAGGTTTTAGTAAATTGAAAATCAGTTTCCTGGATGTCAAAATTACTAGCTAGAATTTAGGAATTTGAAAGTCAATTTCCTAATTTGATGGATATCAATATTACCTATATACCCTTCTTGTATTTAAAAATATTACTAATCAATTTAATTGATTTAAATTATCATAAATAACAGATTAATATAAGCCATAGATTTCATTATTTGGAAGGCCCAGATTTTTTCTCATTTTCTCAACCTTTTCACCATTCTCATTTTATCTTACCTCTCTCTCTCTCTCTCTCTCTCTATATATATATATATATATATATATATATATATATATATATATATATATATATATATATATATATATATATATATATATATATATATATATAGGTTCAAATACATTTTCTAAGTATTGTGTGATTGTAGGACTAATTTTGCACCAATCATTTGATAGGGGCAAATTAGTAACTTTACCAAGCAATCGTAACTTACGAACCCTTACGAACCCTAAAGATACAATTCTTAAAACTTTCTCTCTCTACCCTAATTCTCTCTCTCGCTTTTCTAATTTTTTGGAAGCGATTATTCTGCCGTTCACCATTCCTTCAGTTCGTCGGCCTTCTTCTTCGCCCTCCTCCATCCCTCTTATGGAACCACGCCCACCGGAATTTCCTCCTCAGCCGACTCCACCTCCTGTGGAAGATGTATCCCCGTCAAGTCTTGATCGAGCGAGAAGAGAAAAGGCAGGCAAGTCCCGTTTCGTAAAATTGAACCCTCGCATGACTGTTAAGAAGCAGTCATGTCTGATTAACCGTCGATCAAACTCATAAGCGGCGATTCTTGAAGATTGGGTCGGAAATCGAGAATCCAATTTGCTGAAATCGAGAATCCAATTTGCATCCATCTGAACTCGATTTTGATGTTGAAGAGATGATGTATACCGATTCATGTAATACCAGTTTCGATTTCATCTTTTTCTGCTCACAATTTCATTCTTTTTTTATATTTACCCAGCGAAGCCATCGTCTTCATCAAATTTTCGTCTTCAACAACATTCAAGTAACAACGAATTGATTATCTGAGAATGGGGCATTCTCAGAGAATGGGGTATTCTTAGAGAATGGGGCTTTTCATATAGCAGTTCTCAACCCTCTGTAAACATATATAATTATTGTATTCTTTGAGAATGTGTGTATAATCACACCAAACTCATAGTTATTTTGTAAAAAATGTACAAAATATACTAAATTCTCGAAGAATATGCAAAAAGGGTATAATATTAACTACATTCTTCAAGAATAAATGTGTCAAAAGGCCAAACTAAAAATACGTAAATTGTACATTCTTTTCTACTTAGAATTCTCGGAGAATAACAAAAAAGTAACAGCATATACATAGTATTATCAGAGAATAGGAAAAAATAACAACTGTACGTTCTTTTGAGAACTGTAGTCTGTGGGTACGTAACTGAGCATTCTCTGAGAATGGGAGTGTTTTTTTAGAACGATAGTATGTGGGTACGTAACTGACATCCTTAAAACACGCAACTTCAGAACATCCTTAAAATACGCAACTTCTGGCTGTTTTAAAATAGAAACTAATTATTTTTTTTCATTTTAATTACCATCATGCATTTGTTGATCATAACCCTCCATTTTTTTGATCTAATGGTCCAAAATTGGTCCTACATTCACACAATACTTACCAAATGTATTTAATACTAACTCTATATATATATATATATATATATATATATATATATATATATATATATATATATATATATATATATATATATATATATATATATATATATATATATATATATAAATATATCAACAAATACTAATCGAAAGATTCTAAACGAATTTTAAATTTATTCAAAAGCATGATTTTTTTTTTCTAATAGTAGTAGGTAAATTAGCATATCATGTATTATTATATAAGTAAAGCTATACAAGAATGACGAAATAAGACCGGATTAGTTTTATAACCAAGCCACCCCTTATTCCTTAAATAGATTGTTGGATAACCACTAATAAGGTATGATAGTGATCGAACAATGACGACATGCTATGATTTCTGGGTACACAAGAATAAGGAAATACATCCCAATATCTTTTAAACATTCAATCATAAACTCAAAACAGTTCATTTCATAAAGATGATTACATATCAGTTCATCATAAAGGCATTTTTAATATTGTGATATTAACACCTATTATCCCAAATAGTTATTTTTATTTTACCTAAAGACACCTTTACCTAAATTGTTATTTTCATCATTAACAACACGTAAAGATAAAAAGGACAAATATTATCTTTAGACGTTCCAACCATCGCTGTCACGGCTAACAAGTACAAGATATCATATTGTTTCAAAATTAGAAAGGATGATGCATAGTTTTGAATCTATGATGTTATATAAAAAATCGTATATTTTTTACTTATAAGATAAATATGTGGTTTCTTAGTTCTTACCGCACAAAATGTAGACATATACATGAAGGGTTGTCACGGATACCCCATACAACTGGATATGGGCATATATGTCATTAAAAGGATACATGAATGAAAGCCATACCCCTCACTCAATATCTTTTAATAGACCACATGCCCTTGGAAGATGCTACAAAACATAAGGTTCCTCTTACGAGATAAGCCCTCAAGTTTTTAAACCCCACATGTCTTTTTTCAAAACATTTGTCTCAAATGATTGTATATATCTTCGTAGATACCAAACCATATCTAAGAATAAAATTTCTATTAACATCTATTTTCTTAATTCGTTAAATAACCTCAAATTCACACGTAATTTTTAAATATCAGTAAACTGATGATATAACGCCGGGATTAAACAACTTAGGGGCTGTTTGATTTGCCTTTTATTAGGTCCAGTAAGATATTACGACTGACTCTATCCGAGTCAAACCGTTTGATAATCTTAAGATTTACCTCTGCCTCGGTCCTAAGTCTTAAATTTTACCTCTTATCCGGCCAACTTCAAGATATGTCTGGGTCAGACACGGACTCAGTCAACTCTTACTCAATTAGCAAGTATCAAACAGCCCCTTAATATACAACTTTATTGCAAAAATTCACCCCATAATTAGCTTTCTTTTTTCACAACACAGAGATTATACAGATCATTTTCAAGACAACTTAATGCACAATCTTATTGCAAAATTTCACCCCTTAATTAGTTTTCATTTTTTAAACATATAGATTGTACAAGTCATTTTCACAATCTATAGAGATTTGATTTTTTTTTTTATCGTCTTGTTTATTATTGAATAATTTATTGTTGGTTTCAGTGGTGGTGATTTTGTATATTACATGAATCATTCGATCTTGTGTTGTCATGTTGGGTGAAAAGAGATGTACTAAAAATTTTCGACATATAAACAGTTCTCCTCTATTTGAAAATAGTTATATCATCTTGTGAGGGGTTTAGATTCCACAATATATGCATTTTAATATACTAAATGGATAACATAATCCAAAATTGTAATAAAAAACATCCAACATCACGTCGGACATGTTGTGGAGGTATGCAAGGTTATAACTCTAAAAATAGAAATAAAAAATAAAATGTTTATACCCAAGAATAATTGTAGATTGTATATAAGTTAAAAGAGATTTATATTGTGTTGTAAACTTGGGTAGTTTACAGATGAACTAAGTTGCTCGTAGTTGTCGTTTCACTGGTATGTAATAATGATTATGCAAACAAAATATGAGGGCAAATGACATGAAAATGTAAGGGTGCATTTAGTTGCGGAAAACTGTTTTCCGTTTTCCATTTTTCATTTTCAGAAAAACGAAATGAGTTTTCATTTTCAGTTTTCTATTGAAAATTTAGAAAACGCGTTTAGATAAAACCGATTCCGTTTTCATTTTCTATTTTAGAAAAACAGAAAACGTGTTTAGATATCTATTTTCTATCAATTTTCATTTTCATTTTTTGATTTGGGGTTGTGCGGGTAAGTGGGTGGGGGTGGGTGTATGGGGGTGGGGTAGGGTAGGGTGGGGGTAGGTGGAGTGAGGTGGGGGTGGAGGGTTGGTAGGTGAGGGTTGGGTGGAGGTGGGTAGGGTGGGGGTAGGTGGAGGTGGAGGTGGAGTGAGGTGGGGGTGGGTGGTGGGTGGGGTTGGGTGGGGGTAGGTGGAGGTGGGTGGGGGTGGGGTGGGGTGGGGGTAGGAGGTGGAGGTGGAGTGAGGTGGGGGTGGGTGGTGGTGGGGTGGGTGTAGATGTAATTTTAGGGGTGTAGGTGAGAATGAGTGTGTGTGTGTGTGTTTTTGTATATTTTAGAAAAATTTTTGAAATAGAAAAATATAGAAAACAATAAATTTGGGTTTTTCAAAGTTTTCCAAATTCTTTGTAATTTTTGGAAAATGAAAAATTTTCATTTTATTGGAAAACTTTGGAAAATTTGATGAACTAAACGCGTTTTCCGATTTCTCATTTTTCTTGGAAAATTTTTCCGAAAAACAGAGCAGTTTTCCGCAACTAAACGCACCCTAACTTATTTTGTGTCAGTATTCATTTTTAAGATGATTATTTGGAAACATACATATAATCATCAGGATTTAGTCTATGATTTTAGATTTTTAGATTATAATTTTCATAATTAAGAGTATAGAGGATAATAAAATTTAAATAAGGTTTGCCATCGAGGCATCGACCCATTGATATTGTAGCCCATTGGGTTGCTGTCCAAAAGCTTTTAAGAGCCTGTTAAAGTTAGAAAAGCCCGATATTTATTAAAGCGTCGACACTCGATTAAATATCTGTTGTAAATTGTAGTGAAGTAGTGAACTACTGAACTGTAATGTGACATCCACAAAACATTGTTATTACACGTATTGTGTTATATGATATGACGATATTATGAAATATACAAGTTACATTATATAAAAATATATTATGTGCTAAATTTAATCGGATCAAATTTTAGGTGTTAGTACATTTTTTTTTCGTTCGCCTCATGTTGAAGATGGTTGTAAAGTCTGTGACAATAAAAAAAATGGAGAAGTCTCAACTCTCAAGGTTCGAATCCCAGGTTTGAAACCCACATTTGTCAACATTGAGGTGGCATCCCATTCAAAAGAGAAGTTATTAATATTCATGTTTTTGTTATAAAATAAGCAACACAATTGAGCAACCATATAGAACACCAACAATTAACGTGGAAACCTGGAACAGGAAAACCACAAACGACATTCTTATTGAACTTGAATAAATCTTCGATGAAAGGGGTACAAAATGAAAACGTTGTTGTGAATGGAAGAAGAAAAAAAAACGATGGAATGAATGCAAAAGAAACACTAATCGGTTTTCTATAATAGACTACAAAGATTTCTAACCCAATACTAAAAAACTAAGACCAAGGGGAGCCTAGACCATTCACCCTAAAGGGTTTGAGTGTCACCTAGGCACCATCTCACTTTCCCATCACTAACCACTCATCCCTTCAATTCTAGGAAATGGTAATCTCTCACTAACCACTCGTTTTTTTATTTAAATAAATAATAATTACTTTAACATAAATAAAACTAAAATTACCAAATAACATTTAATTAAAACGCACAAACATTACAAAATTAATATTCCTAGAAACGGGAAATTAAAACGTACACACGATAATTAAATTCCTAGAAACAGCAAATTAAAACCTACATACGATAATTACATTCTTCGAAAGATTGGTGAAATTTTCACCACTTACCACGCATCGTAGAGCAAGAACTCCGCATTTTGTGACACCCGATACTCGTGTAGCGCTTGTCCAATGACCTCATAGTCAGTTATTCCGGGTTGTCGGTTTACCGATAAGTTTAAGTAAATTTGGTCAAAGGTTTTCAGTTGCACCGACATTAACCTCCATTTGCTGTGAAGCTGATGCCTACTCCGAAAAACCGAATCCTCCTCCATTGTATTGTTATACAATTCCTCAATACGTTCCCAAAATTGGCGGCCATTTATTAGATCTTCCTCTTCAGTAACGATGAGGAAGGCGGTTGCCAAACCTGCTTCTTCATGTGAAAGCCATCCCCAACGATTATTTTCATTTTCGTTTCCAGCCATTTTCCATAAAATTTGGTAGCTTGTTTTATATTGTGTAGGAAGTTGAGAAAGAAATGTGTGATTTTTAAATATGGTAGAAAGAGGTATTTATAGTTTGGTAAATTATTAAAAAAATTAATTTTTTTAAGTAACTGTTGGGGGGGGGGGGGGGGTGATTTACAAAACTGATCAACCTCAAGGTGGCAAAAGGAAAATATATTCATGTTTCACGTTACACCAACCAACTAGGGCGGTGTTACCGTGCGGGGTTTGAATGCCATATCGGACACCGCCCTATGCGGTTTTACGGCTCCGGTTGGTCTAAGACTAAAGAACGCTTTCCAACTAATAAGGCTTTCTAATACCATCTAAATACTCTTTAATAAAAGATAATTTCGGAGTCCCAATAAATAAATAAATAATGTTTAACAGCTATTGGAGAAAAATTGTTTCTTAAAAAAACTGCACAACAACAAATGAAATACTTTCATGAATAGTCACATTAGTTCCAACGATATAATTCCATACAAAGAAGGGTTTAGGAACATCATTAACAAACTCCACCTTAAAAGTAAACCATTTTTTCAAAGTAAAACTTCTACCTTCAATTGGAAACAAAAAATAAGTAGTAGCAAAAGTCCTAAAGGACTTAAACTTCAACTCCAATCTTCAAAGTAGAAATCAGCATTGTCAAAACCTAATCAGGATTTTGGTTTGGAATAACATGTAATGATAGTGCCTCGAACACAGTAAGGGCCATTAGTTTTCCTCAGATCAACTTTAATCACAACTCAGGAACCTTTGTGATCTTCAAAACAACAGCCTCCACTTGAATATTTGTAACCCTTGTCGTTAAAGACACTAAAGGAGATGAGATTTCTCTCCATCATAAGATATACCAAACATCAATTAAAGTTCGTATCATGCAACCAAACATCTTGAAACCTATAGTCCCAACACCTTCAACTTTGCATTAGAAACCATCAAAACCACGAACTGACTTGACATTGTGAGTTAGTTTAAAAGCAGTAAACCAATATTTGTGAGAACACATGTAATAAGTTATAAGTACAAGTTGAATCAAGTATCCAATTATCATCTACGCCTCCAAAAACAAAAGTAATAACCTCTCTATTGGAATTATTGTCACAAACATAATTTGTAAAATCATCAGTACCCTTTGAATTATTTGAAGCGTTTCGCTTTTCTTTAATATGCAACTTGTAACATTTGGAAATCCTATTACCATGGTTCTTGCAATACCAGCAAGACTGGTCTCTGTCTCGTGATTGGATTGACTAAATTTTCTTGAGAAATCCCTTTCATTAAAACAACCCCAAATGGATAGCCCTTCACCTTGCGAACTGCTTGACTGTTATTAAAAACCATTTGTTCAATCTTTTCATTGGAGTACAAGGCTTCGTAAACTTCATGTAAGGTAAGAGTGTCATGACTATAAATAATAGTATCCCTTAGGTTTGAATAAGAGCTCGGAAGGAACATAATAGAATCAAACTAAAGTCTTCTTCGAGATATTTAACTTCCAAAGTCGCCAGATCGGCCACGATATCTTTGAAATAACATATATAGTTGAGTAGATTACTAGATTCTTGAAATTTATGTAAGAATAGTTTTTGATTTAAATGCATCTTACTTGTGAGATATTTTTCGTTCATATGGATTCAAGTATTGACCAAACCGCAGTTATAGTTTTTTGATTAAGTGCCTCTTGGAGAATATTGTTGTGAACGAACGGATTTGAGCCAAAGCTTTACAATCGTTGCTTCTTTTCTTCTGGAGCCTAAGTAGCTTGAGCCTTACCTCCTAACGGATATAAAGCATCGTGGATTAATTGATTGTTTTAATGGCTTAAAAAATATAAACTAAGACTGAGTTGTTTAAAAAACAATTAAAGGTAGTATCATGCTTAATAAAAAACACGACTATAAAGATTATATATAAATTAGTTATAGGCTTAGGAAAAAAACACTAAGGGGGTGCTTAGAATTGCCTTCTTTAAAACAACTTATGTTTTTTTATTAAAAATACTTATTAGCTTCTGGTGTCAAAACGGAGTTTTAAAAAAGTGTTTGATTTAACTTATCTGGTACCAAAACATAATAAGCGGGTAAGTTATTTTTTAGTGTTTGTCAAATAGTGTTTATGTGTGTAGTGAGGAAATAACTTATTAAAAACTTCTTAAATAAGTCAATAAGTATTGGAAAAGTAACTTTTCGAAAACACTTTTTAAGTCAATAAGTTCTTATAAAATCTTCCTATCCAAACACTTAAAGCTCCTTATTATCGGTGTTAAACTGTAATAAGTCAATAAACACTATCAAACACCCGCTAAAAAGGCTTAATATAATCTCACGATCTTTTTGTGGCGGGTCTTGGAGGCTATTATATGTGTTTAAGAAAATGGGTAAATTAATGGTCCAAGATGTTAGGATCGAGACACTTAGCATACGAACACTAGACTCACACACTCACGTCACAAATTAAGAACACAAGAATTTAACGTGGTTCGGTCTAATCTGACCTACGTCCACGGCGGGTAACTAGAAGTTTTATTGCTCTGTGTTTATTTGTGTTGTGTGGTACATAAATCTCTTCAACTGAAGCTCTATTTATATGTGTAACCAATTAATGTGAAATGAAGAACTTGGAATGAGGCTACCAAACTTATTAGGCTACCAACCATTCACCAACTCTTCAAACTTCACCAACCTTTGAATAAATCTTCAAAAGCTTCACATTTACCTAACAATCTCCCACTTGAAGATTTTGAACAACGTAGTCTTTCTCTACCGTCCAAATTGTTGCAATAATTCTTCAATCTCTCACTTGAAGCCACGAAACAATCTTCACATGTGCTTCAACTGTACATTCCAAAAAAACACTTTTGATCTTAGCTCTTTCCTAGTTACCCTGGCCTTCTCTTCAATTTACCTAAAGGCTAGTTGAAGCTTTCGTTAGCTCCAACACATTAGTCATGGCTAAGTCTGCCACTGACCTGTTCTCTGTCTCCACCGGCTCCCACTGAAATGAACTGCCCGATCCTGGAACATCCTGAGAACAAAAGACACTCTCCATGTGTAGCAGATAATCTGGAGAGATTTTTACAGATGGAATACTGGTTTTCTTAACCCACTGTGTTCTGGGTATTCTAGCTGAAACACAGCTATTGCTCCCACTGTTATGAATGCCCTTGACTGGTTTTTCTGAACCGTTCCAAACACGTTCAACCTGAATCTGACCTGTGACTCTGGGTTTGCCATCTGCAAAGCAAACCTTCTTCTGTCCACGAGACTCTATGAACCGAACTTTGGTCTTTTTCTGAACTGGGACGGTTACTCCCTCAGACGGTAAACTGACCATATATAATGAACCCCTCTTATGTCCACGAGCTATCACACGATTTCCTTTGACTACCTTCCACTGCCCATTCTTGAACTTAACCTCGTGCCCTTGTTCATCCAACTGCCCAACAGAAATCAACTGTTTCTTCAGACTTGGAATTACACGGACATCCTTCAAAGTCCATAGACCGACTGGAGTCTTCAGATCTAAGTCTCCTATGCTCGTCACATCAAGAATCTCATCGTTTGCCAGTCTTACCTTACCAAAATCCCCTTCTTTCACATTCCGCAGTGCTTCACGGCTGTGGGTAGCGTGAAATGAAGCACCTGAATCCATAACCCAGGAATCCACATTGCTCTCCACACTACAGATCAAAACATCATCATCTGAATGGTCTACTGCAACGTTAACTTCTTTCTTGTCTTTTGGACATTGATTCCTGAAATGTCCAACCTCTTTACAGTTCCAACAAGTCACATCATTTCGAGTCCTCGACTGACTCCTTCTTCTGTTCTTGCTCCCACTACCTCTGTTATTTTTTCTACCTCTGACCGCATTCAATTGTTCACTTGATGATTCCCCGGAATTTCTTCTTCTGACGTCTTCGCCTAGAATTAAATCCCGAATTCCCTCAAAAGTGAGCTCTTTCGATCCTGCGGAACTAGTAACGGCTGTAACTGTTCCGGACCAACTGTCAGGTAATGATGATAACAGTAGTAAAGCTTGAACTTCATCCTCGAACTTTATTCCTACTGACCCAAGTCTGGATAAAATCGAGTTTAAATTGTTGATGTGCACTGTAACTGAACTTCCTTCCCTCATCCTTGTGTTGACTAGTTCCCGAATCAGGAAGACTTTATTTGCTGCCGACGGCTTCTCGTACATATTAGACAATGCCTCCATGATTCCCTTTGTCGAGGTCTCCTTCAAAATGTTGAAGGCAAAATCCTTTGACAACGCTAGTCTAATAAATGGCTTGGACTTCTTATCCAAAGTCTCCCACTGTGCCTGTGTCATTGCCTCCGGTTTTTCACCTAAAACTGCGTCCAAGTCTTTCTGGACGAGCAAATCTTCAATTTGCATCTTCCACCAACCAAAGTCCTTCCCATCAAACTTCTCAATCTGAATCTTACTGCTTTCTGCCATTTTAACGGACAAATTGCACTTTTTCCAGAAATTAAGGCTGAAAAAATGCAATTTTTCTGAAGTTTAGGGACTCAACTACAATTTTCTGAAAGTTCAGGGGCTAAACTGCACTTTTCTGAAAGTTCAGGGACCTGACTGCAATTTTCTGAAAGTTCAGGGGCTAAAATGCACTTTTCTGAAAGTTCAGGGACCTAACTGCAATTTTCTGAAAGTTCAGGGGCTAAACTGCACTTTTTTGAAAATTTAGGGACCTGATTTGCAATTTCTGGAACTTCAGGGACCAGTTTTGCAAATTCTGGAACTTCAGGGACCTATTTTGCAAATTCTAGAACTTCAGGGACCTATTTTGCAAATTCTGGAACTTCAGGGACCGGTTTTGCAAATTCTGGAACTTCAGGGTCCTATTTTGCAAATTCTAGTACTTCAGGGACCTGTTTTGCAGATTCTGGAACTTCAATGACCTGTTTTGCAACTTCTGGAACCTCAGGGACCTGTTTTGCAAATTCTGGAACTTCAGGGACCTCTTTTGCAACTTCTGGAACCTCATGGACCTGTTTTGCAAATGCTACAGTACCGCTACAGTGTCGTCTTCTTCGGCGAACTGGTTTTTTCCGGCAAACTTTCCGGCGAGTTTTGACCAACTTTGACCGGTGATTTGGAGGTCTTCCGACGCTCAAAAAATTCGAAAAAATATATTTTCGGAATCTGCGGAACGAGACCTTTCCAATGGCGTAAACCAAAATCGTTTTTGAGACAAAAACTTTTCGACCCAAAAACAGAAAATCACTCTCTAGAGCTATACCAAGGCTCTGATACCACTTGTTAGGATCGAGACACTTAGCATACAAACACTAGACTCACACACTCACGTCACAAATTAAGAACACAAGAATTTAGCGTGGTTCGGTCTAATCTGACCTACGTCCACGGCGGGTAACTAGAAGTTTTATTGCTCTGTGTTTATTTGTGTTGTGTGGTACATAAATCTCTTCAACTGAAGCTCTATTTATATGTGTAAGCAATTAATGTGAAATGAAGAACTTGGAATGAGGCTACCAAACTTATTAGGCTACCAACCATTCACCAACTCTTCAAACTTCACCAACCTTTGAATAAATCTTCAAAAGCTTCACATTTACCTAACACAAGACAAACAAATATAGAAATAAAAGGTATTAACAAAAGGTTTTGTATAACGGCTTAAGAAAAAAACGTTTTTATATATAGGTATACGGCTAGTGGATGTGGCCAAAAAAGAACACAAAAAACTCGATCACTAAGGGTTCAAGAAGAATAAAAATTTGGGGTTCAAGAAAAACGATCGAGCAAATGTATATGTGAATTGATCTTGTGATACCACTTGTTATAAACGGAAAAACCACAAACGACACTCTTGTGGAACTTGAATAGACCTTATTTAAAGGGGGTGTATGTGAAAATGTTGCCGTAAATGGAAGAAGAAAATAAGAATTGTTGTAACGAATAAAAGGGAAAAGCTAATCAGATTTATATAATAGCCTACAAAGAAGCCTAACTCGATATTAAAACGCCTAAAAATAAGAAAAGTTTCCCAACTAGCAAGGCCTCCATACACAATAAGATATTGTTTTTTATGTACATAGTACAAGTCTTTTTTTTTTTTTTTTTAACGGCAAATCTATCATACTCTTACTCCTAAACTACTTCTTGTTATGTTAGTGTAAGGGTTTGAACCCATGACCTCCTTGTTAGTAATCACCTTGTTAGCAACTGTTGGAGAAGAATGTTGCTTATAAAAAACTGCATCACAACAAATCCAACACCTTCTGGAATAGTTGCATGAGTTCCACCAATACAATCCAATGCAAAGAAAGATTTATAAACATCATTAACATTGTTTAGATTCACCCTAATAGAATATTAGCCACATGTTAGAACAACCATTATCATAAAAAATGAACAAATTTTAAAAATCGGCCATTATAAGTACCATTTGTATTGTAATTTGATTTAGGGAAACTAACGGCTCCCTATCTAATAGTAAAGCAAGAACATTGAATCTATCTGGATGCTCACAAACTTACTAAAACTTCATTCATATAAAAAGGATTAAGCATTCAACAAGACATCCAATTTGATCCCATTACAACCAAACGCAAAAAACATATGTTGAGCTCATTTCCCTCAAATACAACATTGGTGCTTTCAAACATAAATTTAAAACCCAATTTTATTCCCAATCCTTTTTATTCTTCATAGATCTAAACACCCATCACCCACAAGATATCATCATCATCATCATCTGTAACTTCGTTATCTTGATTTACTCAATACCAAACATTTGTCTCAGCATTCCTACGAAGTTGGTGATCTTTTCAGGGTTAGCCAAGGATTCAGAAACAGTTTCCCTAGCATGGGTCCGCGTGATCCAAGCCGCCAATTTAGGGTAGTTATCCTCCACTTTGAATCCACCGTATTTCTCATAGGCAGGGAACCATGAGGTTAAACCAACAAGGAGTATGTCTACAAACCCGAAGGTTTCACCATTGAAGTAATCTTTGTCACCCAAAGTTCCGTCCAAGAACATCAAGACATCGAGGAATGCTGTCTTAGCAGCCTCTACTTCTTCTTCTCCTTTTGCAGTCCAAATGGCTTTACCTGCCGAGTGAACCTAGTATATAAATACACACAAAGATTAGGGTTTTTGAGTTTACACTAACACGGTTAGCTATAAAACTGTAATTCTTAAAATCCTATATGTTTAGCATGTTTCGCGTTTACATTTATGAGGCCCGTTTATTTGACAAAAAAATGAGATTATCAAGAAAATAGTATAGCGAATAATATCAAAGCATATTTTCAAGATACTATAGTTTACGTGTGAGAGTCAAATGTTGTCACTAGTGCGAAACAGGAAAACACCTTGTTCTAAGCTTTTTTGAAATTTTGGATGAAATTTTAAGATTTATTCTAAAAAGGGTTGTTCTTCGACCAATCTATGGTCCACATTTTTTTCTTACTAGAGAGACGTAAACAAGGTATGCAACGGTTTGTTGTATGGGTGGCATAGTGTCCATAAGAAGCTCAATCCACATTGGAATTGAAACTTTTACATTCTGTTTGCTAGACTCGAACTGTTGTCATTTCTACAAGTATATACCATCCTGGAACCAACCGTGTTATGCTAGATGGTTGAGAACCAGTTCTCATTGTTGAGGACTCAATTTAATTGGTTCCGAGAGTCCCACATAATGGGACTGTCGGAACCAGTTTGGGTATAACGACATTTACAAAAGGACATACCTTGCGGTCAATGTAGTCAGCCCAGAACCTGGCTCGGGATTTCTCGTATGCGCAAGTGGACATGAGAGGTTTGGAAGGCCAAACTTCATCGATGTAGGTTATAATGTTGGTGGACTCGCAGATGGGCTTGTTGTCGTGCAAGAGGACTGGAACTTGCTGGTGAACAGGGTTCGATTTTAGCAACAACTCAGTCTTGCCACCCATGATATTTTCCTCCAAAATCTCCTCATAAGCAATATCTTTTTCGGCCAATGCGACCTTGACCCTCATGCAAAAAGGGCTTGCCCACATGCTTAGAAGTTTAACATCATCCTTTGCCATTTCTGATCTTGTGTGTGTATGTGTGTGTGATGTTGTTGTTGTGTGATTGATGATTGTGAGTCAAGAAGCGTTTTGTTTATATAGAGACTTGATTGGGCTCATTGTATATGCATACACCTAGACAAGAAAAGCTTTGGTTTTCCCACGTACAAGTTGTTTCATAGCTAAAAGTTGAGAGAAGAACACAGGCTGTGTGGGTATTGAAATAAAATGTTCATTGCCGGCACACTAGACAAATTTACATACAAACAATGTAACAAAAGTCGTATCAGGCTTTTCGGGACTGCAACACCAAACTGTTGTAGAGTTCTAGACCGGCGGTATTTGAGTGGGATGATTTCTTTTTTTTTTTTTTTTTTTTTGGTCTTGGGTTTAATTTTTTCTGGACCGACTTTTTTTCAAATTTTCATTTCATTTTCTATATATATTGTAATTTTAAATTGGCATTTTGAATGATCCTCTTGTAACATACACTTGGAAATTTTATGTTATTTCGGACAGATTACAAATAAGCTCGTGTTTGAAGATCAATTTTTAAGAGAGGTTGTTTTTCTTTAATAGGCTTAATGGATTAAACAGATAAGACAACTATAGGTTTTTTTTTCTTCAGGTTATTTGATAAAACTGAATCATTTAGTGTTATAATAATTTCAATCTCATACTGGTTCAAAGAATGTAAGGTTCATTAACTGTTTAGTAATAAGATGTTGCATCAAACGTGTGGAACATGATCAAAGAGATAATCAATCAACCGATTAATCTAAACATATATAATGACTTAAACGGTTAAATAGAAAACGTTTAATATATTAAGGGGGTGTTTGAGATTGTGGTGAAAATCTCTTTATTGATTTATTAGTTTTTTGAAAAGTCGATAAGTTAAAAATAGTGTTTGGAATAACCTATAAAAGTCAATAAGTCCTTTTTAAAACTTCTTTTCAAATACACTACAAATCATGTTTGAAAAGTAAGAATTTGGTGACTTTTAAAAAGGCTATTTACGAAAAAAATCACTATATTAAAAAAAGAAAAAATCGGCTAAACCACCGATTTTTAAAGATTCCGAAAAAACCACCAATTTTTGGTAAAAATTTTCATCGAAGCCATTTGTTACCGGTTTTTCATGTAATAGTTGTCGGGTTAAAATTTTTTCTAAAAATGGGTGGTTTATTAAAGCAAATGAAAATTGATTGTTGAATCAGAAAAAATGATAAAATATATTGTTTTTTCGTAATTATTTAAGTTAAATTGTAAATATTATCTATGGCTAATTACAAAAGCACTATATTTTGCCAAAAATTTGGTTTAACCACCAAACTTTAAGATTCGGAAAAAAAAACCATAATTTTTTGGTAAAAAATTTCATCAAAATCATCGTTACCGGTTTTTTCAAGTCATAATGGTCAGGTTAAAACTTTTTCCCAAATTTTTTTTTTTGTAATTTGCTCTTTTAAAAACAATTTATAACTTATTGGTCATTTTACACATTCCAAAAGTCATTTTACACATATAAGGTAATTCAAATATTTTTTAAAAAACAAATTATCAACTTATAGTTACTTGCCACTATATAAGACAATCCAAACTTTTTTAAAAAACTCCTTTTTATCACTACATCAGTTAATAAACACTTTTACCCAATCCAAAAATATTTATTGAATTAAATAAGCAATCTTAGACACACCTCTAGAGACATCAACATTTGACGTGTTTGTCACTTCTTCTTTATTCTTTCTAAGGACGAATTTGATAAAAGAGTTCAAATTAATAAATATTATGAAATTTATTGTTTTTACTATAAAGGTAAAAAAGTCCATTTAGTCGGTTTATTTAGTCATTAAAAGATACACACATCCAGACTTAAAATTCATTATATTTTGTCTTTTAGGTAGCGTTTGATACATGAACAAGACTGGGATGGGGTAGTGGAGGGTTAGAGTGGGAGTTTTGGTGTGGGTGTGAGTAGCGATGGATTGTAGTTGAACGGACTTTTTTGTCATTTAGCTTCATGTTCCACCTTATTCCACCTTTTTGGGTGTGACTAAAATTTAATGAATTAGTCTCATTTGACTTGGTCTTTGTTCCAGTCCCGTCCACGCCATACGCAACTCCAAAGTGACTTCTTCTGTTTCGTTCCGTTCCATTCCATTCTGTACTACATATCAAACGCTCCCTTAATATCAAACGTTACTTGTACAAGTGGAAAGCCTTTGTCAAAGGGGAGTGATTCATACACAACAATTTTTATCCGTACACAACAATATAATATTTTTTATGCATATTGTATAACCCTCTCTAAAACATAAATAAAAATTGTTGTGTAAAGATCACTTTCCCTTGTCAAAAGAGCTTAGAAGGGCTGAAACTCAGGTACAACTTACCATGCACGAGGTACAAGTCACAAAACATCATTGCTCGAGACTTGGTCATCCCAAGAAATACAATGGTCGTGTGTACATGGGACAAGTCACACAGAATGTTGACCGACAAAAAAGTCAATATATGCAAAAAGTACACACTAGAAACCCAGGTTCAACCCACTTCATTACTACCAAACTCTTACCAACTAAATCAGTAAAAATCCAAATGGGTTACGATAAAAGACGAAATAATCACAGAATCACTCCCACCAATATTTCACTATACTGTACAACTCAACCACCACTACAAACAGACAAACCGCCACGTGTCACGTACCAATTGGTTTGATGTAAACACAGATATGAAGAAAGTAATCCGGGTTCATCAAATTTTTCACCACCCAAGAAAACGGTATTTCCAACTTGGGTTCAATCCCTTGAATCCTAACAAGTTTTATCTTACTTTCTGCTTCAACAGTGGGGTAAAAAAATTCTGGTAGAATTGATTTTACCGCATCGAGTAACGTGAAATACTTTCCTGCAATCACAAATAATAATTAATTGTATTGTTTATGAAAAAATTGAAAATAAAAAATTATTCACAAAATTAGCATAGCATACCTTCTTTGTTAATTTCAACAGGGCGGTTTATATATGAGATTTGATCCCAGTTTTCAAAATGTGAAACTGATTCTAAATCTTCAAAATCTTCATTTGTAGTCCAGTGATATAAGCGAACGGGAATTCTACCTGACATGAGTTTATATTTTATAAAAGAATTTAATGCAAGAAATAGCAATGTACTTTTGCTTAATTGTTTATTACTTTATTTTTGTATTACAGAATTGTATTTTTTTTAATTTACTAAAAAAATACATTGTTGTAATAAAAATAAATGAAAGTAGGATGTTATAATAAACAAATAAATGAAAGTATGTTGCTATTTCTCGAATTTATCCATAATTAAATCTGAAAAAACTCACTTACTTGATTTCACTGCTGTAGTTGCCTCTGTTTCATTAACACTTTGTTGAGCATTCAAAGATGGATTTATTTTTTCAGAAAAATCATCTCCAATTATTCCAAGTTTAAGTTTAGATGAAACACGGTTGTAATTCTCCAATTTACCTAAAAACAAGTCAGGGCTAAAATTGGAAATTTCACATAAAAAAATACTAAAATTTTTATAAACATTTAATAGCTTACCATTCATAACAGAGCGCCATAATTCAACCTGATCAGGCTGTGACATGTTCATAACATTTTTGCTGCTACCATGAATTATATATGCAGCCTGAAAAAATAAAAATTGAAAAATAAATTATGCTGTTTAATGAATTATGTATATTTTTTTCACTAGTAACCTCTTTTAATGAATTTATATAGCTCCATTTGACACTATCTTCTCCATCACAAGGAATCAAGATAGTTCCTGGGTATCCTCTAAAATGTACCTATAGAGGAAAAATAAATAAATGATTATCCACTTGATTAAATTTTGGGATTATAGAAAATTATGAAAATTTTAAGCAATTGTGTACTTGTTTATTTATAAAACATGTAAAAGTTTGAGATATATACGGTTAAATTCCAAGGTCTTTCTGGTTCAGCACAAAGAAGATCAAAAAGAACCCCTGTTGGTATATACCTGAAAAAAAAAACCCAAAATTATGTCAAATAAGATGCTAAAATGTGCAATAAAACTCTAGTTACTTTTGTAGACTTAGATGAAATACCAAAAATACCCTTACCTACTTCTTGAGATAGTGGTTTCATTGGAAAATATTCATAAAAGTGTTGAAAATTTTTTTGACAGCAATAAATTCTATACAAGTATAAAGTATTATAACTTTCATGATTCAGGAAAGTCTAACTTCAATACTAGAACAATTCAGCATGGTACAAGTTATTGAGTTTTTGGAAATTGGATCAATAAGATAAATCATGATTATACCTGAAATATCAAAAAGAGAAAACAACATACCATTTAAGGGGTAATCCTTTGTAGTCAAACCAAATAGTGTCTACTCCAGGAGGAAGTGCACCACTGAAAAATGGCTTGAGTTGTGAAGATAACAGAGGAAGGTACCCTATTCTTGGAGCTAGGATCTGAACTTACAGAAACAAAAGCAGTTTTGTTGTTAGATCTTCAATACATGGTGTATATATTATAAACCTATAGATTTAACAATTACGATATGCTTCTTGACATATTCATGTTCTAAAAGTAGATCCATACTTAGGTCCGAAACACCAAATGTATTCAATTTCAAAATTGCTTTGTATTGTGATACAAATTTTGGACCAAGCAGTATTGTGTTTACAGCACTCGGTACAACCTTGCACTAAGAACTCAGAAATTCCATCTTATAGTGTTTAAAATCCATATGAACTTGCATCAGATTTAAACTTCGATTCGAGAGTGTAGCTTCCATTTTAAGGCAAGGAACAAATCCTAAGCAACCAATCGTTGACACTTGACAACACTACAGATTCATACGAAGTACTACCTCCAAATTGGAACAAAATTAATTAGATTTTCTATACATACAGTAAATCAAAATGCAAATATATAAATCACCTCCAACAATTACTTTACAAAATTAAATGAATAGTGGCTAAAGAGTACCAGAGCAGGCGGAGGCGGCGGTAGAGTAGTGACTTCGGATTCGTGAAGATGAACTTGTAATGGAATTGCACCGTCCCACACGTAGCGTTGAGCTTCTTTTTCTCCTCCTTGCATCTCAGTTATCTCTTTCCTTGTTTCGTCGGCGATCACTAAATCAGTTCCGTCAAGTTTTGGTTATAATCATCAGGGGTGCAAGATGTAATATCATTTTTATCATGTGCGATATTCAAACCTTCCACTTTTCCCCATGTTGCAATTGTCACCCTTAAGTATGAAAAAGAATACGAAAATTCCCTACCATGCTCGAAGGGGTAAAAGTAGGGATGACAACAGGCCGGTTTTGGACCGGATATTGGTCCTTCCATCCCCGTCAACATTTAAAAAGACCGTTCTCATCCCCGCTTAAAAAATCACGGGGATTTAATCAAGTATCCTCATACCGCGGGGAATCGGGTATCCTCGTTTAACATAAACGGTTAACTAAACGGGTAATTTTTAGCACAGGGATAACTATGTAACATGAAATATTAGTTTTCAAGATAGAATTTTAGTTCTAAAGTACACAAAGTTGCTATTACATAATATCACTTGAAGATTACGAAACAAAAATGCTTATCAGTTTTGGTTTTGGGGGATTGCCGCTAAGACACTAACTCGTTAGGTGCTAAATCCTAAATGGTTAAATGGTAATGGACTAAAAAGCCCATAAATGAGAAACCGGTAATTGTAAAAAATTACTAATTGTAAATTGTAATTTCTAAATAACTAGTGGGACGAGTATCGGGCCTGGTATTGGGTTGGGTATTCGGGTAATCAGGCCGGGTATCATCAATACCGTCCCCGTCCCCGATAAAATATTTCGGTTTTTCTCCGTCCCCGTTTATTGTCCCCGAGCCGAACCCATTTGATTCGGCTTTCGGTTTTTCCCGTCGGTTTCGGTACTTTGGCATCCCTAGGGAAAACAACATAGACTAGCTATTGGTTCTTCCGTTCTTGACATGGAAGATATTGGATCTTGGATCTTGGATTGTGGGCCTTGGGTCTTGGGTATTGGGTCTTGATTTCGTGTTATCTTTTGCATAGCTCATGTCAATATTTTCTGATAAAAAAGTGTTTGATGTAACTGCATAATTTCATTTGGTTGAATCATTTTTCATTTGATAATAACATTTTGACTTAGATCTTGTTGAAGGTATATGGAAAATGATTTAGGAATGTAACAACGTTTTGAATTTATTTAAAAATATTATTAAATTTTTATTATTACATATTATACCATTAAACTTACTAAGTGTTCAAAAAACACAATTGTAATTTGGTATAAAATGTTTACCTCGTAATATTGCAAAAAAAAATATAATAATAACTAACTAATGTGGATATTAGGTCTATTATAGATGTAACCCTGCTATTTATTGATACTTAGAGAAACTTTACGCAAGGTTACGTGAAAATTAGGGCTTTCTTATCTAATTTAGAGGCAAACCATCTATCTAATTTACACTTAAATCATCTTCACAAGGAAGTATACAATGGTGTCCTTCCAATGCAGATGAATTAGAGTTCCTAATCACTAATGTACACTATAAAGACGGATTTTGATCAAGTCCTTAATTGTAGAACGTAATTGTGCTAGAACCTTCGATGTTAGGTCAATTGTCACATATTCATGGATAGGAAAGCAATTTATTAATGACCAAATAGTTAGTTTATCATCAAGGGTTGTGGTGAAATGTTCCTAATATAATCTAACTAGGATATAGAGATTCAAAATTTCGAATCACCTAGCCCTTCTTAGTTTTATAAAGGTTAGAAAAGTTCTTAACAATCGTCTTAATCAATATGACAAATCAAATAAACACTTAATTTATGTAAAATTAACTATTATTATATTTTTAAGAATCACCAAGTCCACGTAAAGTCAATAAGCTTCCACTCTTGGAGAACACAAGCCATGATTTTAAAAATGGAACATAAGGATTCCTTAAAACCATTTGTCACTAGTTTGTTATACAAATCAAATACGTAATTTAGAAAACAAATGACAAAATCCATTCAAACATTCAAACACATGAGTAAGAACACATGAATAATTTAGGAATATAAACTAGGCTTGCATTCATAGAATAAAATTAGGAACTCATAACACCCTTCAAAACTAAACTCTGATTAAAACTGAAGCTCAAATTCCCTAAAATAACATCCCCAAAAGTGAAATGACAATTTTGCCCCTGGTACCAACGTGGACCAAGTTGAAATGTAATATTTGACCTTTCCTCTTTTGGGTGTTGCAGTTACATATTTCTTTCCATAGGATCTCTCATGTCTTTTTGCATAATCGCACCAACTCTCTTGACCCGATTTTGACCCATCTGTTAGCCCAATTGCAATTAACTCCAGGCCTATCTCCAATGGTCTATTTTTTTATCCAAACTCCTTTTTTTTTGCCCAAACGATCCATCAAGTTTCAGCCACATCCCGCTCCACATTGATCTTCTCTAAAAATCTACAATTAACATAAAAGACTCGAAAATATTCGATGTAAGAAAGATGTAAAAATAATATAATACATGTAAAATTAATAAAAACTAATAAAATGATGTCAAATAAATTATAAATATAAGGAATAAAAACACGAACATCAATCGATAAGAGGAATAAAGTTGAGAGAGGAGCGGTAGGACGAGGAGACATGATTACAACCTTGGCTGCATTTTCTTTTCAACAGTGGAAGTGGTGATGACTAAAGGTGATCCCTTTGGTTTAGTTAGTTACTAGAAATAACCAAAACCATTCATTTTCTTCAATGTGACAGAAGCTTGAAGGCAATTCTACCCCTAGATTAAATTAGTGAAATTGATTAGATACTATTGTAAATGCATGTTGAAATTGGCATGCGATTAGTATTGTTTCAACTATAAGAAGTTTAGAGGTTTCATTGATATGATCATAAATTGAGAATTTGCTAAAGAGAACTTATGGTTAACTTTCTATTTTTTTCAAAGTGGATCATAAAAAGAAATTTGGAACTATCTATGATGAAATATTGATGTTTGGAATATGTTAAGCAGTTGTATCTAAATGGTGAAAAAAAGACGATGAAAGTTTGCTTATTGGTACATGTATATCAAAGAATGAAAGTATGGAATAGGTTGCTAGTTATGGTCATGCGATAAAAGAATGTAATTATTAAGGGAAGGTATTTGTAACATCACAAAATGGAAAAAAAAAATCCACATGTACTCACATGTGAGACAAGGTAGCATCTAGCTTCTAATGCACTATCCATTGCAATCTAAATTATGCTTCATACATTAGCCTTCATTTCCAAAGTTCTTTAATCACGACAATAAACTACTTTTCATATTTAAGCAACTTATTTTATTTTCACTAGTTTACTTCATTTTACTAAATTACTTCAAAACTCATAACTATGTTAATCTAGTTATTCTAACATTATTCAAACTCTATTCCACTGAGTGAAGATGCTTCATGAAGGCTTAATATGCATTTCAGGCATTTTTAGCATTTTCATGCCATTTTTTATCAATTACACATTTTCTTTCAAAAATGTGTTGAACTCCGTGTATATAGCCCCAACTATATACCAATAATGTTTTAAACATGTATGTAGGATCATAGGACATTTTTAACCAATTTCCATTTGGACAATTTTGACACTTTTCTCATTTAGGCATTCTACTTTGTTGAAATGTGTTTTCATTGAGTTTTAGGATGCCATTTTGTAACATTTATATTCTAACATGTTTATAAGTCAATATCAACGATTCGACATAAAAACATCTTACATTTTTCACTTATTTTGTTGCCAAATACTTCCATCATTATATGAATGTCATTACAATTTCATTCTGCGTTCATATATATGTGTTAAAACAAATTGTTAGTTTGATCGTTTTTCGTCATTTTTAGACTTAACCAGAATATTTTTTTTACCCAAAGATTGTTATTTGTTTCTTTCTTGCACATTTATATGCTAAAGAATCATAGTAGTTAAATTTTCGATCATTTCCCAAAATTATTTTTCACTTTTAAGTTTTAAAAGAATGTACAAAGTTTATCATATTTTACCTATAATTCATTGTTCATGCTTTATTACCTTATGGTATGTCAATTGTATTCAATTAAACCAAAATCTCGAATTTGACAAAACAAAAATGGACGAAATTCAACTGTTAACTTTTTGATAGCGTCATAATTTGATCTATAACCAACTTTAGACTACACGGAGTGGTGGCCAATGGCCAACGAATGGCCAATGAGTTTTTGTGGGCAGACCATGGTTGGCAGGCGTTGGCCATTTTGTAGGCAGTGGTAGCCAATGGCCAAGGAGAGTGCCATTGAAGAAAAAATGCTGTTTTTTTGGCCGTTGGCATCTCGCCAAGGGGATGGCGATTGTGGTTGGCGAGTGGGATGGCATGAACACTTGGAGTGGTGTTGGCGAGAAGAGGCCACTCGCCAAGAGGCTTGGCGACCTCTTACTCCGGACAGCCTTAAGCCTTCATATAAATGAGTTTATTTCTTTTACCGCACCTTCCATCCTATCCCGACTATGATAACTGAAATTTCATGTATCAGTGAACTTAAAAACTGGAAGTACATTGCTGCTATGTCTAAAAACATGATTTTGGTGAACAACACAAGATGAATAATGATAGACAAATATTGAAACAAACCCAACCCAACAACATATATTATAAACAAATCATATTTGAAGCAAATTTGATGCATTTGGGTCTCACCGTCTTCTTCAATGTGTTCGTTTACCATTTTATTTGATTTCGAATCTTCCACGGTCATCATGTTTAATTGTTTTGCAAATAATGTTTTTCTACTACCAATATGGTGGAACCTGCTGGTCCCGAAGAAGATCATATGTTTTGTTTGGCGCGCAAGGATAGATCGAGTCCCTTCTACCGTGGCATTAATGAAGCGAGGTGTTTCTACAGGATCAAATTCCTGTGGTTACTGTCGATTATCGGAAGAAGACTCGGAGCACATCCTTATCAGATGTCCTTTTGCTCGCATAGTGTGGGAGTGGGTGTTTAAATGGTGCAGAATAAAGAACTTCAATCATACGAAGGTGGATGATATTTTGGATTTTGCGAGCAATTGGGGACGTTGCCCAAAAAAGCGAAAGACTTTGGTCTCTATTTTATACGGCACGCTATGGTGGATCTGGAGGGCTAGAAACGAAAGACAGTTCAGGAACAACCATATTTCTCCTACACAGGTGGCTGCCAATGTACAATCAATGGTTTTCATTTGGATGAAACACAGGAGGAAAAATCGTTCTATTCGCTGGGCGGACTGGTCTGCAAATCCATGTAATATCACTACATAAGGAAAACTTTTCGACAGTATAGAAAAGATGGATCTAGCGAGTAGTTGGTGTATTTGATGTTATTTAGTAGTTGGTGTATTTAATGTTTGTATGGGTCGGTTCCTTCCTGTGTATTACCAATTGAGGCATCTAGCTACTTGCTAGGTGTTCTCTTTTCAATAAAATTTTTGCTGGTTCAAAAAAAAAAAAAAAAAAAAAAAAAAAACTACCAATAGCATTAAATTATATAACTTATTACGATAGACACCCATTAGTTTTTATCATCAATAGCATTAATTTTATAATTTATTATGATAAAAAATACTAATAGTGACATAGATGATACATAGACCGTGACCGACGCCACATTAATGGTTAATAGTGACGTAGATTATCTACATAGATCGTGACTAACGTCACCTTAATGGCAAATCTAATGACACATAGCATGACTAGGTTTACTTGTTATTACAGATCATGTTTATGACTGATGTCACTTTAATGTCACATCTGATATGTCACATAGAATGACTGGTTAAAGATGTTATTATATATCATATTTATGACTGATGTCATTTTAATAACACATCTGATATGTCACATAGAATGACCGGTTAACATGTTATTACAAACTATGTTTGTAAACACTGCAAGATCATATTTGTAAAATTTAAACACTTCTACCGGTATAAGGACTATAAGTACATGTAAATAGTTTGCAATTACTAAATTAGAATAGTGACATTAACCCAAAAATACAATATATTACTATTATTGTTAAAATAAAATACAAATCCAAAAGTAAATTACATTTCCCATAGTAATGTTGAGAACAAATCGCGTTCCCATAATACCATTCACCACAATTTGTCTTAATCTTTGCTAACTTTGGTTTACATGAAACATTGTTGGGTCCATAGTTCATACCCTACGCATCATCCATAAAGTTGAATTTTGGCTTGGCCTTATGTCACATTAAATGGCCGACAGCAATTTATGTTGTGATTTAAACCAATAAAATAAATTTCATTAACAGATTACACATTCGGTAAAAAAAGTCTTGGATATGAAATTGAATACATGACCTCAAAACTCAAAAGTATATTACCAATCATTAAGATTCAAATTGCTTGCCTTCAAAACTTTGTCCAAAATCCCAATCTTTTGGGGCAACATTATAAGAAGTAAGAGTTAACCCATCACTACTAGTGATCTCAAATGAAAGTGGTTGATTTTTTAGGTCAGCGTTTAAATGCCAATTTTGCCCCCAGTTTCTGTTCATCGGAAGCCATCCGGTTCTTGAACCTTTAATCTTCACCGCCATTATGTCCCCTGCACCACCAACGTTGCTGATAAGAACAGATATGAAAATCCCGTTTCCATTGATGGTGAATCGTGTTCCTCCGTCTTTTCTGCACTTGATTCTGTCAAGGAAAAGGAAATTTCAATGTACCAAACAAATCAATGGCGGTTGCTTGCATTTAATTGAGAATGCGTAGAGTTTTGCATCTGGAAAGTACAATTGTATAGCCAAAAAGTGAAGTGTTTGCTTTTTTGTATTGGATAGCACATGTAAAACAATGATTTTATGAATGTTGTTTATGGCAATTGCCGAAAAAGTCATGATCCGGGGTGAGAGTTTCAGCATTTAGTAAGCTGACAGTCGGATAATAAGCTGTCATGTGGGTCCAACCGTGAAGAAAATCATGTGTTTTCTAATTGAATTGGTGGAATTTTGTGATTTCTCACGCGACAATGGCGGATGATGTTTACAAACCCTAAATTTATTGTACTGGTTCAAATCGAAAGAACTAATTTGTGAAGCTTATTATACAAATGGAAGGAACTTAATTACTTAAACGTTTATTCAAAATTTTTGCCCAAGTTGATGTTTAAAATAGCCCTAAGAATCTGTGTGTGTACCTGCGATACTGAATTGGCATGTTTGAAGCTTTCCAAATCGCAATCTTCTCAAAAATCTCAATCGGAAGAACAAAATGAGGATTCGGAGGGTTACACTTGCCACCTCCATCCGCCGGAAATCCATAATTTGGAGCACAAAAATTAGTAACCGTGACGATAATCGAAGTCCCTGGGATGCACCATTGGAGATCCTCCACACACCGGACTTGGAAACACGCGCCACAGATCTGTCCTTTTTCGAACAACACTGTGCTCAATCCCGCCGTCGCTTTCCCATACCCGGCCTTCTCCAGGTCGCCATACCCACAAGCTCCACCGACGGCGTCAGGCGGGTCAGCTGTCGCGTAATACGTGGCCCTGGCGGATTTCCACTCCGGTAACGATGACGATGACGATGATGGTGATGTTGGGGAGTAGTGGTAGTGAGAAGAAACTATGAGTAAGAAGTTAGAGAATGTTAGTATGAAGGGTGTCCATGACAACATCTTCTAGAGAGAGAAAGTTGAGGAGGGAGAAGGAGAAGTAATGGCAAAGTTGAAGCTTTTTTCGTGGGTTTTCATGGTTCAAACTTCAAAGTGACGGTGAGGGAAGTCGCCAGTGGGGATGCTTTTTTAGTGCAACTTTGGTTTATTCTCCGATGAGTAAAATAGCAACCAAATTTTTTTTTTATTGTTTAAGATAATTTGTAACCAAAACCTAAGAATGATGATATACTAATTAGTAATGTTATATATTATATTCGTCTTTCATCTTTCATTGTTTATTGCTACGTGTATTACATCATTTCATTTCTTTAATTTTTATTTTATATTCAGTTTAATATTATAACTGTTTTTCCATGAGAGAGAGAGAGAAACAATACGGGCAATGGTCAGGGTCGGGTCTTCAATTGGTGGGACCGCCTAGGACAATGTGATGTTCTCATTAGGACCGGTGTGTTAATCAGCATCATGTAAACGACGGGACAACAATAACACACAACTAAACCCTTATAGTCATGTCATCTGTTATGTCTACAAATACGATGATGTGGATTCAAGAGCTTCAAAGAATCATGAAACAATAGATTAGGAATACGTTTTGTTGTAGTCCTAAATCTATGCATTTCATCCCAAGCGAGACTTCAACAGGCCAAAAGTCATTCACGTGTATAAAATGTAATGAATTGTCGGATCGACATTCTATTTTTCATACAACTTTGTCATTTAATTCTTACAATACATTCAACCCTACAAAACGACATATTTCTAAAAACATTTATCATTTTTTGGCTAAACTTTTTTTCTGATTGACTAGGTTTTTGGACATTAAACTCCAAATCTTTTTTTGTCTAACTTGCATTACATTATGGTTGAGTTGAATACATGTATGCCAACTAAGAATTATATCTCATTCAACATTGCATCATACATGTTCTTAAGTCGAAATCGCCAAATAAATGGATGAGTAAATGTCTAACAACAACAACAATGAATGGAATAACAAGTAGTACATGAGCAGATTACGTATATTACAACAACAACAAATGAAATCATAACGATTGAAAATTTAGACAACTAATCTTTAGCCAATATGAAGTTGTTTTGGCTGTTCTACATGCAACATCGGGTATAATAGCCATACACAGGATTTTTCATGATGAGAATTGTAAATATGAATTTGATTCATGGGAAGATGGAGACAAAGGGTTGTGAACAGTGTGATTGTATTTTGGTAAACCACTAGACCTTTGATGGCATTAACAAGATGCATGATAATTTATAAGGGCAAGTTTTATGCTTAAAAATTTCTTCCTCATGTGTTTTTGCCCATTATACACATTAGGGTTCATAATTATGAAAAATTAATATCTAAATATATAATAGATCAAAAGTATTTTCACAATGCGATCAAATGTATAACCAATAAGAGCAGGATTGATTCGTTATAAAATGTTAAAGGAATTCGACATAAGGATGAATTAGTTCAAAAAATTATTTGTTAAACGCTTCAAAAACTTTCTTAGGATTGAGATTCCTGTTAAACTAATTGAACATTTGGATACTATATTTACAACACAACTTGACCCCAATGATACTTTTGATAGGTTAAGTCGTTTGTTTGAGGAAATCAATATTGCTCATTTTGACATTGGTGGGGAAAAGGCTTTGTGGTAAGGTAGGCATTCCTTAAAAAATTTAAAATAGCTTGGCCTAATATTGGTTCAATAATTTGTTATGTTCTATAAGAATGTTTTGAGAGTAGATGTATTTTTAAAGAATTTATCCGCACTACCATTTCTCGTAAACGTGTTACTCCTGCTTGTGTCTCAAACTTCAAACCTACTTGTTGTAGTGTATTTTATAAATATGTGAGTAAAGTCTTTGTTAATAGAGTTCAAGACTATCTTAACATGCTTGTTGACTTTATTCAATTTACATTCATTGCATGACAGTCTATTTTAGATAACATCCTATTATCCTAAGAATTGATCATAGTTATAATCATACCAAGGTATATGTTCATTTGGTTATTGAAGTTGATATATAAAAAGCCTACTATACTACCAGATGGAAATTTCTTGAGAAAATTTTGCAACTTTTTAGCTTCCATCACACTATGGTTACCTGGACTATGGAATACATTATGTCGACTTTGTTTTTTATATGTGTCAATGGTCTAAGTCACATTTTTAATGGTAAAAAAGGATTGAGACAAGGAGTTTCGCTACCTCCTTACCTATTTAGTTTTGTCATAAAAGTTTTGATATTGTGTTAAAAAGACAGATTGAAAAATATGACGAATTTCTATACCATTGGCATTGTAAGGAACAAAAGATTTCATGTATTTGTTTCGAAGTTGGCCTAATCATTTTTTGTCATAGTGATGGCCCTATGTTAGTATCATCAAGCAAGCTTTAGAAGAATTTTACACATGCCAGGACTGGTCCCTAGTTCTTCTAAAACTCGCATATAGTATGTGAGTGTTAGACTAGTGGCTAAGGAAATCATTAAAACATCCTTTCTTTTCATGAAGGCTCCATTCCCAATATATCTTAGTATTCCTCTTATATCCACTCATTTTTAGGGATTGCAAATGTTTAGTTGATAAAGTCAAATGCAAGATTATGGATTGGAAGAAAAAAAGTATCTCTTTTGTGTGAAGACTATAACCAAATTTATTTGTTTTTTCTTCCATGTAAGTGTATCGTGATTCTATGTTCTTACTTCACAATGCTACTATTAAAGAGATTGAAAGGCTTCTAAGGAGTTTTCTTTGGTTTGGATGAGAAATGAAACATGGAAAATCCAAGTTGCTTGGAGCTCTATTCGTCTCCCAAAAAAACCAAGGTGGTCTTAGAATCAAGAATATTGAAAGATGGAATATTACATTGCTTATTACACATATGGAATATTCTCTTTAAAAATAATTTTATTTGGGTTAAGTGGGTCTATTCACATCATTTAAAAGGACAAAACTTTTGGGAGCTGGCGGTTCCTAATGACTATGGTTGGGGAAGGAAAAGAATTATGCACATTACACCTCAAATTCGGAAAATATTGATTACCAAAATTAGGAATATTCTGATTGGTTTGATAATTGGTCTTTGGTGGGGCCTCTATTAAACATTATTCCTCAAAGGGATATATTTTATACAATGTTGATATTAATGCCACTACGAGTGATATTTTCAATAATGGGAATTGATTTTAGCCTAATGACTAGCTTAATTGGTCCCTGTTCTTCATGGAATTACTGCTGTTTATAATCAAACTACATTGAATTTATTGTTTGGCATGATATTAAAGGTAAGTTTAATGCTTTTCCGGTGAGTTAGGTGTGAAATTCTATTCAAGATACCAAAGAGTATGTCCTATCGGCTATCACACGATCTTGTTTGGTTTGCTAATAATATCCATGGTCATGTATTTTTCCTCTTGTTATCTATATAAGCAAAAACTAAAGACCCAATACAAATGTAACGAGTGGAAATTCCATTCACATTTGTTCTTTGAATGCAATTATCCTAAAAAAGAGTGGAGTTTCTGTCTGATTTGGGAGATTTTTATGATTTGAATGTTATTTGGATGCATTTAATTACTTTTTTAAATCCAATACCAAATAAAAATTCATTGGTTCCACCGTTAAAATGCTTCTTTTAGCTGGTATACACATTTGTGGCAAGAAAGAAATCAAAGATTATCTAACATAATCATCAATCTGCTTCATCAATCGTCTAAGATATTATTTATGAAATTCAGTTAAAGATATTAGTCATACCCAATGTGTATTTTGTGTAAATGGCAACATCTGCAAGAAACTAAAAATATATAAGACAAAGTGAAGGCAACCAAATGATTATTGTATAAGTGGACAGACAACCACATAAGTGCAATATGATATTACTATTTTTTTCTGGTCTCAATATTATTTCAAAGCATTCATATTAGACATACTAGTTCATGGTCGTTTAATCAAAGTACCAAGATATACTTTTATAAAAGAATTGATACAATGACGTTTTGTTTTTACCTCAAAAAATAACATGCATGTTGGTGTTATCCCGACTATCCTTGGTTTAATTGTCATTGATGTGAAATTATAACTGTAAAAGGGTAAAAGCCCTTTCTTTTTTGTTTTACTCCAAGGAACTATGAGTCTATGATTTTGTGGGTATCAGTATAATTTCCATGGATGGGTGTTGAGATATTCACCTAGTAACAAATTGGCTTGTGTACTTCCTCCTTAAAATGTACCATAATGGTTTGGTAAAATTACCCTTAGAAATACCACTTTAGATTTCACCCGAGTTCATTTTATGAGTGATACATACCCATGCATCTAGGCAAAACCTATGTTTATTTTATGAGTGATAGGCTATTCATCCCAACCAATCGTCTTATTATTTCTCTCTTAAGAAATAAACAATTTATAGAAAATCAACATAAAATGACTATCAATGGATTTATCCATTTGATATGGTATTGGGGTGATGTCTTCACTCAAAAGATGGGTAACCTTTGGATTTATGCCATGTACAACGAGTTTTATGTGATAATGTCAAATCTAATGGTCATTGGTTATATTCAGTGTTGTAGAAATCGGCCTTGGCGGCCGATTAATCGGCGATTAATCGATTGGCGGTCTTCAACCGATTACGATTAGGCGTAATCGGTCAGCTTAACGGTTTGCTGCAAAAATCGGTCAAATATTGGCCTTGGCGGCCGATTAATCGGTCTTGGCGGTCATTTTTTAATTTTTTTAAAATTTTTAATTTATTATTTAGTTTCTTATTTTTAAATGACGACACAAACACTCTCTAATAACTCAATAAAATTAAACAAAAATCAATATTAAAGAATAAAAGCAAACAAATGTATAATCTTTAATGTGTATCTCGGAATAAATGAATCAACTGTTGCTATTTTATTATATTTATATATTTTAAATGAATTCCTTTACAATTTAGGGTCCCCGATTAATCCGATTAATCTCTTAACCCCAGTCGACCGCCAAGCTACCGTCAACCGATTTTTACAACCTTGGTTATATTACTTTTAGAATTTATGGTTTAGGCACAAGTTCTTCTACCATAGCTTGTTACTCTTACAGATTGACAGTTTTCGACCTTTCTTGTACATTGTCCATAAACGTGTGGCTATGTACAAGTTGTCATGTTTATGATTTCATCATTCTTTTAGAGTATGCTATGGATAAGTTACGAAAGGCCATGCGAAGATTAAGTTGAGCTATTATCAGATGAAGACCCCACTGTACTTTTATAGTTTTGTTACCATATAGGATGCAATGGAGTTTTTGTTACAAGCTTATATTATGAAGAACCTAAGATTGTTCTGTAATAATCTTGATTCATACATTGTTATGGATTTTGTTAGTGAACGACCTCTTTGCAGTAATGGGTTGATGAAAATGAAATGGATGATAAACTTAGAAGAACCTCCTTTAATAAAACATTGCAAGGACAATTCATGACTTATAGAAAATATGAACTTGGTGGCTTTGCGCGAGGCATTATTATGGTTTAACAAGATTATGTTTTATGGATAGGATTATTGCTTCTTTTCTAGGCTTACAATTGAGTATGATATTGAGGCTAATATGCATGATGAGTTGGATTTTGAGTTTTGGAGGTTGAAGACCCTGACCCTATGTATGGTGTTTGGGTGGGTTTCTATTAACAACTTTTGCTATATTGCGGATATTTATAGGTTTATTCCACAGTTTTGGTATCTTTTTTATGTCTCACATAGTTTAATATGAATTATAATCTTTTTTACAAATTTTTTGTTGAATAAAGTCAAATTTATACCACTTTTAATGTGGCTTTTCGTTATGTAATAGAATTTTATGTTTCATCAATGTGTCAATTGAGATTGTTATGTAGGTTAGTATGATTTAATTGTATATGACAAATGACTAACGAATGGAAATTGGCCTTAAAAGAAAATTCGTAGTCCATTAGGGTAACTCCAAATGAAATCTTAAATAACAAAAAGTAACCTACGAAAAGACTTAATTTACTTAATTTTTCGTTTTATTGGAAGAAATGAGGATGGAATGGGTTTATCCTGTGTGATTTTTATCTATAAAAAAATAAACTACAAGAACTTATTTATTTAGATTGGTATTTCAATAAAAATAAAATAGAAAAGAAAAGGATTTGTCAATAGAAAATAGCTAATTATTTGACATGTTTATTAATAAACAAAATGGTGTTTCTAAGTTTCTTATATATAATCAAAATGATCGGTAAAAAAGGTAAGTCAAAATTAGTTTCATCGAAGGGTATGTGTGTTTTGCGATTGGGAGACAGGGAAGACCACAAAATAATTTGATGTGTTTTGTGTTTGCATTGTGAATAAAAGAAAAGAAAAGAGGTAGTGAGACAATAAATTTGAGTTTTGATTGCAACATATCTCCTCTATTTTTGTATTAGTGCCATTGTAGGCAGCGATGATCATAGTTGTACCTGACCATTTTGGGTTGTATAGTCACATTAACGGTTTCTTTTATAGTTGTTGACTGAGGAAGAGCTGACTGTGTTAGTGTCTGACTTAGTCTTACTTATCCTGAAGCTGACCAGGTAAGGAGTAAATTTTAAGGCTTGGAACCGAGTCAGAGATAAATCTTTAAGTTATCAAACGGTCTGACTTGGACCGAGTCAGACGTAACCTCTTACTGGGTCAAAACTATGAACTGGAAATGCCACGATGCGTTAATTATTATTTAAATAAAAAAAATCTCTATTATAAGCTAAAAAAATATAAAAAGAGAGTGAACATAGATAACCACACTGCTACTCACTAACCATGATCAAAGCAACACTCAAGACTGATCCAAGACCAAACATTACATAATTATATTTGACCATTCTGGCCCATTCCAATTTTTAGTTTATAATTGCGTTGTATCACACATACAGGCCCAACACGGTGTAAGTATCCATTTGTCCATTTTCCCATTTGATTCCTAATAAAATAAATAATCAGGAGACTCTTTAATTGTATAAATTAAGATAAAATTATATGAACTAAATATATCGACACTTTTAAGAAGTATAGCTTACGTTGTCAACAACATTTTTTAGAATACTATATTTTCTTTGTCGAAACGTTAGCTTTTCGTCATTATGTCTCAAACTGATATTTGATATTAACTTAATTGAATTATATAAATGATGGTGCTCTAGAAATCCCGCTCTTCGGATAAATTTAATTTAATAAATGTAATCAAGTTTATTATCTCTCACAAATTCGAGTGCATTTATTACCTTATCTATATCTATATCTTATTATAAAGAAAACTTAGCTTTTAAATAAAATAATTATTATGCATAACAAACAACTTTCATGCATAAATCAAATTAATATTTCTACAAATAACTTAATTTTAAATTCCAAATCCTCACGACTACTTATCATTTCCTTGTATCTTCACCCGGCTACCCCTTTTTCCCTACATATCGGCATTCCCTCATTTCTTTGTGTCTCTCACAAACATAGTAACATGTCAATTTACAATCTATAAAATATATTTTTTATTTCTCACTTTTTTTTGTTAAATAGATTTCAATTTTATTGTTTGTTCATTTATAGCAAGTCATTTACTATGTATTGTTTATTAAAATATCAAATTACAATCTGAATACCTTTTGGTTTATGATTTATTAGTTAGTATTTATACATATCGATTTGTATTTTGTTTATTTTTGTTATTTTTATATCTTAACCCGTATAATACACGGGTTATTAATTTTGTGTGTGTGTGTGTATATATATATATATATATATATATATATATATATATATATATATATATATATATATATATATATATATATATATATATATATATATATATATATATATATATAGGGTTAAGTTATATTGCGGACAACAGTTATTGTGAGACCGTGCGGACACTACTATTTTGTGAGAAATAACGAATAGAATATCTTTTTTATGGTAATGTGAATACGAAACAAACATATTCTCATAGAATTATTGTCATTGAATCATTTATACGGGTTATATGAAGTTTTTATGATTATCATTCTGTCAGAATGAGAATGAGTGAATCAGAATGTGTGAAACACTAGAACGAATGATAATGATTGAAAATACGTTATAATAAAAATAATTCTATGAGAATATATTTGGTTAGTATTAATATTACCAATAAAAACATATTCTAATCGTCATTTCTCACAGAATAGCACTGTCTGCACGGTCTCACAATAACTGTTGTCCGTAATATAACCTAGTTATATATATATATATATATATATATATATATATATATATATATATATATATATATATATATACACACACACACACACAAACTTTTAATTCGAGGGTGACATACCAAACTACGTGTCCAAGTTCAACTCGCATTCTTTATCAAAAGACCAAACCCAAAAATTTCAATTATTAGTAGCCATGTAATTTTGAGGCTATTCGTTTGTGTGCTTTTCGGGAAAAGATATTGAACGGATTTTCTCCTGGTTATTTTATGCCAATAGAAATTGAAGCTTGTTTATCTTATTGTATCTTTTTATATGATAAGCAGACAAACAACTAATATGCTTTTATTATGTAACGAGAGACCTATATAGTTAAGCATCCTATCACTTATTATGGTTCATTTCAGTTTCTTATAAAAAATAATATGCTTTAAATATATGTAACCTGAAATTCAAACCCACAAACTTAATTGATAAGAGTTATTAAAGAAAACACATAACATTCTATTTCTGGAAGCAATAGAATTACAAATATGATATACCCACCTTTCCACCCATCGGCCGTATACCAAGTTCATAACCAAAATGCATACCCCACGTTGGGAGATCCCACCATGATTGAAAGATCGACCAAATTTATACCTATATATCTATATCTACGTTTAATATTTTTTTAGAACGGCAATATTATTATTAAAAACTTCTCTAACAAGGAGCTAGAGAAAAAACAAAAAAATTATAAGTTTGACATCGCAAGTTTAGGATATGACATTCAACTATCCCAACTTAACTTACATTTACTATGTCTATTTTTAATCCAAAAGAAAGAAGTGGATCTGATCTCATCAAAGACATCGTCTTTTCGTGGTTTATCCATTCCAAAAACGACCTTATTAGGAAAGATCCAAATGTTCCAAAAAGTAACATCAACCACCGCATCAAATATCGTTTTTTGATCCACCCTCATATTCATTTTATCCATCCAAGACAGTAAAGACGACATTGAATGATTGTTAATCAAATGAATATCCCACCATTTAGCAACTTTATTCCAAATAGCACTTGAAAAACTGCAATTAACAAACACATGCTCCAAGTTTTCACCTCCAATCTCACACGTAGGATATAAAAAAGAATCCAGATCAATACCCTTGTCTCTAAGGTTTAATCTGGTTGGAATCCTATCCCACATAATTCTCCACATCAAAACGTTTACTTTAATTGGAAGTAGTTTATTCCACCTAGTATGTGTCGTCGAAATAGGCAAAGTCACTCCATCTAAAAAGCATCTTGTTGTAGAAACCGAAAAACATTCTTGATCATCAAGTTCCCACATCATACGATCATTATCCTCCGAAACCGTGACCTCCAGCAATTTAGCTCCCAAATCATTCAATTGATTTATAGGGACCCCCACTCTTGGCTGTCTAATAAGCCATTCTTCAACTTCTCTATTGTATTTTTATCCGCCATCTTAGCTTGGGGATCTTTATCAAGAGCATAAATCCTTGGGAAAAGGTATTTAAAAGGGGTGTTCCTTAACCACGCATCAAGCCAAAATCTGGTGTCTTGCCTATTACCAACTTTAATTAAAATAAATTCATGAACATCAATACCGTCATTTCTAAGCTTCTCAACTCCTTTAACCATATTTACCCAAGGACTTAGCCCTCCATAATTTCTAGAAGAACACACTCCGCCCCTTATATATCCATGTATAGCTTAAATAACTTTCACCCAAAGAACCTTCGGATCCTCCAAAAATCTCCAATACCATTTGAATAATAGAGCCTTGTTAATAGCCCATAAACTTCCAACCCCCAAACCACCTTTACTTTTAGAAGCCAAAACTCGTTTCCAAGCAATCTAATGAATCTTCTTTTCTCCTAGATCTGCACCCCAAAAGAATCTAGATCTTAAAGACTCTAGCATTCTTATAACCATTTCCGGAACCTTAAAAATAGACATATAGTAAATAGTCGAGCTACCCAAAATTACCTTTAGAAAAGTTAAATGTCCTCCTATAGAAAGGAGCTTGGCTTTCCATGAAGACAATTTTTGCACAAACTTGTCAATCATAGGTTTCCAAGACATAATTCTATTCATGTTATCCCCAACCGGAATGCCCAAATATGTTGGATTAGGTGTCTAAGCCATGACTTATAATTTGTATTTACCTAATTAATAGAAGCAAAGTCCATTTGGGTTGCCCTCATAGCTGGAGGTTTGGTAGAAAGTTCGGTAGAGAGAAAGGTTGGTTTATTATGGGATTAATAAATCAATAGAAATAAAAGATATGGTTTGTTAATATATTAAAGTGATAATATATTAATTAGAAACTATATTAATTGATTAATAATTAATCAGGAATTAATTAGATTAATTTCTGTGGCATTAATTAGATTAATCAGGAAGTCAAGGATTAAAGTCGTACAAGTTCAATAGTTGAATTGCGGCGCGCGGCGCGCCAATGTAAAGGCCGCGACGCGCGTATGACAACGCTATCGTCACACGCGTCAAAAACAATTTATAACCCACTTTTTACTATGTAGATAGGGCAAGCGGGGTCGAGTCCAAGGATTTAGTGGTTAACTTGTAATGAGTTGTAAAGTAGAATTTTAACGGTGATGGTAAAAATATTGAGATTGTAACTTGAGATTAAAGAAAGAATTACTTCCGGTTTAGTTATCAACAATTAGTTTCACATGTATTATTACAATGATTCCGATATAATTACTTTAACGTAATTACAGTTTACTGACAATTACTATTACATAGGTAAATACATAACATGTCGAATCAATTATTTGTCTTTGTCTATCAATTATGTAGATTAGGCACAAACAATGGTATAGCAATATTATGTTTTATCTGAATGATAGTAACGTTACTACTTCTTAGCATATTAAATGGGCACAAAGTATATTAACTGATTATCCGTCTTAGCTCGTTGATTTAAGTGAGATAGGCACGAATAATATGTTGGTAATACTATGTCTTGAGAAGATGATAATAAGTAGAAGTAAACACAAATGATTCACTAGTTGTATTCAAAGAGATAGGAGTTTAAGAATTACAATAGTAAAACACTTGTCGGAATCAAAGTAAAAACATGCTATACTAAGAGGTGGATAACATTACCGGAAGTAATCTGAAGAGATTAGCCTTCCATTCGTGTGATGATCGTAGAGATGGTATTGGTGTTCCTTGACATGTGACTTGATGCGGTTATCTTCCAAATTATCTTGAATTACAACAAGAATTACCACCGAGAGGGATGATATTTTGATTCTAAACAACTAGCTAAGAGATGTTTCAAGCTATTCTAACTGATAGAGAGTGTTTGAGTATCCTTATTACAAATAGAGTGAATTGGTATCTAAATCCGTGCATATTAGGTCTCTATTTATACTAACTGAACACAGGGCTCGCGTCGCGACCAAGGGTCCCGTCGCGACGCGAGGGTGCGTTGGTCGTTGCTTTTGGTCGGCCACTGGTCTGGCTAGTGCGGTTGTTGGTAGTCTCGCGATCATGGAGTTGGTGGTCTCGCGTTCATGGAGTAGGTGGTCGCGTCCAAGCTCTTCGCGTCGCGACCATGGTAACCGTCGCGGCGCGAGCGCTGTATCTTTTTGGTTTTCTGTCTTGTTTTTCTTCACGTCGCGACACAGGATCTTCAAGTCGCGATTGCTGTACTTTTTATGTATTTTTGGTATTTTTGGTCTTAAGTTTGAGCGTCACTTCCTCGGGTTTGATTGTTTCGTTACAGTTCTTGGGTCTTGTTCCTGAAAATAAGCCATAAATGTTAGCACACAAATCCCTCTTGTTTTCCTCACACCAGCAGTTCCGGAGAACTCTGTTCAAGTTAAACATGAATCGTACTTCATGTTTAGCCACCTGTTAATATAAGCCTGTTTTGATATTGAGCTTATCAGGATTTCCTATGGTGAAAACCATAGTTCTGGCAGATTTGCATCTGCAACACAGCAGTGGGCTATGATGTGCAGTGTATAAAAAATGAGATATTCTCTCGTTTAGCTTGCAATTTTTGTGAGGATGTCTGGGGACTGTAGACAAATTAATCATAATTCTATTGAGAGAATTAATGATATCTTAATAGGATTTCCCCGTGATTTGTGAAATGTTTTCTATGTGAAAACAAATGGCTGGCATGGGTTAGTGTTGACCCGACAGTAGATCTATTATCACCGCCAGACTGTTGGGAATCTGTGGTGTGCATCAGGAGCTGCCGTTGCACAAAAATATAGTTTTTGCGTGCCTCTGAGCATATTTATGCGATAAAATAGTCTTTAAATGATAGTGTTTTATTGTAAAAATAAAACACTATCAGCGTACATATTCGTACGAATTCAATAGTTGAATTGTGGCGCGCGGCGCGCCAATGTAAAGGCCGCGACGCACGTACGTATAATCCGGAAAATGGCTGACGGCCAGGGTTTATTGTTTCCCTATAAATAGGGAACCCTAGGCCTCATTATTGGTGCTCATTCTAAAATTCTCTATGGAATTTTCGTCCACCCACTGACTCCCTGGGTGTGATCTCATTTGAGGCAGGACACTTGTGCTGCTTAGCTTCAAGATTAAAACTAAATGTTAGTTTTTCTGATTTATTTCTTTTAGTTAATTTTTGTTTGGCCTTTAGGAATTAGTTACATGTTCAAAGTAAGAAAACATAGATCTTTTCTAGGTTGCATGTGAACTTAGGTTATTTAGTTCATGGTTGCGGAAAACCTTTCAGTGGTAACAGAGCATTTGGTTGTTTTCTTATTGAATTGTTGTAATAGTTTTCCTAATATTTAGGGTTTATTGTTTATAAACTCTTTGGGCCTGATATGGATTTTGGGTTTGGGTTTTAGAAACCTTTTCCCCACCCCTTGGTAATTTTCGAAAATAGGCATTAGGGTTTGGAAGGCTTTCTATTTTTGGTAACTTTAATTGTTTAATTAAATGGATAACCTTAAACCCAGTTTGTTTTGAATTCGATAATTAGGGGTTTAAGATAGGTTTAAATTGATTTGATTAATTTGTAAAAACCTATCTACATTTGAATTAATTAAATTAATTATTTAATTAAAAGATAATTCAAGGGATTTAATTTAATTTTAATTTAATGGTTAAATTTCGAAAAAAATTAAAGGATAAATCCTAAATATTTTAAAAGGTTTAAAATATCTAGATTTAATTAATTTAATTAATAGTTTAATTAAAAGACGAATTAAATCGAATTTAAAGGTTTAATTTAATTTGAAATTTAATAGTTAAATTTCAGGAAATTAAAAGATAAACCAGGAATATTTTAAAAGGTTTAAAATACATCTTATATATATTATTAAAAGTTAATACTATATGTATAAGATAAATTGGTTAGTCAAATCATTAGTAGGCCTTATTCACGAAGCTGGTCTATAAAGTGGGTATAAGGAGACTGCCTATAAAATGGCGGTCTAATGGGTGTTCACTCTCACCCACCGCTCGCCTGATCAGTGGAGGGTCGTTAGCCGAACAGTTTTGATAGGACCGCTTAATCATTAAAAGTATAATGATCAAAGTGCTAGATCCCGTACAAGAATTCCCAATCTAGTTACTTTAGAAAAAATGTGAATTTGATGCTAACCCATGAAATTGCACATTGCACTTTATGAAACGTTGGTGGAGCGTGTGTGGGTTACTGGCACACCAATGGGGGTTCATAAAGAGTGGCAATGGGTTTCTCGGGTGTTATCATTGTTGATGGAGCGTGTGTGGTTAACCGGCCCATCAATTTGAGATGATAATGGACCCCGAGAGTACCAAGCTAATTTGCATGGTTATTCACACCCGGTTTGTGATCCTCGGCATCCCAGTCACAAACGGTGGGGCATATCCGAGATTAAACATGCCATTGAACAGTTCAATGAGTCTCACAGATCTAGGAATTTCATTAGACTGAAATGGATAATAGTTATCTACCTTAATGACCACTGTGTTGTGACTACGGCATCCCTCTTCACAGCATAGTTGGGGTATTTTGGATCCTAGCTTTGTTAAATAATATATATTGGGTAATTATTTAAAAGGATTAATTAAACGAATAAATTCAAATTTTATATATGTCTGAAGAAAGTGTCATTCTCCTCCTTCTCCTCCTTCACCTATTTCTGAGAGCTTCAGAAAGCACCTGTTTAGTATGGTAAGGCTGACTGGCTGGACTATGTGATATGGTTTTGCAATTAGAGAATAGTTCTTAGTTTTGCTGGCGAACCATATCCGACTGAGTGTCCGCTCCCAAACATGGCATCACACAACAGCTTGTGATGAGCATGACTCCTTGACTATTGAGTCCAAGGAAGTTCGTTGCCTTATGCTATTGATCATTAACCCCGAGTTCCGCAGGGATTTAGAATTCCTGGGGTCTGATAAGTTAGCACAGCTAGTTCAGGAAAGGTTCCGTGAACTGGTTGAATAAAGGGAACGAACTAGGATCTTCAAAGAGCTTGAAGTTGCAAGCTAGAAGGAAGTAGCACCAGTTTGCGTGTTCCCGAGATTGAGGGATACATAGGCGAACAGTATAAAACTGGTTTCCCATTGTGATCGGGAGTTAAGCATTAGCTCAACTCGCTGATCTGTTCATCCAGATGAACAGAAAGGGTAACCGGATAAGACAATCGTGGAAGTGCATTCAATGTCGACTCTGTATGAGTCGTTCATGGAGAAGCATAGTTCCATTAATTCAGCTGCTTCAGGATTGAGTCCAGTATTAAGGTGGATCAAGAAATGATCCAGATCGTCTGGACCGATTGTTCGATGTTTCAAACTGGGAATCCATAAGGTGGGACACAGTCACGGAAAGATTGGAAAAATTCTCCAAAGCCAAACCGTTTGGCAAACTCATAAATATCTTAGAATTCAGAACACCTGATCCTCATTTCCTTGATACAGGATGTGTTTCACACATTTGCTCTGTATGCACGAACTCTGGAGGATGCGGGATGGTGTCGCACAGGAGCATATTCGGATTGGATCTGGAGCTCGTGCGGGTTTTTGAGTTAAGCTAGATATTTGTTCTTGTTATTAGTTTATTGATACATACGACATTGATTCGCATAGTACATTGTTCTGAGGATAATTCTGGTTTAATGAAATATTTTTTGAAACATGGTTGTTTTAATTGTCCTCGAAATGTTGTGTGAATGTGTTGATGACGTAAATGGTAATAACTTGAATGTTGATACATCCAATGGGATTGGATTTGTAAATTGTGTTCTTTATGATTGTTAAAATGAACTTTATGAGAATCACTTCAACCAAAGGTCCAGTTGGACAGGACTTTGGAATCATTTGACTTAGAGTCACATGATGAATTGAGTGCTTAATAAAATTAATTGTGGCAAGAAAGGAATCACCCAAAGATCCAATGGATAGGATTTTGGAATCAGTTGACTTGGAGTCAGGTGATGATTGCATGTCTTGAACAATATTAACAAAGTCATAAATTTACATGGAGATGTAAAAGTATTAAGATTTTGAGCAACAGACACATAAGTTACTGTGTATCGCTCGAATCTTCGAACAGAACACGATTAGTTATGCTTCGAAATATTTGCCAAATAGTTTGACAAATATGGCTTCGTTTATCGGAATAAGCGATTGATTGGAACCTTGAAGTGTTCAAAGATTTCAAATGAAGCATAAGATCAACAGAACCTGAGTAACAACATAGACTTAGAAAATGTTTCACAGTTTATCCTCTTCCAAGAACACTGATGGTTATAATGTGTCTTAGGGAAGATGATGGTGCATTGATCGAAATAGTTTTGATCCTCGATGTATAAGATACATTTCCGACTAATATTTCAATGAATTGAATATTCAACCAGTCAGACCGCAGAAGCCATATTCCGACCACATCTTAGACCAAGTAGGTTATGTTGACACTGTCTGAAATGTAAAGTTGGGATCGTCCCACTAGTACATAGAAAGTACAGGGTCATGTAGCATTCGTCTGAATCTCATGACATGCCTGAAACTGATCAGCAATGTCGTTTCATTGGCCACTCTGGTTATCCTTTGAAAGAAGAGTGCTTTTAGATAGAACTCAAGTTCTAAGGAAACAGTGGGAGTAAGAATAATCCTGAATGAGTTCAGGGTTTAGCCAAGTGAAAGAACCTTTTAGTCACCACTGGGCCTTGACCAGGAATTGAATTCCTGTTAAACCTGACATACCCTCTCTTCGCTTGACCAGTAGTTATTGTCACCATCATAAAGAGTTATGATCTGGGTGATATACCGAGTAGTGGTAAAACACTAAAGATGGTACGGATAAGTAATCATACTACTGGAAGCATTGGTGAGCCCGGTTGCTGCCAAATAAGAGAACCTTAGAGCGAGACACAGTCTATGTAACAGTTTGATTGATCTTTACAACTGGTCTAGGAACCAGTGGGAGTAATTGAATCATCAAAAGAAGGGAACATAGAAATATACTTACAGAACATCTGGTTGAATGAGTCATCACTTGGAGTCAAGCAATTGATTCTGAGAGAAGCACTCTCAATAAAAGATGTAATCCGAGAGGATTCTGCGTGGCATAGTGTGAGTCGTTAGTGGAGCGTGTGTGGTTTACCGGCACACTAATATGGACTCACATAGAGCATGCCATTACAAAAGGTACATGGCCCCGGGATTCGTCCCATGGGCATCTCGCAAGAAAGGATATTCGGATTCTCAAAATAGGCCAAAAGGCTTGGATTTTGTGAATAGTCTGAAAGATTTTCTTTAATATGTCGGAAAGGTTTGGATTTCGGTTTCGCAAAATGTGCCATAAGTTCTGGATTTTGTGAATAGTCCGAAAGAGTCATATAACGGTGTCAAAGCCAGTGGGAGTATTGTTGTTATCTGCTATCATTGTATGTGGGTTACATACTGGTTCTAGGAAACGTCTCTTATCATTACAAAGTGTAATGACTTGGTGTTAAGAAACGATTCCCTATAAAAGACTTTAAGAGATACAACATACTCAGGTGGTTGTGGATATCTATTAGATAGATCAGAATTATGCCAATGTGATCTTGATGAGATTCAAGATGCATAACCCAGGAATGGAGTTTCCTGTCATTGCAAAGTGTAATGAATTGGCATGAAAGAAACAAAGAAGGTGCAGCATACTCACGTAGTTTATAGACATCTATCAGATAGATGAGACAGATAGTATTGACTTAGCCGTTGAGAATATGATCTTGATGGGATTCAAGATGCATAAGAAAGAGTCCCCAAAAGGAAATGGTTTCCGAAAATCATGACACAAGGATTATTGGTAATCTTAGGATTCCGAAAGGGCTTGGAGTGAGATTACATCAGGTTCCTCGAGCCTCTTGAACAAATCAGAAGTGTTATGAACATATCCTGATGACTTAATGCTTAGAGCATTGTAAGTTGGATTCAGGATATTGCCTGGCTGAGAATACTGAATGGATTATTTGAACAGACGTGAGAAATCATTGGGAAATGATTAGGGTGATTGATTTGAAAGGGTTTTCAAATCGGTAATTGTTTACACCAGAACGTGGTGCTGTAGGACTTCATGGTTAAAGAATTTCGTTGGTTTCTGATGGAGCGCGTGTGGTTCACCGGCACATTATGACACCTCGAAATTGTCTTAGGGTGTAGTCATGTAGACTAAAGACCCGAGAACCATGGGCAGTCACGGTACACATCACCAGAATGGAGTTGTGAGAGAGAATGTCAGAATGACAAATTGAGATATCATCGGAAGAGTATCCGATAGGATCATCTGCAATAAAGTGTATAAGTGTTAGACACTTGGATACATAGAAAGAGTGAAAAGATCATAGACATAGATATAAAAGGCTTAAATTGAAAGTTTAAAAGAGAATAAGAAACCGATAATAGTTATGATAAATCCGACTTGGTGATTACCTCGTGGAGACTTGGTAATAAGCAGGAGTAGCTGCCAGTCAGATTTTATGTTTCGCTTTTGCATGTTTTACTTCCTGAATAATTGGATTATTCAAATATCCACAGTCGTTCATACTCTTAGGGAGTAAGTATGAAGGAAGACTGTCATGAATTGGTTTGTAGATTGTCTAAGGAGTTAGACATAGCAATAAGATTGCTGCAACGTTCATGAGTACTTGGAAATGGAGATTTGAGTATTGGATAAACCCGCGCTCAATGGATTGCTTCATGGATTATATCACGAGCAATGTTGAGACGATAACTTCTTATGGTCTTAAAGTGGAGAGATATGAGTTATAATTTGCAAGGCGGTTGTTCATTGATAGTACGAAACCGCATCGGTAACTCAGTGTTATAAAACGTGCTGTTGTGAGTGATTTGTCGGGTAAAAGATATAACATATTAGTCGAAGCTTATTCGTCCCTTGACCCAGACGGGAAAACAGATATCTGTTGGCCACTCGATGATTTTGAAGTTGACTGAAGTGCTGGCCAGCCAGGACTGAATTGATGCGTTCAATTGGAAGTCTGATAGTCATAAGCAAAATCGGAAATCGGGAAACAGTGTCAGACACAGATTGATCTCAATCCATGTCTCATGTCTGAAAATATCTTGTTGGACGGAGGATCATCTGATCACTTATCTATGGACAGAACTGACTAGGTCAGAGTTCGGCAGCAGTTTCTAGGAAGTTACAGTTTGCTGATTAATTAGAGGTTAAATTGGTAATTATAGTCATAGACTTATCCAAGTGGGAGACTGTTGGATTAGGTGTCTAAGCCATGACTTATCATTTGTATTTACCTAATTAATAGAAGCAAAGTCCATTTGGGTTGCCCTCATAGCTGGAGGTTTGGTAGAAAGTTCGGTAGAGAGAAAGGTTGGTTTATTATGGGATTAATAAATCAATAGAAATAAAAGATATGGTTTGTTAATATATTAAAGTGATAATATATTAATTAGAAACTATATTAATTGATTAATAATTAATCAGGAATTAATTAGATTAATTTCTGTGGCATTAATTAGATTAATCAGGAAGTCAAGGATTAAAGTCGTACAAATTCAATAGTTGAATTGCGGCGCGCGGCGCGCCAATGTAAAGGCCGCGACGCGCGTACATATTCGTACGAATTCAATAGTTGAATTGTGGCACGCGGCGCGCCAATGTAAAGGCCGCGACGTGCGTACGTATAATCCGAAAAATGGCTGACGGCTAGGGTTTCTTGTTTCCCTATAAATAGGGAACCCTAGACCTCATTATTGGTGCTCATTCTAAAATTCTCTCTGGAATTTTCGTCCACCCTCTGGCTCCCTGGGTGTGATCTCATTTGAGGCAGGACACTTGTGCTGTTTAGCTTCAAGATTAAAACTAAAGGTTAGTTTTTCTGATTTATTTCTTTTAATTAATTTTTGTTTGGCCTTTAGGAATTAGTTACATGTTCAAAGTAAGAAAACATAGATCTTTTCTAGGTTGCATGTGAACTTAGGTTATTTAGTTCATGGTTGCGGAAAACCTTTCAAAATAAACAAAAGGTGAACGAAGAGGTTTGCACCCCACCAAGGCTGCCATTTCTTGAACCATTTGAAAATCAACACCAACTCCAATTAATTTACTTTTAAATAAATTGATTTTTAAACCTGAAGCAAGCTGAAAAACTTTTACGATACGTGTGATCCACCTAGCATTCTCCATGTCTCACTCACATAATAAGATTGCATCATCTGCATAAAGGAGATATGAAATCTCAATTTTATTTGTACCAAGAACAATCCCCTTAGACGCCCTTGCCTTACTTGCCTCCAACATGGCAACATGAAACCCCTCCATAGCAAGCACAAAAAGAAAAGGTGATAACGGATCCCCTTGCCTTAACCCCCTTTTTACATCAAATTCATCTGTAGGAGCCCCATTCACCAACACTGATGCTCTATTAGTATTCAAAGCAGCCCTTATCCAAGCACACCAATTATTACTAAAACCCATTTTCTTCATGAATCTACGTTTAATATTAAATTTACTAAAAGTTATACTTGTATCGATATAGAGATCAACCATATGTATTACCTATGATTTAAATTTATAACATGTTTTATAAGTTTTCTCATTGTGTGGCAATATTTTTTGTTGACTTTTTTTTATTTTGTTTTACTGATATCTAGAATTATTATTATTATTATTTTAATTTTGTTTTACGGATATCTAGAATTATTATTATTATTATTATTATTATTATTATTATTATTAATTACAAACAATGCTTTGGCACAAAGCGAATAAGGGGTTCGATTTTCATGTGTTCTTGGTTGCTTAAAATTTTGCCCACCATATGATTTCGATTTATTCTTGGTTGCTTTCTATGTTTTCTTTCCATTGGTCGCTTTCATTGTGCACATCCACATGATCATCCTTGTTCTATCGTTTTATTTTCCTTTCCCCATTTTTTTTTTCTTATCATGGAAGCAAATCTATGCTTTGAAAGTATGCCAAAGTCGTCATATTTAAGCCTCCAAATGCCTATCGAAGAACATCTTCTAATAACTAGACATACCCACGCCATCCTATTTGGCAATTAGTAAAATCGTGACTGATGAATATATTGGTGCAAGTGTAGTGCAACTTCAATCCACTTATATTTTGATGATAGCAAGCATATATAACATATATCATACTATTATCTAGCATTTTAGTTTTCTCTATAAGATATTTAAGTTCTAATTTTGATCAAGACAAGTCAAAGAAATTTCAATATCGATATTCTCCAAATGATCAAGACAAAGTATGCTTTAGATCAAATATGTCTTTACATCGAAATTTGTATAATGAATTGCATCGTTGTACAAACATAATTTTTTTCTAAAGACTTAAGTGACACAAAAATAGTTGAGTTCTTGTTGGAGACATTATTAAAAAAATTGCTTGGTATAAATCCTTCAGTATCCACTCTTGGTCAATTTATTATAGATAACTTCATAAAGGACTTTATAATAAGTTTTTTTATAAAAAATAAAAGTAGTACTTTTATATATTTAAAATAGTTGCAATCAAATATTATAATAGTTGACCAACTCTGTTACGAATCCATTTGAGCAAAAACATTAGCAAAGGTGTAAGTGAAAGAAATTGTTAAAGCACACAAATTACCCTTGTCGATAGTATCATATTGGAATGCATGAGTAGATGGGCTCAAATCTGTGTTTTACTATAAGTTGATGGCACAGTGAGATAACGATACAAATGATATGTTGGCTTGTGCCTTAGAGTTTTATCGTAGTTGAGGAGACCACCTTCCACCGGTGGAGTTTTCTTATAACAACTAACATTTGATCATCAAGAGGGTGTCATATGAAGCGCTCTATGGACAAAAAATTTAGACTTCGTCTTGTTGGATTGAAGAGAAAAAGAAACAGTATTCTAGACGAGAGCAAGTATAGTAAGTGTATGATAAACTTGATGTAAAATATAGTTGATGTAACACCGCAATTCATACACCATTAAAATACATTATCAATCAAAGATAAACGGAAACATGTCCCATTGTTTTTTTATTTCATTTATCAAAATACATAGTTTGGTGTATCATTGGACGTCACAATAGATATGCAAGAGTCATGACAAGCAACACAAACATATAAAATATTATACAATAATTCAACAACTGTAACATCCCCCAATCGCACGTACCACAATATTGTCCGCTTTGGACCTCCCAGCGTGAAAACTTCCCAAGGATTCACCCATACTGAAATTCCTCTCACCTGGACACGCTTAACTACAGAGTTCTCATGGGATCTGCTGTCATCACGATTTTAAAACACATTGTGATACAGGGGTTTCGATACGCTGGAAATGGATAGGTGAGGGGAGTAAAAATGTGGTGGTAATAGGAGGTATAGTGTTCACCATAGTGCCCTTCACCACCCTGAAATATGTGGGGCTCTCATACCTCTCAACCTTAGAACCATATGATTGCCCCATTAAAACTTTTAAAATGTAGTATAAAAATTATTGGTAGCTTACTAAAAAAAGTATAACCTAATATAAATGTTTCTTAACGTATGTTATCTTTACCAGTAATAATATAAAGTTTATGATATTCAACGGGAATTCAATCAATATATCTATTTTATGCAATTTGTCTGTTTTCAGATTTTTAAATATATTATAAATTTTTTCCAAAGTATAAACATAAGATTTATTAAAAATGGGATACCGAGTAATTCATAGGTACAACACTTGTTATTAATTATTATAACCCATAAGGCCACAAAAAGCAATAAACTTGTTTTATTTATCACCTCTCTAAAATATAGCATTATAAGATACTAATACTAATTTAATCACTTTAGTATTATTATTATTGCAATTTGTATCAAGTATTTAATGGGCTTCATTTGTAAGGGCTAACCATGTAAAAACTTAAGGAAAAATGATAGGATAAAGGAGAGATAAACGTAGAGCCCAAAAAAGTGCGAGAGAAGGATCTACATGTCTTTCAACAAATACTTTCTATTGAATGTGGCCATGTGGGTGTTCATTGTGGATTATCGACAAATTTACATTTCTGAATTATGGATATATAATTTTGATATTGAAAGTGGTGTATGAATTTTGAATATGGATTCAAGTGGATTTTAGTGTTAGACATCAACGTTCTAACGTATAAGTTATAACATATATTGCATAACCTAGTTAGTAGTAGTTGTGTCCACCGATAATCTGAAGATATATACTCATCAATTAAAAATTAATAATATCGCATCTTCATTGGAGATTAAAATCAACATATGAAAATAAGTTTATATTTAAAACTCAAACCGTTTATAAAAAATAGAATTTATTATAAATATACATGTACTATTGTTTTCTATCGTTTTATCTAAGTATCCAAGTAATATTATATGGTGACAAGTTCAAATGAGAACCTAAAACATTGAATAAATTTAATAATCTTTTTTATAAATTTTTTTGTTCTAAACAATATTTTAAAAAGATATATACACCCAATTTTTTGTTAACCTGCGATTTAGAAATTTAACAAACATAAAAAAATAATTTTTTTGCATTCCAATATACATATACGTATATGCAAAAAAAATAATTTTTTGGGTTTTTTGTAAAATTTACAAAACACGGTCTTTATAATATTTAAAAATATTTTGTAAAAAAACAAAAAAAGCTTATATGCATATTCATATGCATATATGCAGATACATATGAATATACATATAAATATAAAAAAAATTAAAATCTTTTAGTCGCACAGTTTAAAAAATTTGGGTATAATATTTTTTGAAAAATTTTGTGTAAAAAGAAGTTTCAAAATAGCTCTTAGGTTTTCTCATTTTTTTTTTTAGGTTTTCTCTTGATCTCAACTCTGTGTATGTATTGGATTAACTAATATTCTAAAATTTAAGATAAAAATTACCTATATTAAGTGACTGTTGTTAAGACTCTTAACTATTCAACTCAGATGCAACATACTATCCATTTAGCATTAGGACTAGTTGGTAAGAAATAATTAACATTCAATCCAGTTACGGGGGGCTCTGAATACCTCTGAATACCTCTTAGCCAATCAGTAGATAGAAAGCCTCTAAATCATTCTCTTTTTCTAATTTCCTTCTTTGCCTTAAAAAGAACACACATCTAACAAAAATCATATGTGATGCATCTTCAACCGCCAGTGGCAAATCTAGATTCGAGAATCACATGGTTCCCTATTTAAGTAAATCGAAAAAATAAAAGAGTAAAAAAATACTAGTATCGGGTCGGATCATATGTCTTAAAATTTTTAAAACATAGCTTCAATAGTTATATTAAAGTTATTACAATTGTATCCAGCAAGATCTTATATCTTGAAATATTATGATAATTGGATTATTATTTATACTTTTTAAAACACTTTTTTCAATATACGACACTAAACTATCACTCAAAAATTGATTACTCATTTTGTTGTGTGTATCAGTCTTAAACTTCATTGCTGAAAATGCAAATTCCATACTTGCAATTTGCAGCAGGACTAATTAATTACTAAAATTGAACTATTTACTTGTTTTTTATTCTTGAAATATTGAAATTCTATCAAAATTTAACAACTGAATTTAAATCATTGCCACTGATGGTTAAACTATTGACTTTTGCGTGATTCTTGAAATATCAAAATTCTACCATTGATGAATTGAACAATTGAAATTGAACGAATGTCCCTGATGATAAAACAATTGAAATCAGAGACAAAAAATTGAAATTGAACATGTGAGTGAGTTGTGACTATGAGGCGTGGAGGGTTTGAGGGCGTTGGCCGGCTGGCCGAACAACGACAAGAGGAGACGAGCAATGCCAATCGGCAATCGCCGATCATGGAATAGGCGTTAGCGAAGTGCACGATCGTGTATTCTCAAGTCTGTTGTCATAGTTTTTTGTATTTTATATGGAATGATCTATTTAATTGAGTTATTTGAAATTTAACTGAACTAAGAGTTGGGATATTATGGGCTCAAATATTTGATACAATTTTTTTTTAGAAAACGTAGGTCTCTAAATAATTATAAGATAGTTCCTAAATTTTTTTATAAGTAACTACTTGTATAAATTAGAAAAATAGTTGGGTCTTAGGACCCATCTTCACTCAACATGAATTCGCCTTTGCCCCAAGCTTCTCATTCCTCTATCTCTCCAACAACCCAAGCTTTGAACTATCGTCGACCTAAGCAACTTCCCGACGACACGAAGCTCTAAACCACAATTGGCCACCAGGGTAAAAAAAACTCAAAATTTTTGACGACGCCATACTCTTCCATCTATCTAAACATTATCCTAGCATTGTCACACTCTTCTTTCAAATCGATTTTTAGATCGCATCTTTTGTTTCTCGAAGGTCGATTTTCGTCAACCAGATTCGTGATGTGTGTCTTCTTCTTGGATCGGATTTCAAGGATCATGTAGGTGTATGAAAATTTCACATTAATTTTGAGTTGTATTTTTTTCGAATTCAAGTCACTTTAGCTTGGTTGATTTGTTTTGTTTGCAAAATAGGAATTTGTAAGGTGAGATTGAGATTATTTACGGCTATATGTCATTCATTTAAAGCCATTCATTCAAAGCATTCATTAGGCTATATGTTAAAGCATTTCCTTTACATAATCATTTATTCATTATTATCATATACCATTTACTGACCTCTCATTGATCTAAATCCAAATATTATGTCTTCATGGGAGACAACCTTATCTCATCGTCATCTAAACAACACGGGGTCATAACTAGATCCAGTGTTGAAGCTGAGTATCGTGGCGTTGTTGTTGTTGTGGAAGAAACGTGTTGGCTTTAACCTTCTTCGTGAGTTACAATGGCCTATGGAAAAAACTACTTTGGTTTATTGTGATAACATAAGTGCATTTACATGTCTTTAAACCGGATGCAACGTCAACGCACCAAACACATAGAGATTGACATTCACGTTGTTTTGGACAAAGTTGCTCTTGGCAATATCCAGGTTCTCTATGTGTTTTTTTCCGCTTCGTATGCAGACATCTTTACAAAGGGTCTTCCTACTTCGTTGTTTTCATATTTTTGATCCAATTTAAACATTTGTATTACTACTCTCGTTTCAACTGTGAGAGGATGTTTATATATTGTATTATGTTGTATGTATTCATTAGCTCTTAGCCCATATACATATGATTTCTAACCCTCCATGCTTATTAGCCCATGTATTTCTGTATTTATCTTGTGTGCTTCCAGTTATGAAATCAATAAGAATATCATCTAATATTCCATAATATAGATGGCATGCTTAATGCTCTTTCATGTGAGTTTATTTAATAGACTTGTGTCATGGGTGCTTTAGTTTTTCATTAATGGGGTGAGATCATTGAGCTTAGGAGTTACAAACTCTCTTTTTTTATGGGAATTGATATTTCCACTTAAAAATTTAATTCATTCACATGATGTACAACACATTTACAGCTATCATACAAGTCAATAAAACATATATTTCATGTGGATAAATCAATTTCATAAGTGGAAATATCACTTCCCTTTTTTATATGTATTTTGACATTGAAATCAGACCAATTTGTATATTAAACATGATTATTTGTAATGATTTCATAGTTTTTATTGGAATTGATTTCATGGTTATTGTTGGTTTTCATGGGTAGGAACTTACAAATTGATACATATATAAGATACAACATTTGGTATAAGTTAGAAGAAAAAAAATAAAATATTGTTGCATAAGTGATTAGATAGAATGTTGAATTTATTTGTAATTTGAAGTTGTTTTTGTTAGAATTGTAAAATGAGATCTGATTGACAATTTTATCAAACGATACACATTTTGATGGTTTAGACCTCATAATTGTTCAGCATTGAATCATTCATGTTTCATCAAACAACTCCTAGACATTTCTTCACGTGACTTCTATATGGTATTTATTATTTATTATGTATTTTTATAATTTTTTTTATTTTCGTAAAAATACGATGATGATACTGATTTACTCGATTTTCTTTACAATTATAAATATAGATCGATAGAAAATAAATTGTTTTAATTTAGTAATGTTTTTAACACCCATTTAAGACGATTAATGTTAAAATTTATTTAATAATTATATAGAGAGTAAATTACAATTTTGGTCCCTGTGGTTTGCATGAAATTTCACTTTTGGTCATCGTTTTGTTTTTCCACGCTGATGGTCCCTGAACTACACTTTTGCTTACACTATTGGTCCCTTGGCCAGGTAAAATGACCAATATACCCTTTTTATTTTCTTTTTCATTTTTCTTTTAATGCATTATTTATTAAATCAATTAAAAAAACAAAAAAACAACAAATTCTTTTTCTGTCTCCGGAATGCACTATCCTCGTCTCCGGCAATGCCCTATTCGTCGCCTCCCTTTCCCTTCGCGTCCCATCTAATTTCTGATTGAAACAGCAATCCAAACAGCTATCGACAATCAGATCATTATCACCGCCATCTCATCTTAACCGGAATACGACATCAACCAGTAATCCAAGCTTCAATTGATTGCTTCTGAGGTATTTCGATTTTCTAAGTTCGATTTCTGGTTTGAAGTTCTTAGATTGAAACACGGTTCTGAGTTCGATTTCCTGGTTCCAAGTTCGATTTTTGATTATCAAATTCTAAGTTTGATTTCTGGTTCTTAGTTCGATTTGCTGCATTCCTGGATTCTGGATTTGTTGTGATTTCTTTATGATAATCTGATTTAGGTTTGTGATTTCTCTCTTACGTGTTTGAGTCGAGACTTGTTTAATTTGATTTTGTTTAATTTGTTTACACTTCATGTAATTTGATTTTGTTTACCCTTCTGGTAATCTCGGGATTAACCGTTGTTCCCAGCCAATTTCTAGATTTCTTGTTGTCGTCGTCATATGTATATCCCTCGATTTTGTTTTCCGTTGTAAGGTCTCAATTCTTCCTCTGCATCTGGAGACTTCACATATATATCAGAAACCATTAGATCATGACAAGAACCTGCAATCATAAACAAGCTCGTCCAATCATAAACAAGCTCGTCCCTATAATCAAATACGTGAAAACAACCTGTAATAAACGATCCATGGCTTCCCTCAATGGATTTCGTCACAGAAAGCATTGTATTTTCTCGATTTGATTGATTCGTTATTGCAGGAAATGAAGAACCTTGGTTTTTGTTTATTTTTTCTTTTTTTTAATTCATTTAATAAATAATACATAAAAGAAAAATGAAAAAGAAAATAAAAAGGGTATATTGGTTATTTTACCTGGCCAATAGACCAATAGTGTAAGCAAAAGTGTAGTTCAGAGACCATCAGCGTGGAAAAACGAAGATCAAAAGTGAAATTTCATGCAAACCACAGGGACCAAAATTGTAATTTACTCTTATATAGAACTTAGTAGAAGTGTGTACGTGAAAGACACGTGGCAAAAGAATGGATGCTTAATACGTATCTCTCCAATACACCCTTTTACCAGAACCCACCCACCTTTTTAATAGAAAATTAATAATAGACAAAATGAAATAGAAAACTCTAGTAGAGTTCGTCAAACTTGTGGCCACAAATATTTGGGCAACTACTATTATTTTAATTTTAATTTACATATCTCTTTTTGAATAATCCTACCCACATATTATGTGGTCCTCAGACATCTCTCAATCTCTCTCTTTCTTTGTACAAATATCATAAATCTTATCAACAACAATTTTATATTATTCCTTTATTTAATAAGAGTTCTTTTATTCACATGAGTAATATTCGAGTTTAGTCCTTAACCTTTCCAACTTATTTTACAAGGACCCTTTAAATAAAATTCAATTACACCAGCATAAAAACTTCAACAATGATGAGTAAAATCATCGATGCATTTAATTAGCAATGGAAAATAGCCATTTAAAAAAACACATAATTGTATTATTTAGTATTGAAATGATAAAGATGTGGTTAAATTACCAACAAAAAGGTTGTTGCTAGTTCAACATAACTTGTTTGGTAAATTAGTTGGTTTATCAACAATTTTACATATGTTGGTGTTTTAGGTTTCAAGCAAGGCTTTCTAGCAACAATTAGTATGTTCGAAGTGTTTGTACATTAGCAACAAAATTAAATTTGTTTAGCAATTTTAAAATATAGATGGTTTGATGGATTTCAAAATGGGAAGATACATTATCCATTGTCGTCCACATGGGAAGATTTAGTTACTTTTCAGAATTTAAACAAAAATTTATTTAATAGTTTTCATTGCTAATAGCAACAAAAATTTTCGTCATTGATAAACTATTATCGTTGTTGGCAGTTTAGGTAATTCATTGCATATGAAGGCATTACATAACCGTTACAATAAAATAAATTTTAATTTGGATATATATATTTTTAGTTAAGGAAAATTCTATTTATTCCTACTAAATCCTCCTAATTCATCTTCCTAACCATCTATATAATGACATGTAGACTCCACTAATCCTCTCTCTTAATCTCATCCATTGTTTTTGACACTTGTAATGATCTAATGATTAGGAAGAAAGTTAGGAAGATTTATTAGGAGGATATAGAACCTCTCTTTAGTTAAATATGAACATGCAATGCCAGTAAAAGAAAATATTGGTGTGTATACTAATATATTTTAAAAAACCAAAAAAAAACACGAGACTAAGATACAGTGTATTTGTCATAGGCTTGGAAGTTAAATTATTGGCAACATGTTATTGCATAAACATGTGATACGATAACAAGTGAAAGTACAATTATGAGTCGAGGGTAAAAATATTTTGAAAATATAAAGATATCTTAGAATGTGAATATTTTTTTCAAACCAATATTTTTTATTCAAAACACCATCAAAATACTTCTTTCTCATTGTTTAAGTTAGTCGCAAGTGTTTCGAAATGTTGCTTAATTATTTGAACATGCATATAGACACATTCAAAAATGTACATATATGCACATTATGTGTATATATGCACACGTGTTTTTCCGATTTTTTCTTGGGGTTTTACGAAATCATCCACTTGTGGGAAAGAAGTATTTTTGTGATGTTTTTATTGAAAAATGTTGACTGAAAAACAAAAACTCTCAATTTCTCACCGCGTCTTTTGGTACTCAAAATAACATTTGTCTACAAGTTGAATATTAAGACAAGTAATGTTAATAAGAAAGCTTCAATATTCAAATGTGTCGTCAAACTTTTATTGTACATTAAACCCCATATAACGAACCAAGTAAATTGTCTCCCGTGATAACCATCGGATCAGCCTCTCGATATTATTATTCCAACATAGTGTAAACATTCTCTCAAAGAAAATGGTTTAAAATGGAAATAATGGCACCCAACTTTTTTTTTTTTGGACCAGCGAATACAATTTTCATCAAGAAGTTGATTTTGTCAATAAAATTTGATTATTGCCAAGAAAATGCTTAAACTTTCATAAAGAAGTTTTATGCAATGTAATATGATCAAAGTCGCTTTCAATTATTTACATTCAAGTTTAAATTTTACATGCTTTTATATTTGGGATGGTTTTTCATTATTTACATTCAAGTTTAAATCTTACATGCTTTATATTTGGGATGGTCTTCAGTCTAAAAAGATTACGACACACTATTTGAAGGATTAAAACTAGTTTAGACCATATTAATTGAAATGGTACTTTTTGCCTATTTCAAGTTTTTTCTTTATGATTTTTAATCATGTGAGACAACTAGAAATTGGAACAAAGTTGGTTGTCTTATGTCTTTCAATTAATACAGAATAAACCAGTAACACTCACTAAGATATCTATTAGGTTGTTAAATACAGAAGCTCAAACCTAGCAATTTGTCAGTCTTCGAATATCAAGTATGAACTTAAGCTTAAGTGTAAGTCGAATTACACTTAGTAGCAACTAACCAATTTATAATTAGAGTGTACACAGGTTCATATCCCAATAGCACTGTGATAGTGACAAATGAAAGTATCATAACACCGACAATAGGTTGATCAGACATTGCAACAGTGTTTATAATCAAATACTATTCATTAGTCCTTTGGTTTAGAAGTAGTTTTTTTAGTTTTGATTCACAATTAGGGATTTGTTCCTTTTAGATGGTTTACATAATTATGGTTGTTAGGGATTGGAAGGAAGGGTCGTTTATGGAATCAAGAGGTTAACTGGATTGCTTGAAGAATCATGTGATCACTTTCGGAATCTGATATTTTGACCCTCTGTCTGGGTATCACAAAATCCAGATCATGGAGATAATGCTTCAAAAAACAGTTTTTAATCAAGTCACTAATGAGAAACCACGACCTAGGGATTTATATTGAATTCAAATTCTTCTGATTACCATAGATACGTATCAATCAGTTTAAATGTTGATTCCATCACATAAATATAAGATGACGATTTCAAAGGAAATTATCATAAATATTATCCGAAAATAATATGGGACCCTCGTCAGTGCTTTCCTTAGGACCCAGCAAGAGGGTGAAACCCCCATTGATGCCCGTCGTTGTCGTTTTACACAAGATGCACTCTGCATCTTCTAATTTGTTTAAAATCAATATTTGAACTCTATTAAAAAATCTTGTAAATTTCATTACACTAAAGTTAGATAGTGATACTAAAATCAACAAAATTTTTGGTGCATACTATCGCTATCTATATAAGTTTCATTAGGCAAAGATCAAGGACCCTAGTGACAATATATAAACATAAGACATCGTTATGCTCAAGTGATAAAACATAAAGGACGAATCCTCAAAAGGGTTTATGAGGTCTTGATTCTCTTTTATTATGATATCTAACGCATTAAATAAATAATATCCTCCTTTTCACTATTTAATATATATCTAAATATTTTTTTTTCTTTATTATCAAGACAAGACGTAAATAATAGAAAAAGTACAGGTGGCGAAGAGAATGAAGAGAGGACGGCGAGTGGGAAAATATGACGTGGAGAAAAAGTGCAAGGGTGAGAGTCACCAGCAGCCTCATATGGCCCCTCATCTTAAAATCTTAATCTTAAGTGTTATCTTCACGCGCCCACGCGCCCAACCCCGCCTTTCTTTTTCCATCCACAATTCATGGCTTGGCGTGGCTTGTTTTTGTGTGCAAGTGTGTGTACACGGGCCTCGTAATCTAGCGGCTAAGATATTTAAGCTTCTTTTTGAGTTTTTTCTCCCCGTCACTCAAAAAAGAAAAAAAGGAAAAATGAGTAATTTAAACAAGTTTTAGTTTCTATGATCCAAACCAAACAAATATACGCCTTTCATTATTTTATTATTTTGTGTTGAAAAATAAAATGATTTAAATAAATAAAACAAGAGGTCTTGGTTTTTATGAAGGTTCTAAATAACGCGAGTCGTGGTTAGACGGTGATGTTGGGCCTTAAGTTTTAGAAATCATGACCAGTCGTCGTATTTGTTAAGGTGTGACTCAAGACATCAACCTTGTATGTATATATATATATATATGAATTATAGTGCTATACATGCATATATATGTTGTTAGATATTATCCAACTTTTTATATAAACACATATAACATAAGGTGGCGTTTCTTATGATGTGAGGTTGGATACGAGTATTAGAGTCATGATACGCGTTAGTGAAGCCATGGCACGCCTTAGCGACATGGGACGTCATGACTAGCTTTTAAAAACATTGGTTTTTATACTATTGGATAATGTTTTCCAAAAATAAAATGTTTTATATGGATTAAAAAACATATGATATTATGTAATTCTTAATGATACATCGTATATATAGATAATAAAAGTCTTACTCTTTATACACCAGTTTCTGGATTTGGAAAATAAGTTCGATTAATCCCTTGATGAAAGAAACAACTATCATTATTGTTTGATGTTTTTATTTTTGCTATAAATTACTCATATTTGGTACCTACGAGATATGTCTAAAATAAATCAAATTATAAAGCTAAAATATTATAGAACTTAATTGTGGTTGTTGATGAAATTCATATAATGACTATGATTTGTGAGTGCCATAAGTATCGACTCTACTTAGTAACCCTTTAGTGATATTGTTTATTGATATTATTATAGACGGCCAAGATTTAGGTTATATGGTTAACCATGTAATTTGATTCTGTTTTGGACATTAATATGGTATCATATGGTATGTATGTCTTCTTAAGTGTATGTTTATGTATTCTTGTATGTGTGACGCATCATAGATTTGGCCAGGGATCAATCAGAGATGATTAAAGTAGTATTTAAGGGGGCATGAGTGATTCATTTAGCAAAGATGGTAGTTCTCTTAGTCATGAAACAACTAAACTCTATAACATGTATTTTTATATAATTTATAATATCGTTTGTTAAACCAAAATAGACCTGACAATGGAACGAGTTTGGAGCGGATCGACATTGATCCAAACCCTTTTAGCAAATTCCAAAAGTTGATCCAAACCCAATCCGTAACCTGCAGAGTTTTGAATAATCAAACTCATACCCTTATCCATCGGATCAACGGATACCCAACCATTTTATCCGACCCATTTACAATATTAAAGTTACAAAATAATTATGCATTCCAAGAAATATAACATGAATCACGTTTTTACTTAATACTTATAAATTTTCATAATAAAAGAAACATCTAATATAACTTAATAATTAAAATAAAAATTCGAAAATAAAACAAATGTCTATTATTGCAAACATGCATGAGAAAATGTAGACGTTAAGATGCGTCTACAAAAAATCTAGAGTCTGACCGATTCACACACTGATCACCTGAACAAAAGTAAGCACATATTAGTAAATACTAAGTTGTAAAACTAATAATTTATAAATAATAAATTTATGTTTTTATAGTTTACATGGGGCGGGTCATTAATGGATCAGATCGATAGTGATCCAAACTCAACCCTTTTAATAAAAGGGTTAACAGGTACGGGTCGTTAACGGGTAAACGGATTACAAAAATGATCCAAACCCATAAATTTTGCACGGGTTTGGAGCGGAACAGGGTCAAAACCCGCTCGATTGCAAGGTCTAAACCAAAAACATCGTTCATAAACCGAACAATGGCAATATGACTTTATCCTTGGTTTTTCCAAAGTTTGTTTATTATTGTTAGGAATAAATGAGAAAGGGTCGAAGAACGGGTTGTTCAAACAGAATGTAGCAACACCTAATTCTTTTAGGGTTAATGATCCATAATGGCAACCAATAACATAAAATTTACCCATTAGGTCATTGAACTTTTAATTGTACCCAATAAGTCACTAAACATTCAATTTTGGTTTTAAAATACTATTGTTTTAGATTTTAACCACAGTTTTTAGTTTCGACAACACCTCTGTCTCCGTCGATTAGCCTTAGAACATGTCCCTCAACCCATCCACAGTACTACCACCTCGACCAAGTCCAAAGCTTATCTACAATCTCATCACAATCGTACCACCTCGACCAAACCCCCACGAGTCTCCTCCTCCGATGTCCAATATGCCTTCGAGAGCCACTCCTTTCTTCATAGAAGAGCATCAACCAACTATGAGTTCTCTGCATAGCGATTTTAACCGGGTATAAACGGTTAAAATTAGAGACAATGATATTTTAGAACCAAAATTGAAAGTTTAGTAACCTGATGGGTACAAAATTGAAAGTTCAGTGACCTACTGAATGCAATTAGACTTTAGTGACCTAATTGGTACATTTTATATTATTGGTTGCCATTATGGATCATTATCCTATTCTTTTACAAGTAAAGCAAGGAGATAACTAGTTCCTGTTGACAACGAGGATGATATGGAGGATGATTAGAGATCTCAAAGTATAATTTATCCATTTGTATCAATTTTGTACTTTAATAACAAAACACTACTTATTATCAATAAGTTGCATATATTTTTATCATTTAGCATAATCAAATTTTTGTTTATAAAATTTAAAAAAAACTAGATAAATTGAGTATTGTTTTGCATTTTAGCCCTATTTTCTGGTATTTAGGTCCCTAGCAGGTTAATATCTGACAAGGTGGGACACTTAGATGTTATCACTAGCAGGTTGTATTTAATAAGGTTTTAGGTCATTAGCAGGTTAATATCTGCTAAGGTGGCACTTTAGTAGAATCAGATTTTAACAAATTTAAAATTTAAAGAATCATGAATTTAATTTTAATAGATTCCTTATATAATAGTATTACAGAAATGGTCCTTGTATAATAATATGGTAGAATTACAAAAATGGCCATTGTGCTTTCATTTTTGTTAATGTTAATTATTGAACACATCTATTAATGACAATTAACTTCATTCAAATGTGAATGTAGAAGATAGATGAGAAGATGATTTCAAAGAGGATAAGAATGAAGTGGATAACATGAGATATCAAGTCTCTTAATTACTAATTAGGTTTGGTGTTTTTAGTCGATTGTTTGTTTTGGATAATTCATTTTGGTTTTGGATTTATCAATGAAAACATGATGTTAATCAAGATGATGAGAATGAAGACATATATATGATAGTTTAAAAGTATTTATAATGTGATATAAGGGGATGATAAAGAGGATGGTTTAGAAAATAAGGATGATGAACTTGTTCAAGAACAATTTGAAAGCACTTAGTTAGAAAAAGAAATCATGTTAAATTGAAGTGCTTGCCTTGTTTATGCATTTTGTTGATCAATTTTATATATATATATATATATATATATATATATATATATATATATATATATATATATATATATATATATATATATATATATATATATATATTAGCAATTTTTACAAGAAAAAGAGGGCCAATAATGATGCATGTCATGCAAGTACGGCAATTCAATGAACATGAGATTATCATATGTAAAGAATTTGCATAACCCATTAGACCTAAAACATGGGATAATGATATAGTGGGAAATTTTCCATAGTTTTTGGGTATAATAGCTCGTAATTACGATTATGCACCATTAAACTATAATCTATGGTGTAAAGTGTCATAGAAAGAGAAAGATAATATGTGGGAGTATGTGTTGGTATGTGGCCACACAATTTTACTCTTTTTTAAAGCTTTTTATTATGTTGACTAAAATATTACCATTATCCAAAAAAAATACATTGTGCCTGTGTTGCTAAATATTGGAATCTAAGGTCGGTTGGAGCTTCTTGGAGAAGATTAAAATGTAGGCTTAAGAAAAAACACTTCTATCGATTTAAGGACAACAAAACAAGATGGAAGAATCTACATAAAATATTCCAAAAAGGATTTCTTAGGGGTGCCGAGCTATTGGAATAAAAAAGATGTGATGGTAACTTGCTATATAATTTATGTACTCCAATATCTTATTATCCATCTCAATTGAATATCAATATTGTCATTGTCTTTCTGTTTCCTATTTTTCTTTTCCTCCCTTTTATTTTTCTGTCCCTATTTCTTGTTTGTTCACCACCATCATTTACTTTCTTTATGTCCCTTTTTTCTATCCTTGTGTTTGGTAACATGAATTGTATATATAACTTTTGTTTTGTGTGCAAAAGCAATGTTTTCTCAAAAGGAATGTACACAATGCTCAAAATAATTACACACAACTGGCCAAAAATGTTTTGCTAGAATTTATAAGGAAATGGTAATGTTTTTGTTTAGTTAGTGATGTGTGTTTTCATCTTATTCTACCTATATTTTACTTTTTTTTTGCTAAATTTTAAAATATAGATAAATGAGAACCTAAACAGGAAACAACCTAACTTGACTCAAATGTTTGAAAACATATGTAACAGGAGAATCAAAAATGTATATTGTGAGACATATGTAATAGGAGTATCAAAAATGTACATTGTGAGACATATTATATCACAACAAAGAAAATTTAAGATAGTGCACGTTTTATATTAGTAATGTTATTACTTTGTTGCAAATAAAGAACTAACAATCGCCAAAGATGGTAGTGCTCTAGTTGATCCTTTTGTGGTTGTAATATGCAAAGAGTATGACAGACATTGTAGAATCTATGGTAAAACTATTACCAAAAAGTTGATAAACATCATATCTGGTTCCAAACGACCTTATGGAATCACTTAAGACTAGTGTAGAAGTAGAAAAAAACAATTGGTTGATATAAGAACAGAGGAGCATGAAAGAAAAAAGGTCAATTAGAAGCTATTTGAAACAATATTGACGACAAAATATTGAAGCTGATGGAAAAAATATATCCTCAAGCTCTTGAGACCTTCTAAGATGAGTTGACACCAATGTTTAGCAAAAGGTATGAGTTTACCACTTGTAACGACCAAATTCATACACGTTTTATATTTATGATAAAATCAGAGTTCATTGGGATATTGTCCCATTTTTTCTCTTGAACATATATCACTTGGTGTATATTTGAGTGTCACAATAGATATACAAGAGTTTAGTAAGAGAAACAAACTTATACAATATTATATATTGGCTATCAGCTACTCTAATATTTAGGTCTCTAAAATTCTAGAAAGTCTTCTAGCTGGAATAGCCGACTCAACTCTCCTACTAACCCTTGCTAGTGTTCCATGTATACATGTCACAATCAAATACACACAAAAGAGATAATACAAGCGTCTTGTGAGTACATAAAATAGTATCATCGCGTTAATATATCTAAAAATATGGGAAGCACGTTCCCCTAATCATACCGTACTTTAGTATCTTACAGTTATGAGAAGCACGTTCCCCTGATCAGCCTCATGTCGGTACTTTGCAAGTATGGGAAGCACGTTCCCCTAGTCAAACACACGCTAGCCAGTTTGCCATTTGGGTCGGCCGGGCCTTCCCTCAATGGTTTTTACAACCATAGTCTCATCTCTATTATAACCAAGTTAATGACTATGTTCAGATCTATCCCTCACTTGTGAGTAGGACATTTAGTGGTCAGTTTAATATCACATAGCGAGTATGAAGAGTGCAATCTCTGAGCAAATTTTATCTTTCCTTCTTTACCAACTAACATGCATGGGAAATCGTTATTCCCAAACCACGAATTGGAATATTTTCCATTAGGTAAGGTTGACCCTTCCCCTCAATGGTCTTTAATGGGAGTCCAATCCCAATCTACGAAGGCTAGACCTTGTCATCGATCTATGGGCGTCAAAGCCACATCCCTGCAAGTGAGATCTAACAACAATGCCATCAGGTAAGGCCAATCCTTTTCTCACTATGCTCTTTATTGGGAGTCTCGTCCCAACCCATGAAGGCAGGCCCTCGTCATGGATATAAGGGTGTAACACCTAAAAAAATAATATAAAATACATTTTTGGGCAACTATGCTTTTAAAGATATTAAAACATTTACAAATAGTTGAATAATTTGTATCAGAGCATTTGCTGTTACCAAAACATAAAAGTCATAAACAAAAACAAATTCAAAACATGGAAAGCGGAAGACTTTAAAATTTTTCAAACAACCAGTAGTGCTCAAATTAGAAGAGGTCAAACAGTCAGGCCGCGTTCTTTACCGAAAATACCCCTTTAAACCTGAAAAATGTTAAATATCAACGGGTAAGCAAAACGATTAATGAGTTCCCCAAATACGATACATGCAACACACATCAATAAGTCCTAGAGACACGACAAGATCCTACCCGACTTATTGTCGGGGCACGACATCCTCCTACCCAAAATATGGCACATATGGGACACGACAAGATCCTACCCATCTTACTGTCGGGACACGACATCCTCCTAATCACAATACAACGCTTGTGGGACACAACATCAGTACTGTCCTATCCCCAAACAACACCCAGCCATAGTCATATGAACAAATCAAATAACTGATAGCAATCCAAGTGTGATCAAACAAGCCGCTGAAGCATACAACAACATACAGTAATGCGAGGACACTCACCTGATACAACTGTGCAGCTAGCAACAATCCAAGTGTCAACTATCACACATATCATAACAATACTTAGGTTCCAATATGTTCCAATTCTATGCAGTGTCTATCCTATTATCATTTTAGCCATCAAAATTTTCTATTAAGTTACTTGTGTGACTAATCAACATGTAAACTTTATGAAATTTTTAATAAAATGTCTGGATATCATATTATTTAAATATTAAATAATATAGGTACTTTAAAGTCAAAATCATATATCGACGATAAAATTAAACCTTCATGGTTTCTTTACTATGGTGAGTACATAGTTGTCTAAGCACACATCCCAGTAAAAATTTCACATTTTTAGAGTGTTTTCTTTGTGTTATATGCGGTATCATATATACTATATGGTTATATTATGATTAATATACTATTAGCATTTAAATAGTAATGTTATATAGTCTAATAGTCATGAGGTATAATGATATGCATTATCTAATGTGGAGCTAATTGTTATGTGGTTGTATGATATGCACTAATTTGTTAAGTGGTTATTTGATATGTGATTATTTTTTATGCAGTTAACTGATAGCAGTTACACAATTATTTTATACATATTTATATTTTATTTGATTGCATGATATGCAGCTATTTGTTATGTTGTTTATTTAATATATAGTTATGTGATTTATATGATTATGAGTGGTCACTTCGTGTGAGATATGACATTCACATCATTATGGGTATATGTTTATCTTGTGATCGAGTCTAACAGTTAGTATTGTGGTCGATGCACAAACCATAGTGGGATGTGTCTATCTTGTGGTTATGTTAAGGTTTGAAACTTGTGGCTGATGTACAAACCATAGTGGGATGTGTTCTCATGTGGTTACCTATTACGATTGTGGTTATTCCTTGTTGGAGTATGATGACAAACACTAGACATTCTAGAAGCGTCTTTGGACACAAAAGAGCTAGCTACCTAGATGTGCACATGTGAGCATTCATTACATATGTTCATTGGTGGTGTTGTAAATCGTATTGAATTTCTCTCTCTTTCGATCTCTGCATCTGTCCCCATGTGATTTTCTAGCAGTATTCTGTTTGCAGTTACTCAAAGATTGGTGGCTTTGCATTTTATGTGCATTACTTTTAGGATATTTATATGTTATTATTCCTTTCAGTTAGTTACTTGTAGTTTTACATGTTCTTATTGTTGATTGCATTTATTTTACATATATGTAGTTTATATCATATTTGTAGTTTATGATACATACATACATACATACACACACACACACACACACACACATATATATATATATATATATATATATATATATATATATATATGTGTGTGTGTGTGTGTGTATGTGTGTATGTATGTATGTATATATATATATATATATATATATATATATATATATATATATATATATATATATATATATATATATATGAGTAAATTACAATAATGGTCAATGTGGTTTGCAAGAAATGACAATAATTGCCCAACTTTTGAAAAAACATTGATAATGGTCCAAAGGTATGGATGTAATTGCAAGAATGGTCCAACATGAATTTACCTTTTGTTTCCACCGTTAAAGAGAATAAGTGTGCATAACACGTGAGGGGTGTAATAGACATTATACATACTCTATGCATATGAACTCAAATTTTCTCGTTGGCGGGTATAATAAATGATATGGCAGAACATCACTTCACATATGCACTTCAGTGCATCTTCACTTGAATACCAAATCTAGCATCAAAGCTCGCGATAGACGGTACAACATGTCTTATCGGAATACCAGAATATGGAAAATTAGAGATCGAGTGGTGGAAGGAGATGGGTACAAAGAATATGGTAAGTGAACGATGATATAATACTCTGTTCCGTTGATTATAAAGGAACCCTAACTGTTAAATTTTGTTTTGCAGATGGTGATTTGAACATATTTTCACTTGAAATCAATCACGGCAGCTACTTTGTTCTTGCACCCACCACTGCGTATCTTCAAAGGAAGGTAAGCATTGTTAATTACTTAAGAAAAAAACCTTTAGCTTGATACAGTTGGATAGTATCGTGAAGGCGTTGGGTTATAGATCACCGGAACCGGTATTCTACCATTTCCGGTTGCCATTGATTGATATCGAGAAAGGTTTGATTCACGTGTGCGGTGAAGAAGATGTAGTGAGATTAGGTGCGTACATTGACATATGTAAGGAGATGGAGATCTATGTCGAACATGGTAAAACTGTCTTGACAACCTATGGAAGGTCACCTTTGCAAGACTTTAGGTTTGAACCAAACACCCACAGTCTCGCCTGAGTTTAATAGAAATCTTGCAAAGTTGCCTATCAACAGCAGTTCGGAAGAAAACTTATGTTTGACTTGAATAACATGACAAATCCAGAAGTTGAGGGTAGTTTAACCCAGTGTTTAGATTCAGTGGTCGTTAACCAAGAGGCTTTGAAGTTGGTGACAGTTGAAAATATGGGTAACTCAACAGAAGTTGACGCAATATCTGACCCATTTATTGATTTATCACCAGTTCATGTAGTTGACATGCATCTTCCAGACCCACCTGCCATATCCACATATGATGAACTTTTTGAGTTTGGGTGTACTGAGCCCGGTTTGGAATGGGAATTTGCAGAAGATTATGGTTTGAATCTAGAGGCTATTTGTGCACGCGAATACAGTGAACACACTCAAAATGTCAATGTCGTGGAAGAGGAAGCACCAACTAAGCCGCCACTACAGGATGAGTATGAGGAAGAGGAGGTACGAGGTTATGCAAGTGATTATGAGGCGTTTGTGTATAACAGGCAAGAAGAAGATTCTTTTGGGGAGCTTAAGATAAACATGGCAGGGTTCGGTAGTGTTGTGGATCCACAAGAAGAACCAGAAGTGTTTGATACCAATGAGTTTAGAAGCTATGAAAAACCTGCATCACACCGGGAAGCACTTTTGATAAATCTTGAAAAACCCGTTGTTTGTTCTGAAGGGGTAGTTCATGAAATTGATTTTTATATAGGGGAAACATTTGCAAACAAGAACATCGTCAAAGAGGCAATAAACAACTTCGGAGTTGTGATGAGAAGAAAGGTTATTGTGACAAGGAATGAATTGAAACGTTTGTCCGCCAAATGTATTGGGATTGTGCTTGGGTTGAATAACCAACATGGAATGCAACAACAAAATAGGAAGTGTAGAAAGGTAAATTCGGGCGATATTTTTTGCACGTGGGCGTTGCACGTGTGTTGGTCAGAAGAAACGGAGAACTGAATGGTCAAATGTTACATTCCGACCCACATATGTATTCAGACAAGGAAAGTTAACACTTTCACGCAAGGATACATAGCGAAGAGGATACAAACACAAATCGCAGGAAACCCTAACATACCAGTTAGTGCCCTCAGAGTGGAATTACAAAGAGAGTTCAAGTTAGATCTATCGTACATGAAGGTTTTTAGAACCAAGCAATTAGCCCTAAATAAAATTAGGGGTGATTATGAGAAACAATACGGAATGCTACGCGATTATGGCTTGGAATTACAGCTGCGTAACCCGGGACTACGGTTAAAATTTCAGTTGAAAGTGAACCAAACCTAAGCTCCAACACACGCATTTTCAAAAGAATTTACATTTGTCTTGGTCCACTGAAGAATGGATTCAAATGTACACAGCGTGAAATTCTTGGATTGGATGGTGCATTCATGAAGGGACCATATCCGGGACAACTTTTGAGTGTAGTGGGTATGGATGGAAATAATGGTATATACCCCCTTGCTTATGCCATAGTGGAAACAGAGAATAAAAGTTCGTGGACATGGTTTCTAGAATGCCTTGGTGATGACCTGGATATGGGTCCAAACACAAACTTCACATTCGTTTCTGATCGACAAAAGGTATGTACTGTTACATTGAGGAATCTTAAATAGCAGATTCTAACTGTATATCTTAATGGATTATACAATACTTTGCAGGGTTTGTTACCAACTGTAGCAAAGGTTTTTCCTTGTGCTGAACATAGGTTCTGTATAAGACATATCCATGAAAACATGAAGCTACATTTCAAAAGTCCCCCTTTGAAAGAACAGTTATGGAGATGCGCAACAACTACTACCGAACCACAATTTAGAAAAGCCATGGCTGATTTCAATGCACTAAACAATGATGCTTATAAATGGTTGATGAGCATCCCAACGAAACATTGGACAAGATCAGCGTTTTCAGGTTATGTACATTTCTATTGAAACTTATATTAGTTCGAGCCCACACAGATTTATTTACAAACTTTACTCTTTCAGGTCGAGCTCACACAGATTTATTGCTGAATAATCTGTGTTAGGTATTTAATGCCAAAATTGTTGATGGGCGTGACAGGCCTATTATTCTGCTTTAGAGTTTGTGAGAGAATACATGATGAGGAAAGTTGTGACAGTTCAACGCATGATAGCTAACAGTTCAGGCGTACTTACACCAACAGCACAAAAGTTGTTGGACAATGTCAAAGACGAAGCAAGTCATTATACATGCATTTTCAATGGGGGAGGGAAGTTTCAGGTCACTAGTGACCATTATGAACAATTTGTTGTTGATATGCACAAAGGTTTTTTGTACTTGTAGAAAGTGGGAGGTTTCAGGCATACCCTGTAAACACACTGTTGCTACTTTGTGGGATCAAGTGGGGAATGGTGAGTTGATTAGGCAACCTGAAGACCTGGTGCATCCATGTTACCGTATGGAAACATGGAAGAAAATGTATAGTTTCACAATTGAACTTATAAACGGCCCAGAAATGTGGCCCAAATCAGATTGCCCGACAACACTTGTCCCTCCAAAGCATCATGTACAGGTAACTTATTATATACATTGATGTCTGCTTAAAAAAATTTACTTATTACAAAGTGGTTTTGTTTTGAGATCTGGTTGGAAGGCCCCAGGTTAAAAGAAGAAGGGGTATTGATGAGGTTGTATCACAAGGAAGTCAAGCAAGTAGTAGTGGGACTAAGTTAACTCGGAAGTTTATCATGATTAAGTGTGGAAAGTGCAAGAACCTGGGACACAATGCAAGATCATGCAAAACAATTGATCCTGCATCAACATCTGCACAAGGAGGAGGGCCATGATTTGTAACAACTCTTGAAGGCCGAATAAGAAGGGAGATTGTTTGTTGTTTAGGGATAAAATTATTGTAAAACTCAGTTTGGTTGGTATGTTTGTGCTTGTGAGACAATATTCATGTCATGGTTATGTTTGTAAGATCCAGGTTCGTGTTAAATTTAAGACATTGAGTTCATCTTTTGGGTTATTTTGCTGCCTTTTATGTTATGTTGTTAAAATGTAGTTTGTGCCTAAAGAAGGTTAGTATTTAAGAGCATAGTCTATACTGTTGGTTGGAAACATTTAACCATCTGTAGTTGCACTTAATATTTATAAAAATACATACCATAGAGGGTTGCAACATTCGTGATGATTACAATTTATAAAAACTTTATACAATATGGTCAAACATAGTATGTTGCTATTGTTAACCATATTATGAAAGTAGGATGATAAGATGCGTGTTATTTCTGTCAATATATTAACTTTTTGCATGTCGATATAGCAATGAAACTACAAGTTAGGTTTTAGGATCGTTGGCATACGAGATAGAAACATATGTATAACATAACATATCATAATATTCATTGATTCATAAACTTCACCTAAAATACAAACATATTAATCGCCCAAAACCTACCATGATTTTCACAGGAAACCAACAACTAAAATAAAATATTCCTCAAACCAAAAACCAAAACATAACATTCCCCCAAAACCTCTCATCACACCTCCAACGCCCCTTTAATTTTTCATACCCGGTTCTCAAAATCAAACTCATATTCAATGAGTTAGAGCTTTTCCTTGTACCCGTCCATCTCGTCTGTTAAGACCTGATGCATGTCATAAAGGAGCTCCATCATATTCGCAACATTGAGTTTTGCTTCATCCGTCACCTTCTCCGCTTGAACAAAGTGAAGGGTTTTCTATGCAATCAATGAACAAATAATTGCTATGGTTCACATGCAACCCTAGAAAGATCTATGTTTTCTTCTATGAATATAATAAACTAAAACTAAAGGCCAACAATAATTTCTAAAGTTTAAAACAAGAATTACCAACATTTGAATCTTGTTCTTGAAGTTAGCAGCACAAGTGTCCTGCCTCAAATGCAAGTCACACCCAAAGCAACGGAGAAGACAGTCCAGCAGAGTTTATCTGGGTGAAAGTGGCGCAGAGAATGAGGGTGCCAGGTGCCTCCTTTTATAGCCTCCAAGGGTTACAGCTGAAACCCTAAGGAGCCTCCAAATGGGCAAGCCTGCTGACTAAATGGACCAAGCCTTTTCTAAACCCTAATAGGGTTTTCGCCAACTATGGAGTTCCCTCCATATTGGCGCCAACTTTGGCCCCTGGCTACTGGCTTGTTAGTTATTCAACTATTGAATAAATACAAACCAGTCCCTGTACTTTTAATTAATTAATTTAATCACTAAATTAAATCCAATTAATTCTAGATTAAATCTCAATTAATTATTATAGTTTCTAATTAATATATTAACACTTAAATATATTAATAAACCAGTTAATTAATTCTATTGATTTATTACACAGTTAATAAATCAACCTTTTACTCTACTGAACTCTATCTTGACCTCCAGCTATGAGGTTTGAGGGCAACCCAAATGGACTTTGCTTCAATTAACAAGATAAATATAAATATAAAGTCATGGATTAGACACCCAATCCAATAGTCTCCCACTTGGATAAGTCTATGACTTTAATTTATCTTCTGATTAATAAACAACATGCAGCTTCCAAGAAACTGCTGCCGAACTCTGACTCAGTCAGTTCTGTCCATAAATAAGTGATCATATGATCCTTCGTCCAACAAGATATTTCCAGACACGAGACATGGATTGAGATCAATCTCTGTCCGATACTCTGTTTCCCGATTTCCGATTCTGCTTATGACATTCGGACTTCTAATTGAACACATCAATTTAGTCCAGGATGGCCAGCACTTAAGTCAACTTCAAAATCATCGAGAGGCCTACAGATATCTGTTTCCCATCAGGGTCAAGGTACAAATAAGCTTTGACTCATATGGTTGTGTCTTTTACTTATCAAATCGTACACAACAATGCGTTTTGTAACATCGAGTTACTGATGCGTTTCGCATTATCAATGCACAACCGACTCGTAAATTTCAACTCATATGTCTCCTCTTCAAGATCATACAATATTATCGTCTCAACATTGCTCGTGATGTAATCCATGAAGCAATCTATTAAGCGCGGGTTTATCTAATTCTCAAATCTCTATTTCTAAGTACTCGTGAATGTTGTAGCAGTCTTACTGCAATGTCTAACTTCTTAGACAATCTACAAACCAATTCACGACAGTCTTCGTTCATACTTACTCCCGAAAAGTATGAGCGACTGTGGACTTTTGAATAATAAAATTATTCGGGAAGTGAAACATGCAAAATTGAAACATAAAATTTGACTGGTGGCTACTCTTGCCTAATTACCAAGTCTCCACGAGGTAATCACCAAGTCGGATTTTACATAAAACTATTATCGGTTTCTAGATTCCTTTTAAACTATTTAATTCATGTTATGTATCTATGTCTACTCGACCTTTTACTCTTTCTATGTATTCAAATGTTATACATTGATACACTTCATCCGATCGGATATCCTTCCGATGATATTTCAATTTTGGTCATACCGTCATTCTCACTAACAAGTCCATTCTATGTACTGTGACTTTCCATGGTTCTCGGGATCTTTAGTCCACATGACTGCACCCTAATACTGTTTCGAGGTGTTACGATGTGCCGGTGAGCCACAAGCGCTCCATCGGAATGCCAACGAAATTCTTTAACCATTAGGTCCTTATTTGAAACCTCTTTTCAAATTGTTTTCAACATTTACCCCTAATCATTTTCCAATGATTTCTCACGTATGTACAAAATACATTAAGTATTCCTAGCCATGTCATATCCTGAATCTGACTCACTATGCTCTAAGCATTAAGTCATCAAGACATGTTCGTGACACTTCTGATCGATCCAAGAAACTTGTTGGATTCGGTCCAGTCCTATTCCAAAATCTTTTGGAATCTCAGGATTACTTATAATCCTTGTGTCACAACTTTTAATAACTATATCCTTTCGGAGACCTTTTCTCATGCATCTTGAATCTTATCAAGATCATGCTTACTATGGCCAGTTCTATATTGATGACAACATCTATCTGATATATGTCAATGGATTATGTGAGTACGTTGCACCTTTCATACCTCTCATGCCAAACCATCACACTTTGCAATGACTGGAAACTATTTCCTAGGGCAATGCATCTTGAGTCTCATCAAGATCATTTTGGCAGAGTTTCGATCTATCTCATAGATGTTTACAACCACCTGAGTATGCCGTATCTCTATTAGGTCTTTCATAGTGATCCGTCTCTTAACACCAAGCCTTTACACTTTGTAATGAAAAAAGACGTTTCCTAGAAACAATATGTAACACACATATGGAGATAGATAACAGCAACACTCCTACTGGCTTTGACACGGTTATGGACTATTCACAAAATCCAGAGCTTTTGGCACATTTTGAGAATCCAAACCTTTCTGACATCTTAATGGAAATCTTTCAGCCCATTCTCAAAATCCAATCCTTTGGCACATTTTGAGAATCTGAATATCCTTTATAGCGAGATGCCCGTGGGGAAATCCCAGGCCCATGTACCTTTATACTGGCATATTCTTTGTAAGTCCCTATTAGTGTGCCGGTGATCCACACGCGCTCCACTAACGACTTACAATATGCAGTATCCTTTCGGATTTCATCTTCTATTGAGAGTGCTTCTCTCGGAGTCAATTACTTGACTCTGAGTATCGTCTCACTCAACCAGATGTTTTGAAGGTACGTTTCTGTCCATGTTGGTTTCTTTTGATGATTACTCCCACTAGTTTTAAGATCAGTTGTAAAATCAATCAAACTGTCACATAGACCGTATCTCGTCCTAAGGTTCTTTTAATTGGCAGCAACCGGGCTCACCAATGCTTCCAAGTAGTCGGATTGAAAATCCGTACCAACTATAGTGATTTACCACTATTCGGTATGCCACCCCGATCATAATTACTTATGACGGTGATCAATACTACTGGTTAAGAGAAGACAATGTCAGTATTAAAACAGAAATCTGATTTCTGCTCTAAGCCTAGTGATGACTAAAGGTTATTTCACTTGGCTAATCCTGAACTCATTCAGGACTGTCCCAACTCCCACTGTTTCCTTAGAACATGAGTTCTTTCTAAAAGAGCTATTTCTCTTCCAGGTACAGCGGGATAGCTAGTAAAATGACATTTCTGATTAGGTTCAGGCTAGTCATGAGGTTCAGACGAACACTACAAGACCCTGGACCTTTAATGTACAAGTGGGATAATCCCAGCTTTACATTTCAGACAGTGTCTGCAAAACCTACTTAGTGGAAGGATGTGGTTGAATATGGTTTATATGGTCTGACTGGTATAGTATTCAATTTACGGGAAACTAATTGGCAATGTATCTCATACATCGAGGATTGAACTGTTTCGACCAATGCTCCATCATCTTCCCTAAGACACATTATAACTATTAATGTTCTTGGAAGAGAATAACTGTGAAACATTTTCCCAGTTTATGTTGTCACTTAGGTTCTGTGGGTCTTGTACTTCCTTTGAAGCCCTTGAACTCTTCAAGGATTCAATCCAATCGCTTATTCTGATAAGCGAAGTCATATTCGTCATACGGAATGACAAATATTGCGAAGTACAAACCATTGTGTTCTATTTGAAGATTCGAGCAGTACACATAGCAACTGATGTGTTCGTTGCTCCTAATCTCAATGTCTTTTACATCTCTATGTAAACTTATGACTTTGTTAATTTTGTTCAAGACTTGCAATCTTCAGTTGACTCTAAGTCAGCTGATTCCAAAATCCTATCATTTGGATCTTTGGGTGATTCATTTCTTGCCACATGTGCTTTATAAAGAACTTAATCATCATTTGACTCTAAGTCAAATGATTCCAAAGTCCTGTCCAACTGGATCTTTGGTTGATTCATTTCTTAACACATTAAGAACTCAACTCATCAGGTGACTCTAAGTCAGGTGATTCCAAGGTCCTGTCCAACTGGACCTTTGGTTGAATTGATTCTTATAACATTAACAATCATAAGAGACACAATTCCTAAAATCCAAACACTTTGGATGTATCAATATTCAAGTTATTACTAATCATGCATTCAACACAATCATATAACATTTCAAGGATATTTCAAATAATAGGTGTTAAAAGACAAACGACAATTTTATTAAAACAAATCCTTGAACAATGTACTATATGATAGACAATGTCATACGCATCTGAAAAGCTAATAACAATATTTCAATATCTAACTAAACTTCAAAACTACATGAGTTGGAAATCCAATCCAAATGTGCTCCTATGCGCCAGAGTCCCGTACCTTACTCATTCCCTGCACACAAACCAAAATGTGACTATCACATTATGCATTAAGGAATTATGGAACAGGAGTTTTGAGGTTTTTAGATATACCTGAGCATTCAAAATATTTTGACTTAGGAGCGTCTCTCAATCTTTCCGCGACTGTATCCGATTCTGTGGATTCCCAGCTTAAGACATATCCAGACGATCTGGATCGTTTCTTGCCGCGTCTTCCCACTGGACTTAATCCAGAAGTAGCTGAACCATTGGAGCTATGCCTATCCAAGAGTGACTCGTATAAAATCAACAGTGGACGCATTTCCATAAGGGACTTTTTCCGGTCTTCCTTTCTATACGTCTGAATGAACAGATCGTACTTATTAGTCAGTGAAGTGAGTAGAGTGTTAACACTCGACTCCTGACTCATGGAATAACCAAGTTTGTACAATTCGCCTATGTAAGCTTCAATCTGAAGAACATGCGAATCAATGCTACTTCCTTCTTTTAGCTTGCACTCTGCAAGTCTTTTGAAGATCCTAGCTTGTTCCTCTTCAACCAGTTTTTGGAACTTTTCCTCGACCGATTGCATTAACTCATATGGCCCCAAGGATTCAAAATCCTTGAGGAACTCGGGGTCAATGGTCAATAGCATGAGGTCACCAATTTCTTCGGATACATCAACTAAGAAGTTACCCTCATCATAAGAACTCTTTATGATGACTTGTTCCGGTGGAACCGAGATCGGATACTCAGTGAGATGAGGCTTGCCAGCAATGACGAGAACCCGTCTCCAATTGCGAAGCCATTCCTTACAGTTTAGGCCAGTCAGCCTTTCCATATTTAGCAGGTGCTTTCTGATGCTCTCAGAAATGGGTGAGGGAGGAGAGGGAGGAGAATAGACACTTGATTCAGACATCTACAATAAACAGAATTTTATTAGTTTAATTAATCCTATTAAATAATTACCCAATATATTATTTATTAAGGCTAGGACCCAAAATATCCCAACTATGGTGTGAAGAGGGATGCCGTAATCAAAACATAATGGTCATTAAGGTAGATAATACACTTATCAATTTCATCTTATGAAATTCCTAGATCTGTTGAGACACATTGAACTATTCAATGGCATGTTTAGTCTCGGATGTGCCCCACTGTTTGTGACTGGGATGCCGAGGATCACAAACCGGGTGTGAATAACCATGCAAATCAGCTTGGTACTCTCGAAGTCAATTGTCATCTCTAATTAACGTGCCGGTTAACCACACACGCTCCGTTAATAATGACAAAATCGAGAAACCCATTGCAACTATTTGCGGACCCCAGTTGGCGTGCCGGTAAACCACACACGCTCCACCAACGTTCCATAAAGTGCAATGTGCAATTCCATGGATTAGCATCAATTCACATTTTTTTAACCTAAAGTAACTAGATTGGGTTTTGTTCAAGGTTCTAGTACTTTCAATTATAGCATTATACTTTTAAGAGGCTTAGCGGTTCTATCAGACCCGTTCAACTAACGACACTCGACTGACCAGGAGAGCGGTGGGTAAGAGTAGATACCCATTAGACTAACATTTTATAGTCAGTCGCCTTATAACCTCTTTATAGGACAGTTTTGTGAATGAGGCTTACTAGCGGTAGACTAACCAATTTTCTTATATATATTAAATTAACTTTTAATCATAAATATATATAAGATATATTTTAATCTTATTAAAATATTTTAGAATTAATTTTATCTTAATTTTCGCAAATTATTACTAATTTTTGAAAATTTTAATTAATTCTTTAAACTGATTTAATTGGTCTTTTAATTAATCAATTAATTAAACTAATTAAATCTAGGTTACAAATTACCAAATTAATCAAATTAATTTATTTGTAATGGTCCTAGTGATTTTCGAAATTCACAAGCCAACCAAAAGGGGTTCAAGTTATTTTAATTGATCTTATTACCAAAAATAACAACACACAATTATGGCAAGAAAATCAAGCAATCTAGGGAAACCATTAGGGCATCGTGGCTAGGGTTAGGAAACCCTAGCCAAGCCGTCGACTTTCAAGGCCTCCAAGGAGGTGATTTTTCACAAAAAACACCAAGGCCAAGAAACATGCAAGCAGTTCAAATCAAATCACAAGAAAATAGCCTAGGCTCTGATACCACTGAAGGGTTTTCTATGCAATCAATGAACAAATAATTGCTATGGTTCACATGCAACCCTAGAAAGATCTATGTTTTCTTCTATGAATATAATAAACTAAAACTAAAGGCCAACAATAATTTCTAAAGTTTAAAACAAGAATTACCAACATTTGAATCTTGTTCTTGAAGCTAGCAGCACAAGTGTCATGCCTCAAATGCAAGTCACACCCAAAGCAATGGAGAAGACAGTCCAGCAGAGTTTATCTGGGTGAAAGTGGTGCAGAGAATGAGGGTGTCAGGTGCCTCCTTTTATAGCCTCCAATGGTTACAGCTGAAACCCTAAGGAGCCTCCAAATGGGCAAGCCTGCTGACTAAATGGACCAAGCCTTTTCTAAACCCTAATAGGGTTTTCGCCAACTATGGAGTTCCCTCCATATTGGCGCCAACTTTGGCCCCTGGCTACTGGCTTGTCAGTTATTCAACTATTGAATAAATACAAACCAGTCCCTGTACTTTTAATTAATTAATTTAATCACTAAACTAAATCCAATTAATTCTAGATTAAATCTCAATTAATTATTATAGTTTCTAATTAATATATTAACACTTAAATATATTAATAAACCATTTAATTAACTCTATTGATTTATTACACAGTTAATAAATCAACCTTTTACTCTACTGAACTCTATCTTGACCTCCAGCTATGAGGGCAACCCAAATGGACTTTGCTTCAATTAACAAGATAAATATAAATATAAAGTCATGGTTTAGACACCTAATCCAACACAAAGTTCATGTACCTTGGACGCGTTTCCAAACTTTCGAACAGTTCCTTCTTCATGGCGTAGTCTGTTTATATCTTTCTCTGGAATTCGCTCAGCAGCTTACGATTGTTCTCCGCTTTCTTAATCAACGTGTGGAGCATTTATTCAAAGCCTTTTCCCTTCATTTTCTTGACTGACGAAGTTGTATGTCATACGAAGGGATTGTAACTCCTTATATAATGATATCTAGAAGGATCAATTGTCGGGTGGTCGATTTGACCTGTGATTATTAGGCTAATAAATGATCCTAAACTGAAAAGACGCGTACATGGTGGTAACAAGTTAAAGAACCCACACTTGAAGTGCAAATTAACCCTAATCCACAGGGACTTTTATGGCAATTTACAATATAATTTAAATGTTGTACACGTAATAATTGCACCAAGTAATTTTAATTGTAATACACCATTTTTAATATGATTTGTCTCTTGTAACTCCTTCAACCAAGATGTTTTTGGCCAATTTCAATATAATTGGGATGCACCAATAAATAAACATTGAGCATCAACATTAACGTATATCATGAAATAGCAATGTACTTACACTTATTCATGAGTTACAACATCCACCTTCCTTATTTATCCGTAAAACACTTGTATGTAGTTTGAAAAGTATACCCAATAATTGCATTTCCCTACAACTTTTAATTTCCGATTACATTTTGATTCCGCTTTGTTAATTTATGTCCACAATTGCACTATGAAAAACACATTCTTGTATTGGTCTTCTTTCTGCAAATGCGAAGAAGTTCATATTCTTCTAATCCTCATCCGACAACAATATACCAAACAAACAACATCTATAGCACTGATTATCGTTGAAATATTAAGGTTGATTCAAACAGCAACATTACATCTCCTTACCCAAACACTTACAATTATGGAAAAAGTAAACCTAACTTAATATCTGAATACTTAAAATACCCAACACCATTTAACCTTACGACCATAACTGTGACACCCCATTTCTACTGTTTGCAAATACTATGGTTTTTCATAAAAGTTCATGAATACAAAAATACGGTTTATACAAAAACCGATAATTTACATGTTTAAAACTGTGGGTGTTACAAATCCATACCAAATCTAACCATAGTAAGCAAGAAAGGATTAAACCTTATGTCCAAGACAGGAGCTATGTGGGCTCCACTCCAGCTAAAATTCATCCACTTATAGCATAGCATTTAACCTGGAATACATGGCAAAACATAGAATACGTAAGACAATAATGTCTCGTGAGTTACATGAGTTTTAGACTCAACGCTTAACTTCTTTCTCCAACCTTTTTATAGAACCTTATAACATAAAAACATCCTTAAAAATTTTATAGTAATAATATACTATAACTCTTCACTTATCAAAATCATTTCATAATATACTTTGTGAAAATAACATCTTTCAAAACTCTATAGTAGCAACATATTATAACACTTTATTTCTCAAAATCATTTCGTATCATACTTTGCAAAAATAGCATTTTCTTACTTTCTTTGACTGGTTTTATAAGCTTGATGTATTTTTATACTTAGGGCTTTAATCACCATAAGTGATACCCCAAGTCTCTATGGCTAGAAAGAACGGATCAATCCTCACCATAGAAGTGCTTAGGCAATCTACTTTGCGATGGGGCTTTTTCCCCAGTAGACCCCTTACCTAACCCGGGTAGGTGGAACATAGTTCCCTTACTAACGCTGCTTGCTACAATTACCAGTCATAGAAAACACTTTCTACTTGCTTGAAAATTACTCACATACATATAGATAGTGGCTAAGTGCCAAACTTCATCATTTTCTGTCTTTATGGCTAAATGCCAAATTTATAACTTTCATCACATATGTAAAATATGTTTTTATGACATTCTAGCTTTATGCCAAATCATACTTTCCAACATCTTATGGCTATATGTCATTCATACTTGAAAACATATACATTTTGTAACCAAAACATATTTCTTAAACCTCTTATGGCTATATGCCATTCATACTTGAAAACATATATAACTTGTAACCCAAATATACTTTCACATAATTGGTTCATAGACCAACATACTTTCCCTTAATTTAACTTGTAGTTCAAACATAACTTCAAATATAGCATTATCCTTTCACAACAAGTTAGAAATAATACTCTTGCATATAATTTCACATATAGAAATTTCATAGGAAATCTTGAAAATACTTACTTGCCATGTACCCCAGAATGGGTAAAAATACTGCATGTACTCACCTCATGTTTTGCTTGTAGATTGACTAAACATTCCTGACATTTATACTCTTTTGTGATCAAATAATCACTTGGTGTGAACCTATAATTAACATGTTATACATTAACATTCATGCTAACTGACTCTATAACTCCTTAGAGTCCTTGTTATACCAATATGGGTCATAACAAGTCTATAACTTTTAAATGACCAACTTTAAATAAATCGTATATTATACGTATTTTACTACAGTACCCTCGGGAGGTCGTATTTTCATTCCGACAATTTTTCATGAAGTTTTAGACTATAATGGACTTATGTTTAAAATTTGAGGTCAATCGGACAAGTCTAGCATCAAGTTCCAAAAATGAACCAAGCCTTAACAGGAAGCAGGAGAAGTTTACTCAATTTTCCCCAGGCGCAGGATCGCGACCCGACAAGGGTGTAGGTCGCGTCGCGACCTGGTCTGCACCAACCCGTACTCGCGATTTTTAAGCTATAAATCTCCATTTTCCTCACTTTAAGCCCTTAATACACGACTTAATCACTAGGGTTTGTTCCAAGACCAAAACCATTCATGTATTTCAGGTTTTTAACCATAAAAATCCTAGATTTCAATTATTTTCCAAACATTCCCGTTTTTACATTTTTGATTCAAAAACCGAAATTGTTCGAGATTGATCACTTCTGCCGATTTATTTTAACAATTATCACTTATGGAACTTATCAAAACCCCTTAGAATCAACTTGATCATGTAAACTTGATTTCTAGGGTTTTTGAACAAAATTCCAATTTTTAACAATAGCAACCTACTTTGATTGTTTCAAAATATGTTCTTATTACTTAAAATCCATTTGACACTATAAATCATTTAAACTCCTTTGATCAGTGACTGTAATTTCAGTCATTAGTTCTTCCCGTGAAGAACACACAAAACTTGGATTAGAAATCATTCACTAACCTTGGTTTTTAGCTTGAAACTTCCAATTCCAAGCTTGATTCTTCAATTCTTCTTCTATCTTCAAGATTTTTGCTCTCAAGAAACCCTCCCGTAACCTCTCTAGAACTCTCTATAATTTCTGAGAATTATGAGAGTTATTTTCTTCTTTTGATATTTTCAGATTTTACAATTTAGTCCCTGAAGTTCCATTTCTTGAATTTTAACCACTATAATCAATTTTTATCACATAAACCTTCTTTTCTTATATTTTTGCCACAAGCAAAGAATATTTTTACATATTTGGTCCTTCACATGGTCTAATGTCCAAATTACCCTTTTATGGTAAATTGACCAAATTACCCTTTTTACTAGAATTAACTTTCAAATACTTATCACCATTACTTGGTGTCACAATTTCATTTCGTTTCATATTATATAACAAAATCATATTTTCATTACTTAAAAGTCATTTGGATATCAAATGACCATTTTGCCCTTTTTCATCATTTTTCTCCAAACGCTTGGAATTTTACTACATTTCCAAATAAATTGCTTTAAAACTTCCAGAATATTTTAATCTTTTCCTTAAGTATTTTCTCGAATATAAATTCACGATTTTTGGGTTGTTACAATAACAACCCTACCTTAAACTACCCAAATATGGCGTAACAGATGAAGAATACCCAGGACACAACCAACACAATTTTGTATTTCTTCGCAGCTTCAACTTCAGCTGCAAGCCTGCTAATTTCCGCCAATAGGTTGCGCTTCCCCTGTAACAAACCCGATATTATCATCGTTGACCTCCGGCACATTGGAGTGTCGAACCACGATACGAATCTGCATCGCGTACATCTCCTAAATCTGCGTCCTGGATTGTCGTTAGTCCATGAAGTGCAAATGTACGCCATTGTTCAACAAGCACAACGCACCATTGTTGAAGTGAAAGCCTCTTCGTTTCTGTTCTGAAATATCTGATATATGATTGAATGAGTTATGTTGGATGTCTTTAACATTTCTCCTTCTTCCGCCTATTAATCCATACTCTTCAGATAAAAAGACTACCTTACCCCCTAATTATTTGGGAATATTTAATGTTAACGGGAACAACTAACGATGTTAATTCATGTTGGACCATTCTTGCATTGTCATCCATACCTTTGGACCGTTATCGAGGTTTTTTCAAAAGTTGGGCGATTATTGTCATTTCTTGCAACCACATGGACCATTATTGTAATTTACTCTATATGTATTTATGTATCTTGTCAACCACATACGTCTCACCAGGTTTTCTAGTATGGTGTATTACTTTGATGTTTGTCTACTATAAAGAAGTCTGGGACACTTGCCGTTTAAGACACACGGTTTAGTTGAGAGATATGACGACTCTTTACTTACTTCAATATAAGGATCTTTTGTATATTTAAGCTTTTACTTATGTTATCGTGCTTGATTTAGACATTCCTCGTGGTTTATTTTTTAGACATTTCACGATTCATTTAACATTTTAAAACATATGGGATTTTCGGTTGTTGTTTTTATAAAAATTATGTTTTAAAATAAAGAGTTTTTCAAGTTGATCGTATTTCAAGGAATATTACAAGTATGGAATTTGGAATGAAAGATAGAAGTTGGAAACGGAAACTTAAGTTTGCCCCTTTCTATAAGGAAAACTTTTAGTAGATCTATAATTCTACATATCAAGGAGTCCCTTTACCATCTAGTTGAATGTAACGAATCTAAGTGAGAGTACCACACATGTGCGCACATGCATAGCTATGACCATGTATATGATTTGTAACGCCCCAATTTCAAAATTTCTAAAATTCATTTATTATCAAGGTTCCAATAAAATATTTATTCCAAAAAGTAAATCTGTTCGGCATATTTATTAAACCAACAGCGGAAACATTTGAAAATCATAACATAATTCATTAAAATAAATATCTTGTATGCGATGCGCCGCCGTCACGCCTTGCCCTTCCCTTTGTCATTTGAAATACCTGAAATGTTATAAAATCAACGGGTAAGCTTAAAGCTTAGTGAGTCCACAAATTACCATACATGACCACACATTAAACAACCCGTCCTCAAGAACGACCCGACCCTACCCGCCATACAACAGCTACGGGCGTCCATCATACAACAGCTATGGACACAGGAAGGTTCTACCCATCATACAACAGCTATGGGTTCCCGGTTATGGCCCAGCCCATCATACAACAGCTATGGGACAAGGCAATAGTCCAACTCGTCATACAACAGCTACGAGGGGACACGCATCAGTACTGAGCCCAACAACAATTAACCACAGATATATAGCAATCATATAACTGTAAATAACATACAAGATGCCTAACATGCAACATCATATAGTAAGGTGAGGATACTCACCTGAATCACAACCGTCCGGATAATCGCTAATATCCCAAACTAGGCTCGTCCGATCACCTAAATCCCACATACACAACATATTAATCACTAACTGAACTCCTATAGACTGGCCTAAAGGTTTGACCCAACATTTGGTCGAAAATAAGCTTTTGGGCCAAACAGCCGCTCGCCGCGGCGCGACCTTCCTCTTACGCGTCACGGACTATCATTACACTTACGGGGTTTTACTCGAACCCGCGTCGCCGACATAGCCTGTCCGCGTCGCGGACTCGCAATAGTCTGAAATCCTCTTTTTGCTCTTAACCAGAACAGTCATCGGTTAGGGTTCCACTCTACGCCCTTCCTGGGATCAGAAACTACCCTAAGATCACTTCCTTATGGACATGCAAGTCCATGCATGTCCTTGGTCCAAACCCTAAGTGTTACAAGTCATCTAAGACTACTAATCAAGGGATAACACCATAAAAACGGGATAGAATGAAATATCAGAACGTAGATCCTCTTACCTTGTTTCTGGGAAACAGAGGAATGCACCCGATCGGCTACAAGCCTTTCCCCACGTTGTATCTCTTCCTTCAAACCTTTAAAGCCTTAGAACCGAAGAGCCTCTGCTGAAACCAGTCGACTCCACTACAGAGAACTTCCAAAAACACGAACCCTAGGGCTGGGGTCCTTTATATAGGCGTGTACATCCGAATTAGGGTTTTCACAATAGAGACGCACCGCGCCGCGGGTTCTTTCGAACCGCGCTGCGCGTACAAATCCTACGCGATTCTAGATTCTTCCTAAAGCCGCGCCGCGGACTCCTCCGGGCCGCGACTCGGCGGAACGGGTCTTACATGATTCATAATATCTTTCGAATCTTGTGTGTAGGCAAAGTTTGTACTTGCTAAAGTTTACCATCATATGGGGATGAGTTGATTGTATGCTCGAGATACATGTCATTGGTCTGCTTTGCTCGTACTGACAATTGGCTAAGTTGTCCTATAAACTGACCAAGTTGCCTGTCAACTTGAGCTGCCTGTCGGGTAGGGCTAACTGGCAGCATGAACTGACCCTGGGGGTATCTCGTGTGGGTTGCTTGGCCGCTTGAGCTGACTATTGGGGTTTCTTGGCAGCTTGTGTTCCCTCGTGCTCAAGTACTAACGTCTATCCATCTTTACAAATACTATTCTAGTTTATTTCACGATAAGTGGCGTTTAAAGTTTGTACTTTTCCTGTTAATATGTTTTAGTATGAAAGTATGAGCATGGCAATTCGATGTTAGGAACTATTACCGTAAATTGAGACATAAACCCGTTCCATTACACACATAAGGCTATGGGGTGTGCAAAACAACGAAGACCACCTCCATGTCATCAAGACATCCCCATAACACACAAAAAGAAATGCCAGATAGTTCTAGGCTTTCTTTTTTAATTTACACATCATTTTTTTTAATTAAAAACATTTGTTTTTTTATTGGCTGGAAAAAGAATTTTCGCGTTCTACGAACGTCTTCAGTAACACGCCGGAGGACGTCATCAAGGAGACACACCCAGGGGGTGGTGTTCACCCGCGTCATGGTGTTGATTAGGCGGAACGCACCTCTTGTGCGTCCGGCACACCCTTCAACCTAAGTGAAAGACGATCGAGAGAAATTTCACAACAAACATATACTCAAGTAACCTAAGAGCTATTATGTGAATTTGTTGCAAGGTTGGTTCAAATCTGACAATATATATTTCTCAAACTGTTATTTTGGAAAAACAAAAACAAATAAACGAATTTGTTAAAGGAATCACGTTCAATACGAGCCTTAACATATTTATGTTTTTTACCTTTCTTTGTAATTGTTCGATAAACACTATGGACGAAGGGACTTCTTTTCAAAATTTCCCCAAGATTCCCAATTACAGTGATGCACATTTTAATCGTAGACAGAATATGGTTATACATTACGTCACAAATTTGTTGCATATATTAAAAAGGAACGGCAAAGAAACACAATAACTCAGAAAACTATACACCATTTTCCTTTTCTATGTAGTTGTTATTTTCTAATTAATAAATTTTACAAGTTGTTGTTAATAAACCCTCATAAATATTATTTCAGTACTTATCAATGATCTAACATATATATACTAAATTTTACATTAAACAAAAAACTGTATTTCTCTAATAAACAAAGAAGATAATGTATGCTTTTGGCAAAAATATATTTTTAATTTTCCGAATCTAATAGAAACAAATACAGTTCTCCATTAAGAAAAAGCACATGAAGTGCTTTCCCATTAAAAAAGACTCAAAAAATCTCCTGTCACAAGAAATCCAGAAATTACAAGTGGGACTATTTTAATATTTGACATTATTTAATTTTATTTATATTCATTTTTTTAGATTATCTGTTCCTTGTCTATGTCAAATACTACTTGGCTGCCAAATTTATTGTTTCACAATAATCTAATAATTATTTATCAGGATGTTTCACATAAAATGTTTATGATAATAATTTAGTCATACAAATTCATTATCTATAATAATCAAGCATCCTACATTATTTCATCTGTCTATTAAAACGGATGGTCGATCTACCTTTTGATTTAATTAACTTATTCGATGTATATAAAAAAAGAACATACCGAACGTTTTTGTAAATATAAACCAGTATAACCAATTTTCAGTCCTTTACTAATAAAATAACAACAACGATTAATTTAAAGTAATCATTAATCAAATAAACTGAAATTCCTATTTTACATTAAAAAACAAATAAAAAATCGTAAAGGCAATATGTTTTCAGATCTTTGTAAAAACTGTTACAAACCACAAGAATCTTGACACGTAACCCCACACCATTTTGCGACTACAGCTCACTCCTTATCTCCACCTGCACGCGCCAGTATTTATTTTATTTTCAATTTTATAAAACAAAAATATCATTTTTTAAGATCATAAAATTCCAAAATGACAACGCTCTAGAAACTTGTACACAACGCAGTAAAGTTTGTAACTCAATTTTCCGTTAGGTTTTTACGTTTTTTCCGCACCGCTGTGAGAGAAAATTGACCAGGAAAAGCGGTGTCGTTTCAGTAGTGACAGACGACAGCCACGTGTTAAGGTCCCTCTTTCAACGAGAGCCACAAAATTCCACCAATTTCTCGATCGTTCTATGAAAGAAAAATAAAAATAAATTAAAAAGACAGAAAACAAATTTCTGACGTGTCACCCCCTTCTTCGCTTTCTCCCTTTTTCCTCCGAATACAAAACTACTCCCCTTCATATCTTTGAGTTCATCCCAAACCACACTCCTCTGTTCATTTTCTCTATCTCTCTCTAGATTTCTCTCTGAAGCTCTGTTTTCGTTTTCCGATTGTTTCATTTGGAGATCGGTTGGGAGCACCAGTCGTCTCCGGTCATCGGAAACCGTTGTTTCTTCTCGAGAGATCTTTTTCAGAGCCCTAAGTTTCTCTTTTGCGGCTGTGATTGCTTTGTTTCTTGAAACCGGTAGGTGTTTACACGGGAGTTTGGATCTTATCGTGGTCGTTTGTTTAGGTTCCAATACGGTTCCGGTGGGTTTGTTCGTCGGTTTGTTGTCGCGGGTCGGGTCGGATTGTATTCGATAGAGGAGTTTGATTTCTTTGATGATTCGTTTAGATCCAGAGATGGGTCTGTGATTTTTCGTGTATATTCATTTGATTGAGGTGTTGGTAAAGGAAACAGTGAAGAAAACTTCCCAAATTGAAGATTCTTTGATGGTGTGTGAAAGCATGGCTGAGGTATGTATTAGACCCTGAATCTACCCAAATCTTCGATTAACAGTTTAATTCTTCACTTTATTGGATTATTCGTTGGATTTAATCAATTAATTTAGCTTTTTTTCCCATTGATTCAATTTCACATATAAAACAGAGGGTTTTGTATGTGTGATCATGGTTCAGTTCTATGCTTTATTTAGAAAAGCATTAATCAAATATCTTTTCTTACGTAATGGAGCAGTATTCTTACATATCTCCAAAAAGCAGCAATTATCAAACAGCTTCGGCCGATGTAAACAATAGATATGAATCTTGCTTAGTTATAGACGATTCCTTCAAATTAGATTGGAAGTTCATAGAAACGATTATTATAATTTGAGGATTAACTTTTAAAGCTCAAATAAGAGTCCAAATCTGTATTTAAATCATATTACCATTACGTTCAAGTGTTTATTTGTGCATTATTAATGTTAAAAGGGGTTCATGAACTGAAAGCAAGAAGGGTAATCTAAGATGCTTAGATTTGTGGTTATATAAAAGGAAAAAACTTAATTTTAACCCTAGCTGCATTATCCATTTCCCCAATTACCTGATCTTAATTCCTTCTTTCTTAATAAATGTAGGATCGCAGTGAAGGTTCTGACTCAAACACCAATAAAAACGACCAATTCACATCAGCAGATGACTACGCCCCGAAGGCTAGAAAACCATACACAATCACAAAACAAAGGGAAAGGTGGACCGAAGAAGAACACAAAAAGTTCCTAGAAGCCCTAAAACTATACGGTCGTGCTTGGAGACGAATCGAAGGTACTTCAATTTCCTTTTCTATTTCGTTTTCACAACAATTTCAGATCGATTTTGAATACAGAAACTAAAATAAAAAACTTCCCCATTTGCAGAACACGTGGGCTCCAAAACCGCCGTTCAAATTAGAAGCCACGCCCAAAAGTTTTTCTCTAAGGTATACCACCATTACACTTATCAACATTCTTTCTTGTTTCAATTTCGTTTAGATTATAGTTAATCTGATACATCTTTTTATGTAATTAGGTTGTTCGCGAGTCAAGTAGTGGTGATTTGAGCGAAGTCAAACCGATTGAAATCCCGCCACCAAGACCAAAAAGAAAGCCGATGCGTCCATACCCTCGTAAGCTTTCGGCCCCGATTAAAACGGGTGGTCAACACGCCCGGTCAACTTCACCAAATTCATCCGGGTCGGATCAAGATAACCAGTCCCCAACTTCGGTTTTGTCCGCGGGCGGGTCGAATTTATTTGGGTTGGGTGATTCGGGTTCACCTAACACCGAATCATCACCTGAAGAAAATGTATCTTCACCACAAATGGTAACAATTTTCTATCTGATTTATTTGGGTTGGGGTATTCGGATTTAACAAACAAAAAAGAAACAAACCCTAAATGGGTATCGAAATAAGTGGATTAGATTATAATCGAAGTCAATTTGGTATATTTTATAGAAAATGGAATCTTGCTGTGACCAAAAAGACGGTGGGTCGACTCAAAGTTTGAAGCTTTTTGGGAAGACGGTGGTGGTTACAGAGTCCCACAAAAACGAAAGCAACAATACGATGCCGTTTAGTTCTTTACCATGTGGGGCGCCTGTGTACTACATGCAATTTCTCGATGAGAATTTGGAGTCGACGGTCGTGAGGTCATCACCTTCCGTGACACCTATGTGGGGTGTATATGGACACGTGTCCTCCTACCCTTTTGGTCAACCGGGTAATCCGGTCAACAACATCGAGGGTTCATCTTCAAATGGGGCGAGTGATAGCGAAAGTGGCGGTGCGGGGAAAGATGAAGAGGAAGAGAATGAAAAGAAACGGCCGTTTTTGTTGATTGGAAGCAAAAGATCGGCGTTTACAAAGCAAAAGAAAAAGGACACGTGTATGAAAGGGTTTGTACCATATAAGCGTTGTGTTGAAGAGAGAGAAGAGCAAAGAATAAGGCTTTGTTTGTAGTCTTTTGGGCTATTGGGTTAATGGTTCGGGTTTTTTTTTGACAAATGAGATGAAATGATGTCTCTTTGTTTAACTTAAGTTTAAGGTGGTATTGGAGGTGGTGCATAGGGGTTGTTTTGAGATGAGTAGTGTATAAAGAGAAGAGGGTATGCACCTTTTTTTTTGGTTATGGGGTTCTTGTTAATTTTTGGTAATTAAATGGATTTGTAACCGACTTGTGCTTGTAGTTGTAGTTCTAATGCTCCCGATTTTGTATTTGTTTATTTTGGGTTTATGGTTTCTTGATTGTGTTTAGCTTCTTGTTGAATCCTCTAGCAATGATTGATTGTATGAGAAAGAGAAACCTAAATTATTCATCAAACAAATATGTATGACGGTTGTTTTATCTAAATGGATAAACATCATGACAATTATTAGGTTTGTTGGTAGCTGTTTTGGAAATAGGAAGTCGGTGTTTATTATGTACTTTTAGAGTAATTTTAGTTTTTTTTCGGTGTTTATTATATTTGTTCGAGTAATTTTAGTATTTTTTTAGAACGGTTGACTTATATATTGGTTATTTTATTTTTGACACGTCGTGAACAATGCTTTCATGGAAATTGTTTAATGTTGGTTTATAGATCTATGTTGAGTAACATTTTACATTGTTTATCAATTGGAGGTTGTTTTAAAGTAAATTGATATCGTTTCAAATGGTTATATTTAGCGGGCGATATCCTTACATTTGTTGTGGGGTTTTATAGCAAATTGAATGAAAATGTACTTGATCTGCTATATATTGACTTAAGTTAAACATTCCATTGATGTCATTCATTACTTTCTATATTTTTTTGCTTAGATTTCTCCACATGGAGTAGTCCATTTTGGTGTTATTAGATGAGGCTATATTGACTTATTGCATTGGATTTGGTATTCTAATGAGTTTTATTTTACGTCTACGTTTGTAATACCTAGATCTAGGGTTTGTTCATCAATTATTTGAAGTAATATTTAAAAATCAGATTTATTATTAATCAATTGATGTAAAGGACACATGAAATTAATTGATTAGTAGTTTAATTGCAATTGTCTATGATTATGGTTTTCAGGTCGCGGCAACTAACACTTGAATTTGGGTTTTAAGTTTGTTTTCAGTAATTGCTATCAAACTAGTGGGGTCCCGTGCGATGCACGGGTTCCGTCAGCTCAGTAGGTGGCCCAGTTCGTTGAGTGTGTCGGGGTATAAGAGGTTTGAAAGAAGCAATAAGTCGAACAAATTCCAGTTGTACATTTCAAGAACTTAATAATATTAGAAAATGGAGTAGATATGTAAGATGGTGTTGACTGTTGATTGACCAGCTTTGATCTCACAAACACATACTCACCAGCGTTAACCGATACTGACCAAAATCCCCCATGCCGTCCACGTCATCACTCCATAATTCCAATGCCACATGTTCATTTCCATGGTTAGATTTTTCTTTTTTAAGCATTGTTTGAAAAGATACATCTAGCATGATGCTAGATATCTCATCATTTACAAAAGGTAAGATCTTTCTCTTCTGATTCTAATTATCACGAGGGGCAAGATTGTCCACAAAGCCATCTGAAATATTTGGCTTTGAGAGAGAATCTCTGAGTAATAACTGCTATTGTGTAAACAAACATGTAAGTATGTTAAAAAAAACAAAAGCTATTAACAGAAACTTTTAATATACTAGTAAAAATACAAGAGACTGGCAGTGATGCTCGAGCTTATAATGTCTGATATATTGCACCATCTACAAAAATAAACATGGGTAAATCCAGAACAACATTAACACATGACTACAAAATAATAAGCATCTAATGTTAAATGAAAAAAACTGCGATGTACTTCCATTTATTTGTTCATTATAGCATCCTACTTTCTATTACAACATTGTACTATGAAAAACTCTATCCAATAATGGCAAAATCATCGATTCGCTGCTATTATTTGGTAGATTTTTCCTTGTAAGGAAAAAAATGGAAGTACAACACTATAATTTGGTACCTTTTTCAAAGTACAATGTCTTAATAAAAAAAATATACGACGTTGCTAACAGAAAGAAAAGACTATAGGATGATATATTACCTTAATTTTTTTTCATTTGGTAAGGGCAACCTCGGTCTGAATACAGTTGTTTTTAGTTCCCTTTGCTGAAGAGTTTCCGGTCATGTATCCTTCAAGTAATTCTTCTACGACTTTTAGGCCTAATCTTCATATTTATCAAACCGAGTGTCACCCGATTAATATAAAAAATGTGTAAGATATGCAGGAACATTTAACTTAATTTTACCATATAACTTAAAAAAACTTTGACGACTACCCAGAAATTAACAAAATACACTGATTAAAAAATGAAATGAGGATACATCAAATTAAAATGATATGAAGTACCTGATGGTTGATGGGATGATGTTACCATTCATCTTGCTGATCGTAGACTAAATTTAATAATTAAATGATCGAGTGCCTTCATGATCACTGTAGTACATGATCATGAAAACAAAACTTTAGGTTATACACACGTCTCGCCTGTTACAATTTAGGTAGAAGCAACACGAAATTTGTTACCGAGTCCAAGCTTCTTACCATTTTTGCTATCAAGGAACATTTACAAAAGTTGGAAGTCCTGCATTTTTTATCCATTTAGATATATTTTCATTAAAAGCACGTTGCTAATTCTTGAATTCAACCCTCATATAACTATTTAGAAATTTTTTCAAAATAAAGATGCTTTAGTTTGGCAATTTTTTCATCTTGCAATGCGTTGAGAAGAATAAGGCAGAAATTACCATCTGCAATAGAAATAACGAAAGTAGAATGTATAAAAAACAAAAAATAAAGGCATGTTGCTATTGTTTGCATTTATCCAAAATAGAAATTAGAAATAAAAGAAAAAGACCATTGATGTGACATCTTAGATTTAAAAAACTCGTCATTTGACTTGGTTCAGTGGTTAGCAAACCTCTGAAGAACTTCAAAGTAGTCAGGGAAGGTCTTACGGGTGCAACCAGGGTCCTTAATGGTTTCTGCCACGTCAGCACATGCAGCAAGTGAGAAAGCCATGGCCATTCTGTGATCATCATATGTATCAATGGCTGTCACATTCAGTTTCTCAGGTGGAGTGATGACACAATAATCCGGTCCTTCTTCCACTGTTGCTCCCAAGTGAAATGTTCCAAGGGCAAAACATACTTTTAGGATTAAACCAATAAAGGGTAGATAAATTCTTTTTTATCTTAATTTATACCTTTCTTAATTCCGTGCAAATGGCAATCATCCTTTCTGTCTCCTTCACCCTCCAACTAGCCACTGCAAAATATCACAAAAACTATCAACTTCAATTTGACTCAAATGTCAAAATCAGTCTAAAGATGGTTTAAGACAAAGGATCACCTGAATAGCCCATCGTTCTAAATTTCCATGAGAGGGAATTGAGCAGTTCAAGTCCTTTTGAAGTTCCTTGTATATGTTTTCCAAATAAATTGAAAACCAAGTAATTAACCTCAGCCATTTGTTTTTTACCACAAAGAACAGCACCGGTTGATTCAGGTGCATATATTTGTTTAGCTCTTGCAAAAGCTGCTTGTACATAGCCGGATTCACTAGCCCAATTGTCAGTAGGCTGGGATAAAACTGGGACAATTGTAACTCTTAAAGATTCCCAGGATTTGAATCGATCCTGTAATGGTTGAAGAAATGGAAGATCAGATTCAGAATTGTTTGAGGATTGGAAGATGATGGAAAGTTAAGAGGTTCTAATGAACCTGGTAAGCCATTCTTTGAAGGTTTCTTGCACCGAAATATAATCTCACATCTGATCTCTTGTCTGCACTGAATCCTGATTCAATTAAGGATCGAATTGGGCTGCATAACATAGGTATCAACATTAGAACATCATCATCTATGCAACTTATCGAAAATACTGCAAATTCTCATTAGCTGGTTTTACTGCTATAACACGATGCATCATAGTCATTGATGGAGGATGAAAGGAATTGATATAAGCTACGTAACAAAAATTATAGGACACCGATCCAATTTTGTTTTAAACAAATCGATCATAAGTAGACCACAGAGCAGATGAAAACTGTTAATTTTGTTGATGTTTAATGAATCTATGATTTGGAAGTGCCATATGACCTAACAATTAATAGAAGAGCGAAAACACGCAAGTAATTACATAATTAGGGTATAAGTTTGAGATCTGAAGTGATTATCTATAATACAAACAAATTACCTAAATCCGGATCCCGTTGCAAAAATTAAAACAGATCGGTAATCCTCGGGTGGAGATATCTGATCTGTATTGAATCCTTTCCCCATAACTGGGCTCAACAAACTGAAAAAGGGATGCATACAAGCCCTTGTTTGCGATATTCAGCATGAAGCTTCCGGTCATTCTTCCTATGGATATACCCATCCACCTTAAACCCCCGAACCTGACCTCCAAACCGTGTCGGAATCTTGGACGCATCGAACCGGTCAATCAATCGACGGATGCTAGGGTTCGAGCAAGAGGTCAAGCGCCGCCGCCGTAACCTACAATCACGGACACGAAATCCAAAGCGGTACACGAATGAAGGAGGAAGCGGTGGACAGAATAAGTCGAGAAAGTAACCCGAAAGAAAACCCGACCCGACAAAAGACCCGCATGTCACAAAGAAAAAAAAAGTTCCGGATGTCACAAACAAAAATATTACGCAAATTATTTAAGAGATGAATTTAATATTCAAATGAACATTTATATATAGTATTAATTTGCGTGATTTTGAAAACTTGGTGTAACGTTTTTTGGTTCCTTTTGTGACACGCGGGTTCAGCTTCGGATCCAATTTCGGGTCGGATTTATTTGGGTTACCGAATCTTATCCCGAGGTTTCTCGACCTTCTACACTATCACCGCCTAACCCACCGCTCCACCTTCATCCAGCAAGAAAGACAACTCAAATCGAGGAAGAAGGGGAGCAAGAGTCGTACGATTTTGCGGTGGGAAGGCGATAGCGACTTCAGGCTACCGTTTATGGTAAAATTAAATGTCTGGTGTCAGTATGAACTTGCAGCAAATTTACTCGACTTCCCCTCATCGCCGGTTTCCCGGTGCTAACACAACTCAGCCCCTTCCCCTTTTCTATCTTCCATTTTTTTCTATTTTAAAGCTCTATTTAGCTTAGTTGCGGTTTTAATTTTTGTCATTTTGTATACAGTTCCTATCGAGTTTCTTGCTTCCATCTGTTTCGATTTGGTTATAAACAAAGAACCCTCTGTTGATTTTTCGGATACTGAAGTAAACCGGTTTAATTTACAGGGTTAGTATCCGTAAATCTTATACTCGGGAAGCAATCGGGTCGGTTGTCTTCAATTGTGTGTGAAGCCGGTGCCGGGCAGAAGCGTGATTCTAACCGAGAAACTTATTGGGTTCGAGAAATTGATTGCAGAGGCTTATTCCGTCATTCACAAGGTGGTGCAAGTTGGAACACTTCACCGGAACACTGGAGCTACGCGGAAGTCCTGCCTTGCAAGAAGAAGGAGAAACTAGAAATTGGAGTATCGCCCACCGGGTATTCGATGTTTTGTTCACTTGAGATTCCTTACTTTATTTGATCTCGATCTCGATTTCATCACATTCTGGTAAACGAATTTGTGTTTTTGCATATGTTTTGTGGTGCATAAAAAGTACATCTTTAGATCTTTGATGAGATTAATGTACGAGTGGGTCCCTTATGGTTGAAGTCTTCTGTTAGCACTTTTTGACAGCTCAGGCTGCCTTATTGGTATAAACACAGCTATATATTCCCCATCTGGTGCATCCTCGGGTGTTGGATTTTCCATTCCGGTTGAGACAGTAGGCGGAATTGTGGACTAGTTAATGCAATTCGGGAAAGTTACACGACCAATTTTGGGAATCAAGTTTTCACCTGATCACTCAGTGGAACAACTAGGAGTAAGCGGAGTACTTGTACCAGATGCTCCTCCAAATGGGCCGGCTGGAAAAGCGGTAATTTTGCGTGTGTTCCTGTTTATTTATTTACTTTTAACGTTAATTAATTTGAATGATATGAATGTGCAGGGTATTGTATCGACTAAACGTGATGGGTATGGGCGACTTGTATTGGGTGATATAATAACATCTGTAAATGGGAAAAAGGTTGCTAATGGGAGTGATTTATACAGAATTCTTGATCAATGCAAAGTGGGTGAAAAGGTAATTTATACAAGAATGTAAATGCTTAAAGGGATTGAGGACTTCTGTTGTGGTGTAATTGAAGTTTTTTTATGGATGGGCAGGTGACTGTTGAGGTGCTGCGTGGTGATCATGTAGAGAAGATTCCTGTGCTGCTTGAACCAAAGCCTGATGAAACATAATTGCTTGAAATGAGGTGAGGTTAATGTGAAATTATTCTATATACTATGTGGGGCATTTCCGACATCTTTAGCGATGGAGAGGTTATTGAGTTAAAGCTGAGTGAGTGGGTTGTTTTAAGTGAAATCGATACTTCAGAAGAAGTTGAAAGGGTAGAATTGGAAGAGGTACGTCCCTTATTTAAAAACATAATTTCGTTTTTTCTCATTAAGTCCTCTACGATAGTGATCTTACTTTTACCTTTTAATTTATCTAATTTCTCTAATGTGATTATTCAGTCAAGAATTTTCTTGCAACCCATGCAACCCACTTACAAGAAAATGTACCCCAATATCCGATCAAACCCGTGCGTAGCACGGGTGTAACACTAGTTTGTTATTGATTTATGTGTTGGTACTTAACTTAAATTGATCTTGCTGATAATAGCCACTCCAGACAACTTCGAGAGTTATTTTCTAAGGATTGATTATTTAATATACGAACAATTTCGTTTGAACACCAAACTATCAATGTTGGAAGTATAGATGTTAAATATTCGTAAGTGTTTTATAAAACCAAGTTTAGGAGACGTTCTAGTTTGGAGTTGTGAGATATTTTGAATATTTGACCATTTTTATTCGTAACTCATTAATTTATCGAATCCTTACAATGTCAGTTGATATATGTCAAGTCTAATAGTACTTCTTTTTAAATTGAAAAGTTTTCATAGTTTGTTTATTTTATTGCATGTTTAGAATTAAAAATTGATCATAGTTTAAATAGTAACGAACGCTTAATATAAAGATTTAAGAGTTTTATTGTTTTCCCTGTAGTTCGACACTCAATCTTACGAAAACTATACCATTACACAACGGATACACTGCCCAATGTATTGGTTCTAGTTTAGTATTTCTATTTTATTTCACACATTTTATATACATAAAAAATACATCATAAATATTAACTCATGTTAGTTTTACCGGTTAATAAACGATTACTTATGTGCATATCATCCTTATATAGCCTTGTGGATTTGGTGTTACAAAGTAATGGAAATCTGGAATCTATGGGAACCGTTTCTTTCTTATGGATAAGATTTAAACCTTTGCTGTCCGAAAAATATAAGCGATTCAGACTTGATGTGTTTAAAATAAAGTTTCGAAGGTTTTTGGTTAAACCAAATTACATATCTACTGAGAAGTCTTAAAAACATAGAATATTAATTTACAAGAGTGATGTAGACACATCCATAGATAAGAAGTGACCGAATATGGGTCGCTAATATCTTTCTGGATTTCTCCTCCTCAAATATGTGTCAATTGCGATGTGGTGGGTGTAGTCCTTTTCACCAATAAGAATTTGCAGTGACAATCTACACATTTTTTTAATGACAGAAATTAATAGGAAAAAGCTAGAGAAATAAACATACTACAAAGAAAAAACAGTTATACTCATGTAGTAAAGCTAACCAACATCGTTCGATTTATATTTTTTGTTTCTATTAAAAATCCAATAATAATACCGTAATAATAACTGTATCAATACACTTTCTTCGAACTGCATTTAAATTTGTGTTGTCTGCCGACATAATCTTTTCCTCAATTGTGGTATGAGAAGGAATGTCTAAGTCTCACCATTTAACAATTTGTATTGAGATAGCCTTGGCAACCGGACATTAAATAAAAAGATGATCCACATTTTCATTATGAGCATATCAAATTGGGCATAGAACTGAAGTAAGACTTTTTTTTTTATCAAATTCATTCTTGTTGGCAGCCAGTTTAAATGCAAACTCCAAGCAAGCACATGCCACTTGACAGGAACAAAATAATTCCATCTCGTAGAAGCATTACTCGTAACCAAAGTGCCACCTTAAAAAGCTCTCGAGGGATCTAAATCCCACACCCGTCTATCGGCTATCGCATTAATCAGAAATGACAAAAGAGTGAAGTAATAGATTTGAATCTGCTCATTGCACATTTTCGACCCCCTGGAGTTCTACACAAAAAGAGGGTCATAAGTGAATCTGCATCCGATCTATGACCCAACATTGTTTGTACACATCTAGGGAATACATTATGTGAAATCTTTGTTTGAGAAATAATTAAATAAAAAATTTATAAATGAGAATAAATTTAAAATTTTATATTATGACTAGGATTATAATTCCAAGAACCAAAAATAAGTTTTGATGAGTAATTAAAGGATTTAAAAATCCATTTTTAACAAAAAAAAAAGCGAGGAATTAAGACGTAGGGACTAAAACCGTTGATTTTGCCAAACTTAGCATATCTAACTTTGACTTGTCGAGGACATAGATTATTGTGAAATTACATGAAGGGTCAATGTGGGAATTTAGATTATGCTAGACATTCCCTTAAATCAATAAAAATGACCTAACTGTAGAAGTTTTAGTGAGAAGGGTCATTTTCGTCAAATGATCAAACTAGTGGTTAAGGTTGACCTAGTCAATGACCTAAATGAAGATGAATTTAATTATTTTGGGGAAAAAAGTCAAAATTTGGAAATTTCCATTAAAGGGTTAGCCTTTGAGTGTTGTTTGTAGGAGAAACAAACCTTAGAGAACATTTTTGTCAGTTATTGTAAGTTAGGATGTATAAATTGGGGAGTTTTCCCCGTTTTCTTCACTTGGACGAATTCAGAGAAAATAGAAGAAGAGAGTGGTGATTTATAGGGGTTTCATGGAGGATTTAGATTGGTTTTAAAGATTATTTAAAGTTCTTCAAGTTCCTTAGCAATCTAATGTATATTCTCTTTATTTTCTAGCTTTGAAACTTGTTTTGGGTTGGGTGTTGTGTAAGATCCGAAAATTCTGAATTGGGGGAGGAAAATCCTAGTATCCAAGTGTTGGTTTATGATTTTAGACCATTATGTGATCATTATCCAATAATGGATGACATAGATATAATCATTTTGATAGAAATGGGTGTTATAAACCTTAGATTCTTAATCTAGTGGAATATTAGATGAATCTAGTTGTGATTTTGCTTCCTTGATATGTCTTGGATGAAAGAAATCATTTCAAATGATTTTCTAATGATTCCAACCATTTGAAATTAAGAAAGCTAGCAACTATGAGTCCATTGATGGAATTGGGTGATTATGAACCATATAAATGGAACATGGATGATTTGGCATTAGAATTAGTAAGGGGTTGACCTTTTGATGTGTTTTGGATGAAAGAATCCATTTTAGTTTGTTTCCTGATGAAATCCAACCATTTTTAATAGACCATTGGCATTATAAATAGTAATGTAAGTGCTGGATTTATAATACCATCTCTCACTAGTTATCTTGTATTTGGTAGAATTTGTAACTTAATTGCAGAGAACCAGGCATACTAAACCTGAATTTGATCTATATTTCACTTTGAAAACCAAATATATATGTTTTAATCTTACATAGAAATTGGTTTTCTTAAGAGAGAGTTAGAGAAATATATTTGAAGAGAGAGAAAGTAGATTTGAAAATTAGACAAAACAATGGACTTCTTCTCTTACTATACTTATTCATACTTTTGGACATATCTATACTAATATTGGGCTTTTAACAAATCATGGACTCTACATAGACATTTATTACAAAGGATCTTGCATTGGGCTTTGTAGATATTGTAATATCTTGACATAAGATCAGTTGAAAAACAAAAAGCTTGTAGTTTTTGATTAATCAATATAAGGTTCATGAACATTTATAGACATTTTGAGATTGTTGACTAGAATTGTTTGACAAATCTTAGAGTTTGCGTTCGATACAAATCGTAAATTTAATATATAAAGTGAATAATATGGAATTAAGAAATCACCAATCTCACTCAAGAATATAAGTTTTTTGTCGTGTAATTTCATTTATGAACGAATAATGAGCATATAAAAATGATTAATCTCTCTAAGAATAAGAACCATCAACAAGTTTCTAATTGTAAATTATCTTATTAAAATTATGGAGCTTCAAAATTAAAAGTAAGATCTAAAATCTCCAATGACAACTACTATTTATAGTGATCAGTATGTCACTAAGAGCTTTTCCTTAAACCACCAACTATGATTAAAACACCGCCTTAGTAGTTCAATAATCCAACTCATCAATCAAACGTTTGTACTCTAACAACATGGATAGCTTGCACACCGTATTTTATAGCTCTAAAAAAATGAAAGAATTGATATCACAAAGTCCATGAACTTCTTTAAAAGATGGGACTATGCAACAATAACTATTATATTGAACTTTAAGGAGCACTGTTACTTCTTTTTATATATAGAAAGATGAGACTATACATGTGTGCATAAATTATCATGAACATAATAAAATAGTTATCAGGAATTGATACTCACTATCTTGAATTGATTATCTATATGATAAGGTCCATGGATAAAATTATCCCTCAAAATCGATCTTTAGTAGGGGATATCTTCAAAATAAAGTGAAAAAATGGCATCAAGAAAACAACTTTTCATACTCGATATATGCATTATGTATTCCTTGTGATATTGTATGGTCTAACAAATGCTCCAACTATATTTCTGGACTTGAATAACCGATCTTGTACCGTATTTAGATTACTTGGTAATAAATTTTATCAGTGATATATTCGTTTACTAAAAAATTGAGTAAGCGCTTGGAAGTCATTAACGAAAACTACTAGAAACCTTGCAACAAGAAAGATTATATCAAAAGTTTTCTAAGTGTGAGTTTTGATTGCGATAAGTTCTATATTGAGTCACATTGTGAACTAATGTGGAATAAAATACACATAGCTAGTACCAAAAATTAACCAATTAAACTGAACAATCTAATTTTATTGATATGGGAAAATGTTAAACAACTCAATGCAATCAACATTGCAGAAAACCAAAATATAACGATCTTTATGGAAGTAGTAAGGGATATGTCCATGTAATAAAGGTCATATGGTTGTGTAGATCCACAATGCGTGTAGGAAATTTCCTCACACAATTATGCGTTTCTTAGGAGATATGAATTAGGGTTTCCCAGTCATGAAAACACCTCAAATTACTAGAATTTTGGATCTTATGCCAAAAGTTGTATTAATTTATACCTATGTCTTGGGGCAAGTGTACTTGGAAGTGTTGTCTTGGTTGATGAAAGGTTTAGAAATACACTAATGACATAGATCAAATTGATTTCTTATAAACGTATCCACGATCAAATGAGATCCTGATTGAAACAATATGTTAGTCCTTTGTATAAGATCTTTAAGATTCTTGGGAGAACTCTTTTCTGTTATGAATATATGGGCCTAAGCTTGAGCTATTGAGAAATGTGCATTGTATATCCTATAGTTTGGTGTTGCAAAAATCCACAAATACACTAGACCATACCTCAGCCTATGGAACGCACCTCAACTTGTGGACCATTCACAAAACCATATGGGATCTGAGGCACTATCATGCTATATTTTTTCGGTTGTTTTGTACGATTATAATAACACCGGCGAATTGCGGTTAGACGTTTTAGTGTTAAAATCTCAATCTTGGAATATTATAAAGTTTTAATTAAATTATTTAAAGATGATAAAATGTTGATGATATAAAAATAACTAAATTTTCTGAATTAGGACTATAAACATATAAGAATATATTATAATGTATTACTTGGCATTTAAATAAATTTAAGGTGTTAAATGTCATTAAGGAAGACTGCATTGTAATTAAATTAAACAAATTGGATAAAATATTAGAAGTAAAAGATAAGGGGTCAATGAACATTTAGATCTAATTAATGAAAAATCGGGTTTTGGGTAGGATTAGAACAATTAGTATAGTTCACAGACCAAAAGTGAAAATTTTGTTTTGTGAATTGGATTTCATGCACAAACTTTCGAGATCTTTCTTTCTCAGCCTGTAACCCTTCAAAACTCAACCCAACCATACCTAAGCTTCAATCATATGCTACATATACGTAATATTGTCGAGAAAATGGTCTAGTGTCTCAACAAGTACACAATATTTCTATAAATAATATGGTCTTTTTGGGTTACATACAATGTATGATTAAAATGACAAAATAATCAAATGTGGAATTAAAATGGATTGGTTTGTTAATTTGACATTTTAACTAGAAACGAAAAGAATGCTACAAGATGTTGCACCCTGATGGTACACATTAGACTTACCAACCCTAAACTGCATATTCTGACATGTATTCAGGTCAATTTAACAAGTGATGACATTAGAGACTAATGTTGATTTTAGGAGATCATGGTTCCTGTAGTGGGTTACTTATTGTTTATGTTATAACATTTGAGTTGATACACTATCATATTATTTGTTTAAGAACATTTTCTTAAACTTTGGTTTATTTGTAAGACGTCGGGACCTTATTTTCCTCAAACGATGATTGTGATTTTTTGAAAAACAACTTTTAATTGGTCAAAACATTTGACCCCGTACGATTGGGGTTTCAATTATATAACACTTTCTACAACTTTTCTATCAATAATGTTGTAACTCCTGCATCATGTTTTAGTGCTTAGATCTTATTATGTTATAACCAACCGGTTCTAGTTGTGCGACCATGTAGGTTCAACTAGCGTTGGCAATAATGTCCTCTTGTTACGTCTTAGGCATATACACTAACATATGCCACATGCCATGTCACCCTAAACTATATATCTGATATGTCAATTCGCGTCGAACTCATGTCGCCCAACACAACCTATTGCCAAGACCATGGCAACATCCACACGAGACACAAAGTCGTATTCAACCCTTAGCACCTAAAATGGACCACTCAAACACCACAACTATGTTCACAAGCCTACTACCGTACTACGTTTCACCAAAAATAACATATTGATATTGTTATCTTTTCAAGTTTGTATATTGTCGGTACAATGACAATGTGAACTGCACAACGTACAACCTAGTTTATTCTCATTGGCATATTCCTTTCAACACACTATTGATGGGAAAAAGTGCGTGTTTTTAGCAAGTTATCACCTTTATAGAGTTCAAAAAAAAATGTGAAACACAAGTTTCTACTCCAAGCAAAAAGTTGCATCATTTGTTGCAACATCTATGACACCAGAAATTATAAACAAAATTTAAAAGTCGAGAACATAGTATGGAATTATAAACTTCAACTCAGTCTTAGTTTTAGTTTAATATTCATTCATTTGGTCCTAAACTAATCCCTGAAATAAATAATTACGCCAATTGGTTTATCAATCAACATGGCGTACTAATGGCGCGACACTACCATCGTGCCACGTCGTTTAGATCTTACAATCATATTCGCCTGAATATTCTTTTTTTGATTTATATGTGGGTGTGAAAAATACATTTCCTTGTGACCTTTTCCTGCCACCTGTTCTACATATACCGCATCCAGACCAACTTCGGTTTTACGTCTGCTTTCAGTTTCTTATCATCATCATCACTCTTTCTAGATCAAATCTCTCAATTCTCTCTAGATCCAATCTTCCGGTTGTATTGCTGATCTACAATGGCCGCTGCTGATACCGAGAAACTAAACAATCTTCGATCTGCTGTTTCTGGTCTCACTCAGATCAGGTGTTTGTCCGGCTTTCTACTTTCGTTTTTGATACGTGATTTTGTTTTTAGTACTTTGTAATTTATGGATCTGGATTTGATGTCGTGGTTAATGTTGGATATTTTGCAGTGATAATGAGAAATCTGGATTTATCAACCTTGTCTCCCGCTATCTAAGGTAATGTCTCAAAAATTAGTGTTAGTAAGAGTGTGATTCATGTTCGTTTGTTGTTTTAGTGATTGATGAATTGATCTCGCCTCTCGTAAATTAGAGATGATTGGCTTCTGTTTCGAGTTACTGTTTTCCTGATTTTGAAGTATTAACGGGAAAATCGCGTACTGTAGATTTGCTTATAGTTTAAATACTTTAATGGTAGAGACAACGATAAGGAACGAAATTAGAATGTTTTGACATTTTGTAAACATCCGAAAATTTTAGATTTGTTTATCGTTCCAAGTTGAAGAGAACAGGGAAACGGGAAACACACCCGATTTGTTTGACATGGTTGCTTATCGTATACACTCCGTTGTCAAATTAAAGTTAATTGGTCCGAAAGAGATTGATTGATTATGGTCTGACACTCATGATTCGTTTTCCATTTTCTGTTTTCTTTTCATGCAAATTCAGCGGCGAAGCACAACATGTTGAATGGAGTAAGATCCAAACGCCAACCGACAAGATCGTTGTGCCCTATGATACCCTATCAGCCGTACCAGAAGGTAATATACTTGCTGCTACTTAACCTTTGTCCCCTATAATGGAAGTAAAGTAATCGTTTAATCTTTGGTTGGCTCTACTCTACGCACATTACGATCTGCCATAACTTGAGACCTTTTTATTCGTCCAACAACAGTGTATTCTTGATCTATTCATCTTTTGTAAAATTATTGTATAAATTGGTGCAGATGTTGCTCAAACCAAGAGTCTATTAGATAAGCTTGTGGTTTTAAAGCTTAACGGTGGCTTGGGAACTACAATGGGATGCACTGGTCCAAAGTACGTGATTATCTGGTTTACAACTTTACATTCAATAGTGCATTAAAAGTAATCAAGTAATTATATTCTTGAATCCATTATCAGTACTAGCATCTGACACATGTTTGGTGATGCAGATCTGTCATAGAAGTCCGAAATGGATTGACTTTCTTAGACCTAATTGTCATCCAAATTGAGGTACTTTACTTTTTATGAAAAAACATACACAATTACACATCCATACATCAATTATTCTATGCTTTTGATCGTTACTGGAAATTTAACCATCTAATTTCCTTGTAGTCACTCAATAAGAAGTACGGATGCAGTGTGCCATTGCTTCTAATGAACTCATTCAACACACATGATGATACACAGAAGGTAACTTTCAGACATCTTTACATTCTACATATAATTCCAATCTTATCACATCTTAAGTTGATATCTTTTGTATATTTTTAAAATGCAGATTGTGGAAAAATATTCCGGTTCAAAAATCGAGATTCATACATTCAACCAGGTCTGCAAACTTAATTTGTCGAATACAGAGCAATAATGCTACAGTTACTTGCATCTTGTGCATTTACTGTTGTACCCTGTTCTGGTTTTTCAGTTTAGAAAAAGGGCTTGCCTCTTTTTGCAATGTTCTTACTTGTTTCCCTTCAATTCTTACAGAGTCAGTATCCTCGTTTGGTTACTGAAGACTTTCTGCCATTGCCATCCAAAGGAGTAGCTGGCAAGGATGGATGGTAATTCAAAAACTAACCTGTAAAAACTAAAAAGATTGTCAATTTCATAGAAATAATATATTTTATTCCCTTGTATTAATAAAATACCATGAGACTTATAAAAATCTTTAATTTTATAGGTACCCACCAGGCCATGGTGATGTTTTCCCATCTTTGATGAACAGTGGGAAACTCGATGCACTATTGTCACAGGTCTTATTTTGCAGCTTTTTTGTGAATTTGAATATATAGAATTTAAATATTCATTTTGTGTTTATTTATTGGTATTGTCTATATTACAGGGCAAGGAATACGTGTTTGTTGCCAACTCTGATAACTTAGGAGCTGTAGTTGATTTAAGTATCCTTACCACGTTTTTTTTACTTCTATATTCTTTTCAACACTTCTGTAGTTTATTTAAGGACTAAATGCAAGAAATAGCAACATACTTCCATATATTTGTTTATTATAGCATCCTACTTTCCTTTGTTTTTTTACAACATTGTACTTTCATTTTTTTCTTACTTTGAAAAATCTACTGATTTATAGCATTGTACTTCCATTTTTTATTAGGTCATTGAACTTTGAAAAATCTACCCAATTACAGCATTGCACATTGTTTTCTTTTTTGGACATTGTATTTCGATACCCATTTATAGCATTGTACTTTCAATTCTTTTCTTATTTGGACACTATTTTGAAAATTTTTACCTTACATTTATTTATTTTTCTTATTAGGACATTGTACTTGAAAATCTGCCCAATTTATAGCATTGTTCTTTCACCTTTTTCTTATCAAGACAATGTACTTTGAAAAATATCTTTCCCAGTTATAGCATTGTACATTAATTTTTTTTCCCTATTATGACATTGTACTTTGAAAATCTAGCCAATTGTATTTGGATGACATTGCTATAATTGGACAGATTTTTCTAAAGTAGGATGTTATAATTATAATTAAATGAAAGTACGTTGCTATCTTTTGCATTTACCCTTTTTTATTAAAGGCTGTGAAAATATTTGTTACTTTCATTGTTGTTTTTCTTATATCACGATAATAGAAATCTTAAACCACTTGGTCCAGAACAAGAACGAGTACTGCATGGAGGTATTTCTCATCATTCATTTCTCAATTTTCCTCATATTATGTTTTTTATTGCTCAATATTTAATTTATTTAACAGGTAACACCCAAAACATTGGCTGATGTGAAAGGTGGTACTCTAATTTCATATGATGGGAAAGTTCAGCTTTTGGAAATTGCACAAGTTCCTGATGAGCACGTGAGTTCTGATTCATTTTTTTCTTTTACGCTTAAATGCAAGAAATAGCAATGTACTTCCATTAATATATTGATTCTAGCATCCTACTTCCATTTCTTCCTATTACAACACTATACTTCAAAAAATCCATCCACCTATAATATGGGTATATCCTTTAAAGTATAATCTCCTAATAAGACAAAAAAATTAAAAAGTAAAATCTATAATTTGATAGTTTTTTGACATACAATGCCTTAATAACATAAAGATTGAAAGTATAATGCAGTAATGCTATATAATACACAAACAAATGAAAATACGTTTCTATTTCGTGAATTTAGCCTGTCTTTTTAGTATTAAATTTCCAGTTTTTTAAATCAACGCCTGATTTCAGATGTTTTTTGTTGTTGTTTACAGGTGAATGAGTTCAAATCAATTGAGAAGTTCAAAATCTTCAACACCAACAACTTGTGAGTCCCAAATGTTATATTAATGTCACTAAGAATCACAATATTGACTTTTTCAAAGTTTAATGATTGAATTAATAAATAATAATAATAAAGTTTGTAAAAGTAAAATAGATAATACATTAATACTGACAGTGTAAATATAATAATACTTAACAGGTGGGTAAACTTGAATGCTATTAAAAGACTTGTACAAGCAGATGCTCTTAAAATGGAAATCATTCCAAATCCAAAAGAAGTCGATGGAATCAAAGTCCTTCAGCTAGAAACAGCAGCCGGTGCTGCAATCAAGGTAATTAATTATAATTTCCTTTTTTTATTTTTATAATTGTAATTAACTATTCATTAAAAAAACCGGTTATTAATTTTGCTTTAATTTCAAACAGTTTTTCGATAATGCCATTGGAATTAACGTTCCCCGATCTCGATTCCTGCCAGTGAAAGCAAGTTCAGATTTGCTTCTTGTTCAGGTTATTAAATATTTAAATTAATTTTAACTAGAAACTAATTACAAATTACAATAAGTCAATAACACATTGGTCATGTATCACAGTCTGATCTTTACACGGAAACAGATGGGTATGTGATACGCAACCCAGCTAGGAAAGATCCAGCAAATCCTTCAATTGAATTGGGTCCTGAATTCAAGAAGGTATTATTATTATTATTATTATTATTATTATTAAATATTAGACAGTCATGCAAAAATGAAAGTAGGATGTTATAATTGAATCCAAAATTCTTTCTACTCAGGTTGGAGATTTCTTGAAGCGTTTCAAGTCCATTCCCAGCATTATCGAGCTTGATAGCTTGAAAGTTTCTGGTGACGTGTGGTTTGGATCTTCCGTTGTTCTCAAGGGCAAAGTCGTCATTGCTGCAAAATCCGGAGACAAGTTGGACATTCCAGATAAAGCCGTAATTCAAAACAAGGTCATTTCTTTCAACCCCAATTGTTATTTGTTATACTGGTTACTGGTTACAACATCTCCAACCCTTAACTCTATTTTTTACACTAAACATATAAATATAATGCAAAAACAACCATTTTATTTATTAGGTTTTTATAAACTTGATCTATATCTTTTTATTACGACGACTTAATAAATTATAATTTTTTGTTTTATTATCGATTGTGTGTTTTATTTAAATGTGTATTTCATTTTAAATTATTAAATATAATAATACAAGTAAAACATTATTACATAAAAATTATAGTTATACAAAAAATAAACTAAAAATGAATAAGTTCAAAGTTGAGGGACCAATTTGTCAAACCAAAAACAAGAAGACTTGTTTGCTAATTTGATGTTGGGATATGGTTGCAGGAAGTGCATGGTGCGGGTGATCTCTAAATGAGTCGTTAGGTTTTGGTGGGAGAGAGGTTTACTTGGAAGCTGGGTGGCATTTTGGTAATAATAATTTGTGTAAGATGTGTTTTTTTGTTGTTGGTAGAATATATGAAATAATTCCCATTTTTAATCACATCACATGCGGCTTTTAAAGAAACATTTGTGTTGGAATCTGATAGCGTCATAACATTTGGGTGGATGGGGAAAATTATGAATGGTGGTTTTGTTGTAGCCCATGGTTTTTCAGTGGATATTTTATGAGTTAGGTATAACGAGTTTATTATTATTTCTCTTTATATAAAAGATCTTTTGGAAATTGGAATTATTATTAATAGGCCCACCCACGATATTTGTAAACCTTCCGTCACCTACCTTTTATGAAAAAAAACAAAGGTACATGTGATCTGATCAGATATACTCGTTTTCCTCTTCAAAGTAATGCAACGGGAAAAAAGGTTTTAGCATCCAGATTACTAGGTTCCAGAATGCTAGTAGAAAATCATATATCATCACCCTTGTTTATAAAAGGCTATGTTTTAATTTAGTTGTCGTAATCTAAAAGTTGCTATGCAATTATGTTAGTTTTATAAATAGATTAGTTCGGTAAGTTTGAGCTTCCATAACAAACTTAATATTAACGGAGTTCAATATTTTTGTTATAATAAATTCTTTTTTTTTTAATTGAAGGAAACTTATGTTTTTTTCGAAGGACTAACCAACACATTTAATATTCTTCTTCTAATTCGAAATCTTTCCTCTCAAGTGAAACTTCAACCTTCTAACATTTGGCTGAGAGGCATATTTTTGACTTTTGAAACCTTATTATTTATTATAAATTTCCACAAAAAAAGCCATAACTTAACTCGAACATATACATTAAGTTTTGAAATTAAATGTTTTCATAATTATTATTTAAGTTTACATTAGAATTTATTTCAATTGAGTTATTTATATCATTCAAATATTTAAATTATGAAATTAAAATATTCATGTATTGTAAAATTTAATAGGTGTATATCGAACAATAATTTTGATAATATTTAACACATTATTATTATCTTGTTTGTAATATTTTTTTTAATGAAATTAAATAGTCTTATATTTGTAGAACTGTATCTATTACAATAATAATAATGTTAATAATATTACCAAAACATAGTAATAGAGGTGGCAAATCTGACACGACACGACAACTTGACACGAACTCGACACGAAATAAACTGGTTTAGGTAAGAGATTTCAACCCGTTTAATTAAACGGGTTGACACGACACGACACAAAAATTAAACGGATAAGGTTAGTGTTGATACTTTCAACTCGAAAATGACCCGTTTATTTATATTCAAGTTTTTTAAATTCTTATGTAAACTCGACAGGTCAAAAACGAAGACCATATTTTAAAGAAAAACTTATAGTTGACTTGTTTTGTAATGTGGGGTCGCTTAGCCACCTAGGTCATGAATTCATTTACTTTTTTCCTTTCTCACTCATACTCCACAGTCTTACTCGACCTCTTCTTCCTCTTTGCAACCTCGATATTTCGTCTCCCCGACTCCTAATCCTTTAACATTTCTCTCTAAACTTAGTGTGAAATTTCTTTTTAACTTCTACTCCTAGTTCTTCATGTTTCAACTCGAAAAGTGACATCATATATTTACAATGTCTAAACCCCAAACCCGAAACTCGACACGAAATTGACACGAGAATAAACGGGTTGACACGACACGACACGATAATTAAACGGGTTGGGTTAGGGTCGAGCACTTTCAACTCGTTTAATATTTTGACACGACACGAAATCAACACGACACGACACGTTTGCCAGGTCTACATAGTAGTGACCTTACACTAAAATAACTTATATTTATTCAGTGTTTCTTAATTTTGTTTTAATGTTTTTAACTTTGTTATAGTAATTATATAATATGTTTTATTTTTCGATCAAAATTGTTTTATATATACACATGTTGTATTGTATATTTACTTGTTAATTAGTTAATAAAATTAACTAAATATAAAGATATTTAACAAAAATTATGAAAATATAAATATTTATATTTAATATTGAACCTTTTTAGAAGAGTGAGTGAGATTTATAACGGTATGCATTATGTAAATTTATTATTTCTAGTTTTGTATGAAATATTTATTAATATACGATATATCAAAATATGAATATAACAAATTTTCATTAATCAAAAAGACTAAAAACAAACTTTTACTGTTCCGATCCGTTTCGATATATGAAAGAACAATCAGTTTGATTTAAATGTGTTCAATTTTTTTTATATTTGGAGCTAAATATTGTTTCAATTTGTTGATAAGTTTAAGGCGTTTTAATCAATAAAGCAAGTTCTAATAATAAGCTTGACTTTTGTCTTAGGCTATGTTTGACAGACTAACTGAAAAACTAGCTACTAGCTGAAAAACTAGCGGTAGCTAGAAAACTAGCGACTAACTGAAAAACTAGCTGGTTGGTGCAACTCGGCGTTTAGTATCCCAGTTAGCAGGTCGCACTTATTGCAAGTTCTTAATTCCTTGGCTTTCAGAAAGAAGAAGGAGAAGCTTGTTAAAGCGCTGATTTACTCGGCTGTTTGGTGTATTTGGAAGTCCCGGAACTCCTATCTTTTTCGCAATATTAAAGGTTCTCCTAATAAAACGGCGGATGACATCCAATTAATCACTTTTAATTGGATTAAGCATAGATCTTGTCTTTCGAATTTAGTTTGGTTTGATTGGATTGCTTCTCCTTTAAATGCTTGTACTTTGTATTTTCTAGCTTCTTGCTAGTTTTTTATTTCTATTCCGCCGTTCAAAAAAAAAAAAAAAAAAAACTGAAAAACTAGTTGAGCTGAAAAACTAGCTAATAATAAATGATGTTTGGTAAAAACTAACTGATAAAATTAGCTAGAAATCGTAAAATAACATAAAAGGACATGCACAAAATTAATCCAATATTATAAGAAAAGGAAACATATCCCGTGTGAGGGTAAAATGTAAACATTTTGAAACCGCTATTCAAAACGTTACTATTAGTAGCGTTTAAAAAACCTAGCTTGTTAGCTAGCTTATAAGTTAATTTTTGGATTCCCAAACATGTCAAAATGAAAAAGCTCGAAAAAAACGTTAGTTTATACGCTAGCTGTGGCGCGCCAGACATAATCTTAGATTCTAGACTTTGTTTGAGTTTGTGTTGAGTCGGTTGTTACCGATTATATATGTTAAACCTTAAAAGTTAATTCAATATTTGTTGTTTATTTGGTTATTTCTATGAATTCGCAATAAAACACTTCCCATAATGTTCTTCGCATCGCAAAATTCTGGTTTCAAATATGTATTTTTGTTCTACTTTGTTATTTGTTGATTACACACATTCATGTGATGAATGATTATGATTTTAGGAAGTAGAGACAACTTTAGGTCCACATTTTATTTGATGTTGACGAGAGAAGAACTCCTACATAAGAGAAGAAAATGAACACATAAATGTACTTACTAGCAAACATGGTGATTAACATTTTGTTTGCATTGTATACCTCAAATCTAAATTACTCTATTTTTATTGTTATTGGTTTGTTTGTACTTTGTTAAAGAGATCAACTTTATGGGTCTTAGTAAGCATTAGTAGGTTTATACGGCTCTTACTGAAGGGTTAATGATTCATAACTTACTGAAGGGTTAATGATTCATAATGACAATCAATAAAACAAAATTTATCCATTAGGTCACTGAAGTATTAATTGCATCCAATATGTAATTAAACTTTCAATTTTGCACTCAATAGGCCACTGAACTTTCAGTTATTGAACTTTCAATTTTGCACTCAATAGGCCACTGAACTTTCAGTTTTCATTTTAAATATCACTGTCTCCAATTTTAACCAGTTATACACTGTTAAAATTGTTGCAAGGAGACCTTATGACTGGTTGCTACCCTTCGACGAATAGAGGAGTAGCGATTGGACGCGGATTGGGCATTAGAGGAGGAGAGTCATGGGGTGAAGTCGATGTGGTACGACTGTGGTGAGATTGTGGATAGGGTTTGGACCTGGTCGAGGTGGTATGACTATGGATGAGTTGAGGAAATGGTCTTTGCCTGGTCGGTGGAGATATATAGTTGTCGCCGGAACTGGAAAACGATGGTTAAAATATGAGACAATGATATTTTAATCAAAATCGAAAGTTTAATGACTTATTAGGTGCATTTAAAACTTCAGTGACCTAATGAGTAAATTTTGTGTTATTGATTGGCATTATGGATCATTAACCCTTTTCTGAAAGCCTTACGAAAAAAAAAAAGACTAAATCATGGATAAAGAGGTGCATAAAGAAAACCGGGTTTTTAAAAACGTGAAATTTGATTTGATCGAAATTTTTCAAAATACTTTTAAAGTATCCGGTTCTGATTCATCGAATTTGAATCGAGTACGTCTGTAATAAGAAATCAGCTCCGTAAAAAAATAGGATGATGGTTCAATAACTGAATGATTAAGAATTATTCCAGATAAACTAAAATAATATCTCTAGCTTGCTCATCTTCCCCGTAGATTTATTCGTCGTACGTAAAAGAGTTCCCACTAAAGGGGGTATCAATCAACCCAAAATCTTAAATAAATCCACTAAAAACTACCATAGAGTTACTATGAAAAACTGAAAAAATATTGTTTGATCAAAAATAAGATATCACTAAAATCACCCATGAAGATAACATCACCCTTCCAACACACAATTATAAAGACACAACTCCCTAAGTAAACAAATCCATTCTAGTCAACTTTGTTTCCTACAAAGAATGGAAATTAATACGATTATAAAGACACAACTCCCTAACCCAGGTTTTCTTGGAATGTTTCCCAAGACTTGAACATTTAAAGAAAGAAAAATCCTTAGAAAACATTATTCTCCCCACACCCGTTTAGAATAGCTTGCATGTCACTCATACAAACGTGCTGGAATACCCCATTGCTTGACTAATATCAATGAATGCATTCATTTTTTTTGGAGGATTGGATAACCTTTTAGTTGTGTGATAGAGTTGAAATGTGAATATTTGATATCCATATACCATTAAATGGTTACGCCGGACTTAAACAACAATTAGCATTACCATAATACATAAAATTTCTACGAAGTGCAAAAACATAGGACCGGCTAATATTGATAGATTGGAAATTTGTCGTCCTCTCTACTAAAGTCGAGTGTGGAACAACCTTCGAAGGGGGTTTGGACCCTCTGTCGAACCTAGAAACATTTGCGAACAATCAAAATCTTCCAATCCATATAATGCATAAGTTGAAAATCAGTATGTCAACATTATAAGCTTGATAAACCGTACGAAGCTAAAAGGTTTACCCAATTTAGAGGGTCTTTTGTAATAAACAAATTATTAATGCCGGTACCATAGCATTCACAAGTTTTTTGTAGTTCACGAATAGAGAAGTGTTTAGGGAAATTCGTAACAAAAATATGTGAAACACAATGCGCCATTGTTTCATTTGATTGCCGGTCACCTATAGCCACTTACGTGGAAACCCTAGAGTTCATTTGAGCAATCGTCGGCGTTTGCACATGCCCGAGAATAGATCTCCGTCTGCCACCTAAATTCTAAAAACTAGTTCATCAATCAACTATATCGTGTTAAGCTGGGAAGGAGTTGTTTTTTTGGAAACTGCAAATAACATTAAAAAAGACACGAATAGCAAGACGCTATCGAGCCCAAAATGAAGTACAAACAGTAGTACAGGAGCATCAAATTAGTAAACAAAACAAAACAAAAGATTAAGACACAAGATGATCAAAAGGCGAGCAGCTCCAAGTCGTCCAATCACCACATCCGAAAGAACTCCTGTGTTTACACCAAGCAAATGATTGGGCAATGATTGTGTCAGCCACCTTCGTTGCGGGCGTATACGATTGTTTGAATAACTTTTCATTTCTACAGATCCATATATTCCAAATGATGCAAAAAAGAATAGTGATCCCAATCTTTTTCTTCCTTGGACAATTACCCCATAAATTTGCCCACTCGATAAATTCCATTAAGTTTGAAAATCGCCTTGGTTGGAGATCACACCATCGAAAGATCCAATGATAAACCACCTGTGTAAATTCACATTGCAATAGCAAGTGATCAACCGTTTCCACTTCTTTGCTACAAAGAGGGCACATTTGAGACGCCAAGTTCACACCTCTCATAGCCAACGAAACCGCAACAGGAACTCTACCTAAAACTGCTCTCCATACAAAGCATCTAACCTTTAAGGGTACTTCCTTATTCCAGCTAATAATTGGACCAGATGATGTGTTGAATTGGGCCTCAATTAGGTTCCGCAAACGTTTGACTTCATATTCACCATTTGGGGATAGGAGAAATTGGAAACCATATTTAGAATTTACCTTAGTATCCATGTCGCCAATAATCTTGTATAATTGTAACAACTCGTTTAATTCCATAGCACTTGATGGATCTTTTTTCCAGTTCCACGAAAAACCACCAGAAGATAACCGCTCTTCTAGGCGACAGGACTTGAAAGATTCAAGAAGATAAAGATTGGGAAATTTATTTTGAAAAACCTCAGTGCCACACCATGAATCTTTCCAGAACAAGATTTTAATATTTCTTCCTGGAATAATTCTGAAAAGAGATTTGTGATCAATATGAATGATTTGCAAATAATTAACGGCTTTAAAAATATTAAGCCACACCCCCGTAGATGATTTTCGTGCAATATATTCTGCCGGCTTGTTTTCAAGATTGTGAATGCACGAGATTACAATTTTCCATAAGTTATTTTGTTCATTCATAAGCCGCCACCACCATTTTACAAGTAGAGATAGATTTTGAGCTTTTAAAGTACCAACACCAAGACCTTCAGCAGAAACAGAGGATGTGATTTTTGACCATTCTACCCAGTGAATTTTATGCTGCGAATTACTACCGGCCCAAAGGAATTTTCGCCTGATTTTTTCCAATGCATCAAAAATACCCTGTGGTGCTTTAAAAATCGACATGTAATAGGTGGGGAGGCTGTTTAGAACTGATTTGATAAGGGTGATTCTTCCACCAAACGAGAGAGTGTTGGCTTTCCAAGACGATAGTTTGGAGAGAAACTTGTCGATCACGGGTTGCCAATGCTTCTTCAGGCCCATATTAGCACCAACAGGTACCCCTAGATACGTGAACGGAAAAGCACCAACCGAACACCCCAAGGATCTAGCCATGTAGTGCAGTTCGGATTCCGAGATACCAATTCCAAATAGACGAGATTTGAGAAAATTAACTTTAAGACCTGATGAGATATGGAAGCATTTGAGAATTGCAGAGAGATTCTTGATGCTTTCCCGGTTCCAATCACCCACGAAAACCGCATCATCAGCGTAGAAAAGATGAGACAGAGATGGTCCGTTATGAGGTAATTTAATTCCATAATATAAAGAATTTCCAGCTGCCGTTTTGAGTGCAATGTTTAAACCCTCCATTGCAAGAATAAAGAGAAAAGGTGAGAGCGGGTCACCTTGTCGGACACCTTTAGAGATGGGAAACTCTTTAGTAGGTGCACCGTTGACTAGAACAGAAGCCTTAGATGAGGATAAAACACCCTTTATCCACATTCTCCATCTAGATCCAAACTTCATCTGTTCCATAATGGATTCAAGATAATTCCAATTAATGGAATCGAATGCTTTTTCAAAATCCACTTTTAAAAAAAAGGCTTTCGATTGATTATTTTGATGAAAATGACATGATTTATATGGTTGTAGAAAGATGCACGTATACGATTGATTATATTTTCTCTTAGTATGTATAAAAAAAATCATAATTAATTATATCTATTTTTTTTTCCAGCTTGGTCTTTACACTTCCCTATCTACCAATATAACGCCAATAATTATACTCGGGTCATTTTAAGAAAATACAGTGTTTTATTTAACCTCCAGTACGAGTTGATATATTTTATTTAATTATTAATTAAAAATTTTATTGAAGCAGATACGGTATAAAACATTGTACTTATTTTTGAAGATAAAATTGTTCATAACATTTTTGTCGATGAGGAAAGAACAAAATTGGCAAGAGGATAAGGCGATGGTCAATTTTAATGGAGAGTGACGTGTAGATGACTGCTTTGGGCATCCAGAAGCCAACGACCAAATCCTTCTCCAAGAGGCGAAGTCAACTTTTGTTTGGTCAGTTCTCTTGACCAACAACCTAAACTATAACTTCTAGTTATCCACATGCAGAGGTGATTCTACTATGGTAATGAGGAAATATGTAATTAGGGAATTCTAGATTATATAATATTTTTTACATAAACCCAATGTTATGTATTAATGTGAGATATGATTCTTGAATATTTAGAATATAGTCTAATTACCATCAGGCCCGTTCCTGACGGTGGTCAATACAGGCGACCGCCCAGAGCCTGTCGTCTTAGGGGCCCAAAAATTGTATGTCCAATATAATATATATGTATATATTTGTCTTCTAACAAATACAAGTTGTTGAATATTTTTATAATTTTTAAAGCAAATGGTACTTCGGGGATAAGAAACTTTAATGAATTATTAGATGTACTGAAATTGTTACATCTTAATATGAATTATATAAGTGATCAATGTTATGACAATAGTTCCAAATATTGAAGGAAAACACAAAGTTATTAAAAAAACAACTACTTGTAATAGTTATAGCTATATCTATCTTTAAAACTATCATTATGAAAAATGCTAAAAAATATATTTTTTTAATAAATGGTTTTGCTAAATTTTTTGAGGGGCCTTTGTTTCTCCTCTCGTCCCGGGCCCCAAAAGAGTTTGGACCGGCCCTGATTACCATGATACATTTTGTCAAACTAGTTGATAAAGCACCGATGCGGTTAGAGATGAGCAAAAACTGAACAGTAAATCAAAACATCGGAAAATCGAAATCGAAAAACCAAAATCGAAAGAATAATCGATGATGTGATTTTTTATTTTGTAAAAAACATGATTTGTGGTGCTGTGCGATTTTGCATTATATACCGTACTAAAAAACCGCATTGTACCATTACTCAAAACTGCATGCCAAAAACCGCACTGCAGAATTGCACCATATGATCTTTTCAATATCTAAATAATAAATATTACATATTTAATAGTTTTAGGTATGTAATTATTTTTATGATATTTTCAAATATAAGTGACTAAAATAAATCAAGTAAGCAAGATTTCATTTTCAACTTAAGTTCCTAACATAGATGAATATCTTGTTACAAGACTTACAATATGTATTTTTTACCATGTAGATATTATTTTAAGTCTTGTCAAATATGTTTTAGCAATACTTTTGATATTTAATAGCATTTTAGCCACTAACTTACCACAAAGTCGTTTTATATTTGTGTTCGATTTATAATACGTCCACAAATATGACTGTAATTCCTCGATTTTGCGGTTTTAAGCGCTTAAATATAAAAATCACACCCGTAGCTATTGTAGTTTATAAATCGAATTGAACCACATAAAAACTAAACCACACTTAAAACTACAAATCACATCAAATACAAAAATCAAACGGTGCAATTTAAGCAGTCTAAAAAACAATCTATGCAGTTTTCGGTGCATGTTTAACTAAAAACCGCACCATACTCACCCCTAAATACAACTACAAATATATATAACCTTATAGATGTCCCATATACAAAAATCATCGCTATTTCTTGTGTCCAAATAACATGAACCGATACATACACTTGTTAAAAATGCAATATCTAATCTTGTGAGGAGTTTGATGTTTACAAACCTCGTAGACATAACATAACAACTACTGTAATATCCATCTGAGGTTGGGTTGATCGATGTTTCAATGTTTACATAAATTTTTGGATCTATTGTAATGCAAAAAATAGCAATATACTATTATTAAAATGTATGAAATATTTATTGATCCATTCAAATTTTGTGAACTCATATGCAAAAGAAGTGGCAATTAACATAATCTATTTTCTATATATAGATACGGACACTTCAAACCTAGAAAAAGGAGTACAATTAGAAAAATATGTTGGGTTTCTAAATATTGTCTAAATTAAGCTTGTATATTCAAAACAATGTTCATAATAAACAAGAGTGACTGGGGTTCGTGTTTAACATGATTCCGTTAAAAAGATTCGTTGTATGTTCCTAGGATATAGTAGTGAATCAGGAAGTACTGTCGGAGATGACAGTTTCCTGAAAACGTTAGCCAAAAAATGTATGTAGAAAAGACGAGGAGTTGAGGTGTATCGAGAATGAGAGCTAATGCCTGTTTATATACTTGTTTTTGTAACAATTGTAATTAAATAAATTGATTACCTATTAAATGACATTTAATGAATCAGTTACGATACCTTAAAGTTGTCCAAAAATTGTAAAAGTTAGCAAAAATATGGGTTATGCGAGCCCGTACGGAGCTACATTCGTGTCTGCATGTCATGCCCACACACAAGTTCGACGAATTTAGCCTACGAAATCCAAATTTGCACCCTCCTGCATGCATGTAGGTTTTAGAGTAAAACCATACATAAAAGCTTTTAAACCTATTACATATTTATGCTTATAAACCCATTAAAAGTTTACTTCTTTTTTCCTATCCGGGACACATTCCCACACCCACTTAATTTTGCTAATCTTTTTTTCCAAATAGCAAACTTTGAGTATCGATATCTCATTCACACATACTCTGTTTTGGTCATATATATATATATATATATATATATATATATATATATATATATATATATATATATATATATATATATATATATATATATAGAAGAAAGATCAAATAAGAAGTAAAATTATGGTAAGAAGGTAAGAAGTTTTTTATTTACATGGTTTTTTTGACGAATCACCAAAATGAATTACTAGATGATTCAAAAATAACATGATTCATTGAAAAAAATTTCTAAAAAAACATATTGATGAATCATTTTTAGTAAATCAAGTTTTTATTCACGTTACGGACAATTTTAGTGAATAACAACAAAATAATCGTAAAAATGAATCATCAAGTTGTTTTTTCGAGAATTTTTTTTTGTGAATCGTGTTATTTTTGCATCATCTATTGATTCATTTTGTTGTTTTGCCGAAAAAAATATGTAAATAAAAAACTTCTTACCTTCCTACCTAAAATTCACTTCTTACCGGATCCCAATATATATATATATATATATATATATATATATATATATATATATATATATATATATATATATATATATATATATATATATATATAAATTTATTTAAATGTGTCTAAAGTTAGGAAAAACACATATTTTTTACTAAATTTTCCAACAATCCCCCACATAAATGGAGATCGATCTCTACACACGAAAATTCCATACGATATTTCCAATAACTGAATCCTGCATAGGATATGTATGTTTTACTCTTTGAACCTTCCATTGTGAGCTATACTTAATCTCCTAGCCGTCAGTAGACACAATGTCTTTGAACTGAGCTGCCATTTATGTAGACGACAGTATAATTCACTCATGACTCTTCCTGACACGGTTATATCCTCATAGTCGTGTTTATTGTGGTTATGAATACTAACCTAGTTCCGCGGGAGCTCTTAGGAATTGTGCCGCCACAATCCTTTCAAAGTAACCCCACTATTCTCTCACATAGGTGAATCATTAAAAGTCATATGCTTAGCCTCACTTATCACTAACATCAAGAAGATATTTCTTATTACATTTATAAGCCTACAATTTGTGACAACATTAGCAACTTCAAATATGTGGATCAAAAGTACAAGCTCGGTTTGTACTCGATCAACTCTATCAACAGTTGTTAGATTTTTCAAGCTCTCTACATGGTTTATTGAGGAAATTCTAGATACAATTTTCAAATATTGGTTTTTTGTTGTATAAATATTGTACCTACGTCACTTGTAGTGATTTATCATTCAACGAATGACTGAAAATTTATCTATCGATTCCAATTATAATGTTTTCCTTTAGTTCAGAACGACCTATATATAGAATCAGAACAAGTGATTGTTGAGATTTGCGTGAGAACATCCACTTTGAATTTGAAAGACAAGGTTCCAAGTTGCTTTCTTTTTTGTTTAACTCATTTCCTTTTTTGTTTGTCAGTTTTGGGAATATCCCCATTCATAGGTCCAAGATCTACATCTATGAATTGAAAGGTCCGAATGATCCACAATTTTTAGCAAAATATAAGAGTCATCGGTTAGCCATTGGTCGTTAAGACGTATTCTCAAAATACTTATATCTATTGTTGTGGCAACAAGAGCATGATTTGATAATACGCAAATTTGTCCACTATTAGTAGACAAAATGGTTTCTTTCACTTCCGAATCCCAAGATCCTAACATTACAATTCCATTTTTTTCTGAATTTCAGAGTAAATGTGTAACACCCGGCTTTTAAAACAAAAACACCCCTGAAAATTTTTCATTAAAAACAAAGGTTTCATTACATAAAACCATAACCAAAAGGGGTATATTTTAATAAAAACGGGTACAAGTGTATCAAGGAGAGTATAAAATACCATAATCTCCTTTAAAGCCGGGCTGCTACTACAACATCTATGAGTCCCACTTCTTAGTCACAGACTCTATATTTTCCCTATCAGGATCATGCTAACCTGCAGGGACATTTAAACAATATCGTGAGCTATAAAGCTCAGTGAGTAATCATATTTGCAAATAACGTCACACATATATAAGAGAATAATAACAATTAAACTCTCAAAACAGTTTTGTCCCACAATTCATAGTCATCGTTGACCGCACCATATATCGTAGCCATATAGGCCGCACCAAAATATTTAACCTGTTCAGATCATAGCCCTAAGGCCGCACCAACAGTTTCATCGTTTAGATCATAGCCCGAAGGCCGCACCAATTTAGGTTCAATAACCCAAAATTCATGATCCTAAGACCGCACCATCTAATTTCAAGGATAATTATCTTATCTAACCTGTTATTTGCACATTGATCAAATCAAAGTTGTTAGCATCATAAATCCACATATATACATGAGGAAATAAACATATAAATTATCAATTACCATTTCTGTCCCATTTCTCTTAGTCACAATTGACCGCACCCTATATCATGGCTACAATAGCCGCACCCTGTGTCATAGCTATATAAGCCGCACCAAAACATTCTCAACATATAAATCATAGCCCGAAGGCCGCACCAGTTTGGGCTCAATAACCCGATATCATGGTCAAAAAACCGCACCATTTGGACTTAAAGTCCAATATCATAGCCATAAGGCCGCACCATTTTTATGTAACAATGTCATAGCCGTATAGGCCGCACCAGTTGGATATAGCATCCAATATCATAGCCATATAGGCCGCACCAGTTGGATATAACATCCAAAATCATAGCCGTATAGGTCGCACCAGTTGGATTTAACATCCAATATCATAGCCACAAGTGGCCGCACCATTTAATAACATTTCATGTCGTAATCGTTTATGGCTCACGGCTCCGTTCTTGTCATTTCATTGACTCACGGCTTATCCGGTATTGCCTTTTCACCATATCTTTAGATTATCATTTTCGTCCCCCAAATCTGTAACACCCCATATTTTTATTTAACGTTAATTGCTTGTTAGTTATTTAAAATTTGTTTTCGCGAAAAAAAAAACAATTTAAAGATTAAAATTCCGGTTATTTAGAATAATAATAACCCTATAATAAGTTAGGGGATTTAAGGGTCATTTGATAAAACTTAATTTGTCAAATAATGAATTATGGGATAAACAAAAATAAGAAGTCATAGTTAGAGGACTAGTTTTGCCTATAGCTAAAAGTTGCATGTGTCAATTATTGCAAAAGACATGTGAATGGGTGGAATTTAGGAGGTGCCGTGACCTTCATTCTCTCCCTCTCTTTCTTTCTTTTCCTGCCAAGGATTGCTGCTGCTGTTTCTTCTCTTTTCTTTGCTGTTGTCTCGTCCATCTTTGTTGCTGCTGCCGTGTGAAGAGGAGGGGGATGGAAGGTGTTCATGTGATTGTGATTACAAGTGCAGCAACATTTGGACGAGAACTCTTGGGTAAGGTTTCTAAGCTTCATGAATGAGATCTTCGTGTTATAAATATTTTGTCAAGTTTTTCATACAATTACACGCTTCGTGATTATGTGTGTGTTTGTACTATGTGTGATGCATGCTATCACATTCCACTTCTAGATTTCTGTTGTTGGACTTGTTTCAGACCCTTGAAGGTCTTAATGAAGGGACTTAATGGGTTTAGGATGTGAAACTCTAGACCTTAATGTTATTTTTGGGGTTTTCGTATTTTTTTCAGTTTAGGTCCTGTTCTTAGAAAATTCATATAAAATACATGTATACTTATATAATTATAAGCAATAAATGTAAACGTTAATTCGTTCTAAGCATTATCATGTGTAATGTAGATTCGGGGAAGAAGGAAAGATCTTGAGTATCACGTGCTTGTGTGTGTGACCTACTTCTACATATCAGGTGAGTTTCTCACTACATTGTATAGACGTTATATGTGCTTTACCGAATTTTGTGTGCTTGTAAGATGTTTGTGGATAGTACCAGGTTGTGTGTATTTTATTAATATTATACATTCCTGTTATAGTTGTACGTGTTGGGGTATAGTGTGTGGTTAGTACTAGACGTGTCTATGTCTAGTATGTAGATAGTACGGGCTCGACGAACTGAGCAATATAAGGTGGCTCGACGAACTGAGCAATATAGGGTGGCTCGACGAACTGAGCATTATAGGGTGGCTCGACGAACTGAGTATTACAGGGTGGCTCGACGTACTGAGCAATATGGAGATGTCTGCAAGATGCACTGAGCAGATACGCATGGCTCGACGTACAGAGTATGCGCGGCTCTGAGTGCTGAGCAGAGGTGTTAGACTTACTGAGCAGATACGTATGACCCAACGTACAGGGTATACGCGGCTCCGACTGAGCAGATACGCATGACTCGACGTACAGAGCATGCGCGGCTCAAAATGCTGAGTAGAAGACTATAGTTCGGTGTACTGAGTGTAGCAGGTTATGCGTGATAAATGGTAGTATTTTTCCTGTAGGGGTTAAGTATGTATGATTGATATACTATGTAGATGTTGGAACTCACTAAGCCGTGTGCTTATCCTTTTCCTATTAAATTACCATTTCAGGTTATACAGGTGAAACTGACGATCGGACATGACGGGGTACACACTGATGCAGCTTCTTTCGAAAATTTGTATTGAGTTGACTTTGCCTTGTTGACTTCCGCTGCTGGACCAATTTGGTATTAAATGTTTTGTTTTTAAATAATTAAATATTTTGAGATGGGAATGTTTTTAAAATATAAGGTGATTTTACTGAAATTGTTTTATTATTTTGTTTTAAATTGGTTTAAAAACTGGGACGTTAACCTGTAACAGTCCAATCAACACATATCATATGTGATATAAGTGAGATTACTCACCTTGGTGATTGCTACAGCTAGCTTTCGTCGTTTCTAGCCTTCCAACGTAATCCGTAAGGCTTTGTCCCGTACCTATAATTCCATTCATTTTCAAAATGATTATAGGTTAACAACCATTCTAATTGACTCTAATGCAATAGAGTTCAATACAATATCATTATAAACAATGCCTAGATAATAAACTTTACATTTACTATCTTTTTATGAATTTTACTATTCACCGAGGCATTCGAATTGATCTACAGTGCCCCCGAGGGGTCGAAAACTCAATATAAAAATTTTCCCAAACTTTTCAGACCATAACGAGCCTACGGTTCAAGTTTGAGCTAAATCGGACAAGCCAAACAAAAGTTAGCATTTTTGATCCCCTGTCTGGCCCCTGCCTGGAGGGCGCACTGCGCCTGGGCGCACCCCGCCTGGCTCCTGGGCGCACTGCGCCTGGCGCCAGTGCAGGTCTCCTGGCCAGTCGCGATTTGTGCACTGTAGCACGCAGTTTTGCCCTTTAAGTCCTTAATGCTGTTCTTAATCGTTTGGGGTTTGTTCCTAGGCTAAAACCTTACATTTTAACAAGGTTTTCAACCATCAAAACCCACTCAATCAATCATATGAAGAATTATGGTTCTTAGTTCTAACAACCCCAAAACTTCAAATTCATCATATATAACAATCTACTTCCATTATCTTGAATTAAGCCCTTATTAGCATGACTTAATGGAAGTATTACATCAATTTAAACACGTAATCATAACTGCAAATGCAGTTTTTGAGTTCTACAAGACTCATCAAGAACAAACCAATAAGAACTTGGAATACTAACCTTTCAAGTTTCCAATTCTACCCTTTGAAGCCAATAATCCGATTTTCAAGCTTCAATCTTCATGAACCCTTCAAAACCTTGCAGAAATCGCTCAAGAGAAATCTCCAGTGAGTGTCAAAAATTTGCACAAGTGTTCTCTTTTATACTTCCAATATTTGCAATTTGGTCCTTGAAGTTCTAAGTCTTAAACTCTTGCCACAATTTACACAATTTATGACACAAATTCAGTTTTTATAACATTTTAAGTCCAATACTCAAAATATTATTACAAAACAAGTCCTTTTCGGTCCAAAAGACCAAATTACCCTTCTGAGGTAAAATGACCAATTTGCCCTTTTTATTATTATTACATAATAAACATGTTTTTGGCGTTACAAATTCTCCCCTCCTTTAAGAGATTTCGTCCCCGAAATCATACAAAAAGTTGAGGGTATTTCTCCCTCATTTCACTTTCGGTCTCCCACGTCATGTCGGAACCTTTGTGATGACGCCAAAGCACTTTCACCATGCTGATCTTCTTGTTTCGCAGCTGTCTTACCTTGCGATCTAACACCCTCTCGGGTTGTTCCGGATATCTCAACTTCTCATCTACCTCAGTTTCAACACGAGGTATGCGTTGGAATTCATCAATCAATATTCTCCAGAAATGTGACTCATGGAAAACATTATGAATATCTTGAAATTCATCACGAAACTTCGATCAGTACACCAAAATTCTTACTCTTCGGAACATATGGAAAGGTCCAATAAATAAGGACTTAACCTTCTTTTTGTCCCAAACAGATTTTTAGTCTATCCAAGGGATCTTTTGATTACCCCGTCATCCCTCATCTGGAATTTCAACGGTTTTACTCTTTGGTTCATGTACCACCTTTACTGCTTCTTAGCCATTTTCAAATTTGCTCGCATTCATCTAGTCTTTTCTTCAGTTTACACAACAATCTAGGGTCTAGCCTATGGCTTTTCCACAATTTCAGTCTAACAAATCGGAGTATAACACTATACCCCATACAATACTTCATACGAGCCATCTGAATGCCGGTATGAAACTGTTATTATCTACAATTTCTACCAAAGATGAACTATCTTCTCATCTTCCGCCACGATTTATTATGCAAGTTTCGAGCATATCTTCTAGAGTCTGCATTATTATCTCGTCTCGTCTATCAATCTACAACTCATACACAGTACTTACTAGTACTTTTGAACTAATTATTCTGGGAATTTATGCTAGAATCAGCAAATAATTCTAGTACCTCGACCCGATACAGTCGACACCTGTAATGCACGACAACAATTTCCTTTTTCTATGTAGTTTTTGCTACTTTTGGATCTCGATCTTCTCCTTAATCGGTATGAATTTACACTAGTTTCATCAACCGGTCTACTATTACCCATGTGGTATCATACCCATGCGGTATTCAAGGAATCTTTATTATAAAATCCTTAATAATATTGTCCCATTTCTTCTCTGGGACAAACGACTAAATTTTCTCCGTATGCTTCTAGTGGTTTGACTTTACTTACACACAAGTCAAACACTTTTTCACGTATCTTTCAATATCTTTCTTCATTCCCGGCTACCAATACATAGGTTTTATCATCCTATACGGTTTGGTATTGCCCCGGGCATACTGCATATCTTCTATAATATGCATCTTTTCAAAATAAATTTCATGTCCCACTTTACTTTGGAACCCACATACAGAACCCCAAGGGTTTTCAATCGTCGTGAGTTTCTAACTAGCTTCTTTCAGTAGCCAATCGTTCATTCACTTCTCACATTTTCAGACTTGCACACTTCTTTCTGTGCTACCCAAGTCAACTCAGGTAAGCAATTCGCCACACTCACGCATGTGGTTGTATTTTCAAAGAATATTCTTTTCAATTCAAGGCATCTATAGCCACATCTGCCTTTTCGAGATGGTACAAGATTTCATATCCGAAATCTTTAAGTAACCCATCTATCTTTGTTATCTCATATCTAGCTTCTTTTTGATCAATTAAGTATTTCAAACTTTTATGATCCGTGTAAACAGTAAGCTTTACACCATATAAGTAGTGTCTCCCAAGCTTAAATGCCAAAACATAATTGCTACTGCAATATCATGTATCCAAAGTCAACTCTGGATGCATTTCTATAATCCAGTTTTATCTTCTCCGCTTAGCGATAATGCTAACACCGGAGCTTCACACAAGGTTTATTTCAACATTTGAAAAGTTACTTGGGGTCTTTCTACCCACTCCAACTTTTCACCTTTCCTGGTCAACTCTAGTCAACTCAACAGCAATCAAGGAGCAGTTTTCTACAACTCTCCTATAATAACCCGCCAATCCATGGAACTACAAATTTCAGTCAGATTCCAAGGCGGTTCCCGTTTTATCACAGTATCATTTCCACTGGATCCACTTTAACATTTTCGGCATTAATAACATGCCCAAAGAATATGAAAATTCTTTTAGCCAAATTTCACACTTGGAAAATTTTACAAATCACTTAACTCAGTAAAGTAATTCCAATATCTGGTACAAACGTACCTCATATTCGATCTGGTTTCGAGAATATCGGATTCTCAGTAGTCAATACACACATGCATCAACTTGTCTTTCTTCTTTTCAAACAAGATAGGGCTTCACACAATGACACATTCAGCCATATGAGACCCTAATACAAAATTTTCTTCTAGTTGTTTTCTAACTCCGCCATCTCTACAGATGCAAATCAGTACAGAGCCTAAATAACAGGAACGGCTCCCAAAATCAGCTTAATCATAAACTCTTCTCGCCAATCTGGCAGAAATCTTGGAAGTTCTTTTCAAAAGAAACATCCGAGAATTTATTTAAAGTAGTACACTACTATCACTGCTTTATTTAACTTGGCCGATACCACGTATGCCAATTACAACATCCTTCCTTTACTAACTCTTTTCCGAGTTTAAGCAAAGAAAATAACCGGTATTCTCAACAACGATCATTTACTATGGTTTTTCATCCGTTTCATTTCTGTTTTAAGAACCATAATGTTCTTATTTCTACAATTCATGTTAGCATAATTCATTGTTAACCAATTCATAAGCACAATTGCTTCAGATTCACTGGTAGTCATCGGCTTCAGATTTATAGGGAAAATGGTCCCGTAAATCCTAGGCAAACTACCTTCCAGGTGTTCAATATCTAGAACATATTTGATATCTACTATAGCTACTTTCAAAATTTCATCCCTAATCATTGATGGAATATTCAAACAAGACATCAGTGTCATCGATCCAAAGCATAGCTTCCTGGATCAAATATAACATACACGAGTTATATTCAAAACCATTCTATCGGAGATCATATCAGTCTCCTCACGAGCTTCTTCCACAATCTGCTGGAATGCTCATAATACCATTGGTCCTTTTTGACCGTTCATTTCTTCATTATTTTTCTCGTTCTTTTCTGGGTTTATCACCCGTTACTCCACATTTAGCATGTGAGTATTTCATAAAAAAGTGATCTATATTTCCACGCTGGAAACACTTCCATTCTATCCAATAAGCTCGAGCAACATGCTCATGTTTTCTGCAATTTCAGCATGTCAACGATAGAGTCTCAACTTTAAAATGTTCTGAGTGCTTTTCCCGCACTTGTTATATCACATCATCTTTTCGTTCTGGTCCCTTCCCTTTAAGGTTAGACCTAATTCGTTTTAACTTCTTCTGAAGCGTCTACTAATACTTTTCTGCTTTTCTTGTAGTCTCAACTACTGTTCTTTCACCTTGAATATCAATCAGGGTGAGCAACCGATTTTTTTTTTCTAACCACATCAGCTAATATTGCTCATCATGTGGATTTTCTGCTATTCGTCCCCTTTTTGCTCCTCATACAACGGAGTCTTGAGAAAGGACTGGTCCATTTCTTAGAGCTTCGCGCCTTAAATGTCTCACAAGAAGATTCACTGCTCATACTTCTTATACGTCAGAAGTTAGCAACAATTAGGTTATATATGTATAATAACAACTATATACACCTAACTATACGTCATGTCTACTATCTCAAGGTTTAAGTCCAGGAATCTACTCTATAGACACCTAGTTCACTTAAACCACGGCTCTGATACCAACTTGTAACACCCGGCTTTTAAAACAAAAACACCCCTGAAAATTTTTCATTAAAAACAAAGGTTTCATTACATAAAACCATAACCAAAAGGGGTATATTTTAATAAAAACGGGTACAAGTGTATCAAGGAGAGTATAAAATACCATAATCTCCTTTAAAGCCGGGCTGCTACTACAGCATCTATGAGTCCCACTTCTTAGTCACGGACTCTATCTTTTCCCTATCAGGATCATGCTAACCTGCAGGGACATTTAAACAATATCGTGAGCTATAAAGCTCAGTGAGTAATCATATCTGCAAATAACGTCACACATATATAAGAGAATAATAACAATTAAACTCTCAAAACAGTTTTGTCCCACAATTCATAGTCATCGTTGACCGCACCATATATCGTAGCCATATAGGCCGCACCAAAATATTTAACCTGTTCAGATCATAGCCCTAAGGCCGCACCAACAGTTTCATCGTTTAGATCATTGCCCGAAGGCCGCACCAATTTAGGTTCAATAACCCAAAATTCATGATCCTAAGACCGCACCATCTAATTTCAAGGATAATTATCTTATCTAACCTGTTATTTGCACATTGATCAAATCAAAGTTGTTAGCCTCATAAATCCACATATATACACGAGGAAATAAACATATAAATTATCAATTACCATTTCTGTCCCATTTCTCTTAGTCACAATTGACCGCACCCTATATCATGGCTACAATAGCCGCACCCTGTGTCATAGCTATATAAGCCGCACCAAAACATTCTCAACATATAAATCATAGCCCGAAGGCCGCACCAGTTTGGGCTCAATAACCCGATATCATGGTCAAAAGACCGCACCATTTGGACTTAAAGTCCAATATCATAGCCATAAGGCCGCACCATTTTTATGTAACAATGTCATAGCCGTATAGGCCGCACCAGTTGGATATAGCATCCAATATCATAGCCATATAGGCCGCACCAGTTGGATATAACATCCAAAATCATAGCCGTATAGGCCGCACCAGTTGGATTTAACATCCAATATCATAGCCACAAGTGGCCGCACCATTTAATAACATTTCATGTCGTAATCGTTTATGGCTCACGGCTCCGTTCTTGTCATTTCATTGACTCACGGCTTATCCGGTATTGCCTTTTCACCATATCTTTAGATTATCATTTTCGTCCCCCAAATCTGTTCCAACCTGTACAGTCCAATCAACACATATCATATGTGATATAAGTGAGATTACTCACCTTGGTGATTGCTACAGCTAGCTTTCGTCGATTCTAGCCTTCCAACGTAATCCGTAAGGCTTTGTCCCGTACCTATAATTCCATTCATTTTCAAAATGATTATAGGTTAACAACCATTCTAATTGACTCTAATGCAATAGAGTTCAATACAATATCATTATAAACAATGCCTAGTTAATAAACTTTACATTTACTATCTTTTTATGAATTTTACTATTCACCGAGGCATTCGAATTGATCTACAGTGCCCCCGAGGGGTCGAAAACTCAATATAAAAATTTTCCCAAACTTTTCAGACCATAACGAGCCTACGGTTCAAGTTTGAGCTAAATCGGACAAGCCAAACAAAAGTTAGCATTTTTGATCCCCTGTCTGGCCCCTGCCTGGAGGGCGCACTGCGCCTGGCTCCTGGGCGCACTGCGCCAGGCGCCAGTGCAGGTCTCCTGGCCAGTCGCGATTTGTGCACTGTAGCACGCAGTTTTGCCCTTTAAGTCCTTAATGCTGTTCTTAATCGTTTGGGGTTTGTTCCTAGGCTAAAACCTTACATTTTAACAAGGTTTTCAACCATCAAAACCCACTCAATCAATCATATGAAGAATTATGGTTCTTAGTTCTAACAACCCCAAAACTTCAAATTCATCATATATAACAATCTACTTCCATTATCTTGAATTAAGCCCTTATTAGCATGACTTAATGGAAGTATTACATCAATTTAAACACGTAATCATAACTGCAAATGCAGTTTTTGAGTTCTACAAGACTCATCAAGAACAAACCAATAAGAACTTGGAATACTAACCTTTCAAGTTTCCAATTCTACCCTTTGAAGCCAATAATCCGATTTTCAAGCTTCAATCTTCAAGAACCCTTCAAAACCTTGCAGAAATCGCTCAAGAGAAATCTCCCGTGAGTGTCAAAAATCTACACAAGTGTTCTCTTTTATACTTCCAATATTTGCAATTTGGTCCTTGAAGTTCTAAGTCTTAAACTCTTGCCACAATTTACACAATTTATGACACAAATTCAGTTTTTATAACATTTTAAGTCCAATACTCAAAATATTATTACAAAACAAGTCCTTTTCTGTCCAAAAGACCAAATTACCCTTCTGAGGTAAAATGACCAATTTGCCCTTTTTATTATAATTACATAATAAACATGTTTTTGGCGTTACAAATTGGACTTCTAAATGCGGTATTTCACTATTGACCATTTTGTGGCCTTGGTTAACTCGTATTTACGTATGTGAAAAAAAGTGTGGGGTTTTCTTGCTTACTCTTATCGTGACGTCATAGGTTTCTCATTTCCCTTTTACTTTCTATTCCAAACATCTTTGGGTGTTTTCCTTTTCATTTGCCTTATTAAATATCAAATGTTCAAGATAACGCACTTTGATATGTTTATAGTTACAATACAAGCTTAAAAAGAGGATCATCATGAAAGGAAAAGTTCTACTTCAAATGGAATTGTCCCTAAGGGTATTACTCCAAAATTGGTAATTATGTAACTTATCATATTATATTTAAACTATTGACTCCATAAATGATGGTAGTATGAGCAATAAAAATGTATTATTATTATTTTTACTTATGATAATAATTTTGTATTACTTAGAAGACAAAAGTATTCCATATATTTTACTTGTGATTTATTTTTTTCTGCTTGTATACATATAATTCTGTTATATTTTCTTATTTGTTCCGATTTTTTTATAAAAGCTACATCATAATATTATGTATCATTGTTCTTTTCATATTCATTATATGAAATGTACGATTAAATAACATGTTTTTCTTATTATATAACTTTTTTTAATTATCAACCATATAACACGCCTTGTAACCTAGTTTGTCATAAAAAAATATGTATATGTTCAATTAAGATGTTTAGATAGGATTAAAATTTTAGCATTTGGTCCCATTGGACTTGGTCACAATTCCTTCTCGTTTTTGTTCCTGTCATACCAAATGCCTTTTGCAAAACCTTTGTTCTATCCGGTCTCATCCTATTTTCTTCACCAAACGCTACCTAACAAATCATCATTTTATGCGTATGAAAGTCCTAAAACCACAAAAAAACATGATTTTGACATTTTTGATGTTTCGAAAATCTATCGGCCAGAGTGTATCACATTGGTGGAGTAAACATTGGCTCCACTTATGAAGAGACACATCATAGATGGGCCGCAATTAAATTCGGATATTGCCAATCGATCTGTCTTGTACCAAGTTGTATTTAAATATCGTAAGTTACCTATTTGGAAATTGATAGCTTTCAAAAACTGTCTGTAACGTGAACACGTGAATGAACAAAAATTTTAATGTTTCTTTAGATAAGAATGTGTATATCATATAATATCATGTCATTGTATTTTAATTCTTCAATTACGAGATGCTCCGAACTCTGATAACATTGTTTTGAATTTTTTATCTTTATATGTTTCATTAAATATGTTATCAATAAGGGATGTCCTTATTTTGTGAAATGAATCTATCAGTTAAGTTCGAAACATTTAAAGTTTTTATACTATTGGTTTTAGTTTACAATTGATTTCTTAATTTTAATTTAGTATCAAGCACCAAGTATTTTGATTATTTTAAAATGTTATGGAATGTTTTACGATGAAACGTGTAAATTAGCAAAGTATAATTTGCAATCCATAAATTTGTAAAATCATTTTTATAATTAAGTGATTTGATTGTTTTTTAGCTTGCCACAAATATGAAATTTAAGGCTGGGAAGTGGTGCCGAGACCTCCGAGCTTCACCTTAGTTTTCTTCACCTCCCTCACCATCTTTGCTGAGCAGTGAGAGTGTTACCTCGATGGGGATGTTTTCGCGGCATGCCGATGACCCGACGTGGTGTTTGTCGAGCCACATTGGCGATGACAAGGCGTTGCAGTGGTCTCAATATTATGCTGGTAATAGTTTTGAGGGGGCCAATCAATAAGGAGGATCACTAGTTATTTCATTAGTTCACTGTAAATAAATCATATTTTTAGATTAGTGAGACGAGGACATGATGATATATAGCTTACACTTTATATTTATGACTTCTCTCACATTAATATATTTTTATTCAAGAGAGAGCATTTTCTTGTCAAATTGTAAAGAGTTTCACTTTTCCATATGTTGGCGTGAAATCGATCATGTTGAGAACAAATGCAATAGCTAGCTTTTGGGTGGAAAACAACGATCAAACCCGTTTACAATAGATGTATCCTGTTTGGACTAGGGTTGTACCATTAGACCGACAGGGGCAATGCCCATTGAAACCCCACCAGGTTCATTTTAGCTTATCCGAGTGTGTTCTCTGCACCTTCTATCTCATATTATAGCTAAGGTTGAACTCAGTCTGTCTTGAACTAATCCTGATTACACTAAATGAATTGATCACACTAAAATTGCCAACTTTAGATTTCTACCAAGCTTGATTGATAAAAAAAACTTTTGGAATAAACTCACTCTAAAAGCATCTCAAATGATAACTTTTTTTTGAAAGTTTTTTACTATTTGAAAAAGCTTTTAAACCTTTTTTACAATTGAAGATAAGAGTTTGTTTTATAAGCTTTAATAACTATCATTTACATTTTTTTTCTTAAAAATCAAATAATTTATCATTATATTTCTCATTTGTTCCATAAAGTTTCCCTTATATGATTTGTTCATTTATTAAGTCTACTTAATATTTTCGAGAAATAACATTAGTGGATATTAGTACGTTAATAAATGAATGAACGATTAAATAATATGTTACGGTAAGGTTTGTTAATCTTTGGTATATATATATATATATATATATATATATATATATATATATATATATATATATATATATATATATATATATATATATATATATATATATCAATTTGAAAAACACTTTCTTATGATATAAAATTAAAATATATTTATATTTAAGTAGAATATTTAATTAAATAGATTGATTACTAAAAAATAAAATAAAAAAATATTATTTAAATATAATTAGGGTATTTAATAAATTGTTGTGAAATGTAATACAAAACATGAATAAAATTTTAGAAAATAGCAAGTGGTTTGACTAACTTATTAGAAAAAGACAACAATCTAATTGTAAAAAGAAAATCAAAAATTGATTCAAATAGTAAAAAAAAAACCTTTGAAAAACCTTCATTGGAGATATTTTTATCGCCAATGGATCAGATTTGTAAAGTTTAAATATCTGGCTAACATTAATAAGTTGAATGCCATTAAAACTTTATTCAAATATATAATATAATTTCAACAAATAAAAATAGTATTTTCATATACAATTTTATTATGTCTTAATATCTTAATTATTTTATAAAACTAAAAATAATAAAAAATATGTATTGGTCAATACTATAATGCTTGCCACAAATCGATCCGACTGTTTCCACGAGATCAACATTCCCAAAAGCGGATCCATGCTATCACGTATGTATTACCCATATGATGCTATATTTATGGGGGGTTTGGTCTCAAGCAAATCTTGTGAACCTAGCAAGGATTATGCGTTGCTTCTATCTCTCTTCAGGTCTCAATATCAATACTACAAAAGGCAAGGTATATGGCATGGGAGTCTCGCCCATGAAATTATTTGAGATGACACAACCACTATAATGCCAAACTGCTTTATTCCCCTTCACCTATTTAGCAATTGGTCTGTATATGAATCTATCCAGAAACTAGGCCCCAATAATTGAAAATTTCAATTCCAGGCTAACTCTATAGAAAACCAAAACACTATTATTTTGAGGCAAAAATACTCTCATCAAACATGTACTAGGTAGCCTCCCTATATATTACTTCTCCCTCTTTAAATCCCATTGAAATTCATCAACACTATGGAAAAGTCAAAACGTCAATTCCTTTGGGGCGGAAGTTCCTTTTCCGGAAAAGATCTTGGCATCAAAAGATGTGGGAGGTCTTGGTGTTGGAAGCCTAAGAGTCGCGTGGTGGAAACTAAAAATTGAAGAAAATTCACTTTGGTAGAAAGTGATAACACCTCTCCATTCCACAAATCGACATATACAATACCTAATCCTCAAATTTGAACATTAGTCTCCCCTGACTCTTCAAATCAAATGTCTCAAATGGAGAAACCACAAATTTTAGTCCGAATTTTGGATTAGAGATGCTCGTCTCTTATCCAAATTCCCAAATATTATTATAAGTGAAAAGCACACACATCTAGGAGAATAAATCAAATTGCATCGCCAAATATAGCCCCTCACTTCTTGCATTAGTCTCGAAAGGGATCTCTTGGCCCCACAAAGTCTGGGGAATTTTCCGACCTGTTAGCATTTCTAGATGGCTTCAATGTTTCTACAGTTCAAGATAAACTTGGTTGGATGGAAGTTCCTTCGAACACCTTTTCAGTACAATCCATAAGGAAAATCATCAAACTCAAAATTTGTGATACCAACCGTGATTCATTTGCATGGAACAACTGGATCCCACCGAAAGTTGACTGCTTTGTGTGTAGGGCGGCTTCTGGTAAAATCACAACCTCTTCCACTCTCACCCGTACAGGTCTTAACAATATCTCAAATCTTTGTCTAACATGCAATGAAGGTGTGGATGTCGACCAAATCTTGACTAGAAATCATTGATTATGCATTTTGTTTTATTGACCACCAATTCATTGTGAAATAAATGTTAGTACATCAAATTTGAAAGCAAAGTGGGTCGATGCCATAATTTTTACGAGGATGTGGTTGATTTGGAAAGCTCGTAATGGAAAATGCTTTCGAAATCATATATCATTACCAGTGACCATCTTTGAAGACATTCAAAGCTCAACTTTCATGTGATAAACACATAGAGTACAAAAAGGTAATATAGATTGGCAAACTTGGGTTTTATCACAATTTTTTGCGGTCAACTTTTAGCCACATCCGGACTTAGCTCAGAGGTGAGACTTGTTGTCTTCATTCAAGTTTCCTCCTCCCATATTATACTCCTATTTTGTTTGTCAGTGGAGATATTTGCCTGAGTTGCATCACTGTAGTGTCACCTATAGCCACTGTGATCATTGTTGGGCCCCATGACTCTTTACATGATTGAATATTTCACGGCCGGTACCCAGGGCCTTGAATTATGTACTTGTGTACTCACGTCGTTTAGTTGGTTCGGTTTTCTTAAATCACTGGGCGACTCATTGTTAAAAGAAATAGTTTATAAGGTGTGGGGTCAGTTTCCATCATTCCCTCCACTTAGACCCAACATATGATTCCTTGTGTTTCCCACTGTGTTTCCCACTGAACTTTTTAGTTTCCATCATTCCCTCCACTTAGACCCAACATATGATTCCTTGTGTTTCCCACTGTGTTTCCCACTGTGTTTCCCACTGAACTTTTTAGTCTGTACTTTATTTATGTAAAGTGTCAAGCATCGTGTATTTAATGTAAGGCTTCCATATGAATGAAATACAATGAAGTATTTAGTTATTTGCTTCTATATCCTCTAACATGGTATCAGAGTAGTGTTGAGATCCTCAACCAACTCATCACCTACCAAAAATGTCTGAAGGTGATAATCCAAATACAGATTTGGCTATACAACTAGCAAATCTGATCAGAAACTCCCAACCACAAAATCCCAAATTATCTGACAGCCTACAAATCAACCTCAAATTCAATAGCCAAAACTATGCTCTATGGACCCAGATGATTCGGGTTGCCATAGGAGGAAAATCAAAGGCCCTGTTATCCCACTTAACCTCAAATCCTCCTGATCAAGATGATGGAAAATTCGAGCAGTGGGAACAAGATGATCTGATCATTTTTTCATGGCTAATACAAAACATAGAACCACTACTTGCAAGCAACCTGACCGAGTATCCCACAGCAAAGTCACTCTGGGATGCCTTGGTGGTCACTTACAACAGCGGAAAAGACAAGCTACAAACTTTCAATCTCCATGTAAAGGCAAATGAATTTAAACAAAGTAGTACTTCACTTGAAGACTTCTGGATCACTTTACAAGGAATTTGGGGAGAAATCAAAAGAATCGATCCAAATCCCATGAAATGTCCAGAAGACATTCAAACTTACACCCAAATCAGGTCTGACCAAAATCTTTTTCAATTTTTAAATGCCATTGATCAGAAATATGATTCTGTTAAAAGAGATATCCTCCGATGGGATCCTCTACCAACCGCCGAGGCGGCTTACGCTGCTGTCCGAAAAGAAGCGGCTCACCAAAACATTTTGGGAACCGTTTCAAATGAACCGCAAGGGTTAGCGATGGGATTATTTACCTCAGATTCATGTGGAGGTGGATTTATCTCAAAAGGTAACCGTCGACCAGAAAATTTCTCAAAAGGTAACCGATTTCCCAAAGAAGATAAAACACACCTAAAGTGTGAGCACTGCGGGATGATGAAACACACCAAGGAGCAATGCTTCAAACTTGTCGGGTACCCCGAGTGGTGGATCGACGGGCATAAAAAGACTAAAGCTTCGATCGGACAAGATGGAGGGGGACGAGGTAAAGCTTCCGCTGCCGTGGGCAACAGCAGCGCCGCCATCGACGGCGACGGTACCTATGGTGGTTTTGGAGGAATAGCAGTTGGATCTACAAATCAACTCCGATCCACAACTCGACCCACATCTCCGCCAACAAAGAACCGCCGCTCGATTGTGCCAAATCAATCCACCGCTCCCAACCAGACAACCCCCGCCGCCGTGAGCAACAGCAACGCCACTCCGAACGGCGACGTAATGAACAGATGCGAGTTTTTTGGTGGTGTATTTGGTGCGTCTCCACCGAAAAAAATGGGTGATCGGGACGGAACACAATCCGCCGTCGTGAATAACAGAAAAACGACCAGGAAGGCGACGGATTCAGCGGTTTTTTAGGAGGCGTAAATGCGAACGTGAGAGAGGGGGGAGTTCCACTGAAAACGCAGAAGCATGTAACGGGAATGAAGGGTTCCCGAATTTTAAACCTAAAAATACAAAAATCAATTTTGACCCTAAAAAAATTGAAATGTCAGAATTAACCCTTGAAGTTTATTCCCTTGTTCCCTATATAGAAAAAAGCTTAAAAAGCTGCAGAAATGATCCACAAAATGGAGGAAGTGCAAATATAACATTTTCTTGTGAGAATATACGAGATAAAACTTGGATACTTGATAGCGGGGCCACCGATACCATGACTTATGAAATATCGGATCTTATTTCGTTATCCAAACCTCGAAAAACGCAAATACAAACTACAAATGGTGGAAAAATGGAAGTTAAACAAGGAGGAACAATTGAGTTTTCTCCTATGTTAAAACTCTCTAATTGTCTATATGTCCCATCTCTTTCTCAAAACCTGTTATCAATAAGTCATGTTACAAAAGAACTAAATTGCTCAGTTCTAATGCATCCAACTTTTTGTATCTTACAGGATATCAGGACGGGGGCGATCATTGGGCGTGGCACTGAGAAACAAGGATTGTATTATGTGGAAGAGGTGACTCAAAATGGTACTGTGATGATGGCTCATGGAACCACAGAAAGAGAAGCCTGGTTATGGCACAGAAGATTGGGTCATCCCTCTACGGGTTATTTACATACTCTTTTTCCTAAGCTATTTCCTTCAAAAAAACTATCGTTGTGTGAAACATGTGTCTTAGCCAAAAGTCATAGACAAACATTCAAACCAAACAAAACCAGGGTTGATGTTCCTTTCTCATTAATTCATTCTGATGTATGGGGTCCATCGCCAATCATTGGAGGACAAAATTTTCATTTCTTTGTACTGTTTGTAGATGATTGCACTCGTATGACATGGATTTATTTCTTAAAAAATAAATCTGAAGTTCTTGACAAATTCGTTATGTTTCATACCATGATTCAAACCCAATTTCAAAAAAATATCCAGATTTTTCGATCTGACAATGGAGGAGAATTCGTTAACACTTCTATGAAACAATTTTTTCAATCAAAAGGAATAATTCATCAAACTACATGTCCACATACCCAGAGCAAAACGGTGTTGCTGAGAGAAAAAATCGTTTTTTGTTAGAAATAACCAGAGCTCTTTTAATCGAATCAAAAGTTCCAAAATCATTTTGGCCTGAAGCTCTCGCCACAGCTACATACCTTATAAACCGACTTCCAACCAACACTCTCAAATTTAAAACTCCACTACAAACCCTATCAGAATTTGTCAAAATTCCTTCACTTCTTATGCTAGAACCAAAGATCTTTGGGTGTACTACCTTTGTTCATATACCAAAGTCTAATCGAAATAAGCTCGATCCATGTGCTGAAAAATGTGTATTCGTAGGATATGGGGTAAATCAAAAAGGATACAGATGTTATAATCCCAAGACTCATCACATGTTCACCACTATGAACTGTGATTTTCTTGAAACAGATTACTACTATGCCTCCCAACATAGTGGTCAGGGGGAGATAGAGTGTTCAGACGCACTAAGTTGGTTAGAATATGTTCACGCGACAACAACAAAAGAATCATCCATGTAAGAACCCGAGAGAAATTGTAATAAATATGTAAAATAATTATGTAATATTAAAATTAAGAAAAAGGGCAAATTCGTCATTTGCCATGTTTTGGGACCATAATGTAAAATATTTCGTGTATGAGGGTAATAATGTAAACTATATAAAGTATTATGTAATAAAAACTTGATTTAAGTGTCATATTGGGAGAAATGGAACTAGAGGGTTAAAATTGAAAATCTAGGAACTATAAATAGAGAGGAAGACTCTCTAAACTCCCAGAAAATTACAGAAGCATCGGGAGAGAGATCTAGAGTGCAGTTCTTGAAGGTTTGTGGCAGTAGAGCAAGAAATTTGAGCAACTAACTTGAAGACTTTGACTTCCAAGCCATTTTGGGTAAGAATTCCACCCTTATACTTCAAACTAAGTATTTTGAGATTATGGGTATAAGCAAAAACGGGTTACAGAAGTGTGTGAGGTTTGTATGAAGTTTCTAACCATGGAAACATGTTCTAAACATCATTAGAAACACAACTTCACTTCTGAAATCGGTTGAGAATAAGAGGAATTGATGATTTTCCTCAAGAACCCTAAATTAAGAATTTGTGTAATTGAGTTGTTTCTATGGATTAAAACTTGATGTAAACTGAAGGTTTTAGTCATAGAATGTTATATATTGATTAGGTTAAGTATTAAGAACTTAATGGACCAAAACAGGGGGCTGCAGCACAAAAATTGGGCAAAAACCCGTCTCTGCAGCGCAGACACGAGTCGTGCATATGTATGCCTGGCATATGCACGAGTCGTGCATCTCAGAATAGCATTATATGAGAAGCACGAGTCGTGCTTCCTAAGGAAGGAAAAGAGCACGAGTCGTGCTCTTTGCTGGGCAGCATTCTGTCCATTTTTGAGTTTTGAACTTGGCTCTAGACTTGTCCGTTTGGTCTATAATTCATACCATAGGCCTAAAATGGTGTGAAAACATGTAGAAAATTGTCGGAACAGAAATACGACCTCCCGAGAGTACTGTAGCAAAATACGTGTATTCCGGGGAAGTTATAAATGGAAGGAAGCTAACTAATAGTGGTTATAGTTTAAATAATGAATTATAGTTGCACACCATGGTACTTCTAAACTGTAAGGTCAGTTGTTATATATATGTATTGGATATAAATGTATATCTTGTAAATAATAGGTGGTGGTTCCAATACGAATAACCAAGTGAAAGGAAAAGGATGAAGTTATAAGACTTCATGGAGCTCCCTTGTCTATTGTGTCCGACAGAGATCCACGGTTTACTTCAAAATTGTGGGAGGCACTACAGGAACGGATGGGGATAAAAATTAAAATGAGTACAGCCTATCATCCCCAGACAGACGGGCAAAGTGAACGAACTATTCAAACTGTAGAAGATATGCTACTATCGTGTGATTTGGATTTTGGTGGAAATTGGGACGAGCACTTGCCATTGGTGGAATTTTCTTATAACAACAGTTATCATTCCAGTATCGGGATGCCACCATTTGAAGCTTTATATGGCAGAAAGTGTAGAACCCCTTTGTGTTGGTTAGAAGCAGGAGAGACCAAAATAACTGGGCCAGAAATCGTAAGGATAACAAACGAAAAGATCAAAGTAATTCAAGCTAATATGAAAGCTGCTCAAGATAGGCAGAAGAGTTATGCAGACTTGAAGAAGAGACCCTACGATTTAAAGGAAGGTGATCTGGTAATGCTCAAAGTATCACCGTGGAAAGGTGTGGTAAGATTTGGAAAGAAGGGTAAACTGAGTCCAAGATACATTGGACCCTTTAAGATCTTAAAGAGAATTGGCGAACAAGCTTTCAAACTGAAGTTACCGCGCGAACTGAGTGGTATACATGATACGTTCCATGTGTGCTATTTGAAAAAGTACTTTGGGAAAAGTGAACTTGTTATTCCACTGGAAGACTTAAAAGTAGAGGCCCCGAATAAGCTAATAGAGGAACCAGAAGCGATGTTGGAAGTGAGAACCAAAAAGCTAAGGAATAAAGAAATTGATCTAGTTTTGGTCAAATGGAAGCACCCGTCGGGTTCAGATTTGACTTGGGAGACTTTGGAAGACATGAAAAGAAGGTACCCCAATTTCACGAACTATGAGAAGATTCCGAGGGCGGAATCCTCTTAAGGGGGAGAGGTTGTAAGAACCCGAGAGAAATTGTAATAAATATGTAAAATAATTATGTAATATTAAAATTAAGAAAAAGGGCAAATTCGTCATTTGCCATGTTTTGGGACCATAATGTAAAATATTTCGTGTATGAGGGTAATAATGTAAACTATATAAAGTATTATGTAATAAAAACTTGATTTAAGTGTCAAATTGGGAGAAATGGAACTAGAGGGTTAAAATTGAAAATCTAGGAACTATAAATAGAGAGGAAGACTCTCTAAACTCCCAGAAAATTACAGAAGCATCGGGAGAGAGATCTAGAGTGCAGTTCTTGAAGGTTTGTGGCAGTAGAGCAAGAAATTTGAGCAACTAACTTGAAGACTTTGACTTCCAAGCCATTTTGGGTAAGAATTCCACCCTTATACTTCAAACTAAGTATTTTGAGATTATGGGTATAAGCAAAAACGGGTTACAGAAGTGTGTGAGGTTTGTATGAAGTTTCTAACCATGCAAACATGTTCTAAACATCATTAGAAACACAACTTCACTTCTGAAATCGGTTGAGAATAAGAGGAATTGATGATTTTCCTCAAGAACCCTAAATTAAGAATTTGTGTAATTGAGTTGTTTCTATGGATTAAAACTTGATGTAAACTGAAGGTTTTAGTCATAGAATGTTATATATTGATTAGGTTAAGTATTAAGAACTTAATGGACCAAAACAGGGGGCTGCAGCACAAAAATCGGGCAAAAACCCGTCTCTGCAGCGCAGACACGAGTCGTGCATATGTATGCCTGGCATATGCACGAGTCGTGCATCTCAGAATAGCATTATATGAGAAGCACGAGTCGTGCTTCCTAAGGAAGGAAAAGAGCACGAGTCGTGCTCTTTGCTGGGCAGCATTCTGTCCATTTTTGAGTTTTGAACTTGGCTCTAGACTTGTCCGTTTGGTCTATAATTCATACCATAGGCCTAAAATGGTGTGAAAACATGTAGAAAATTGTCGGAACAGAAATACGACCTCCCGAGAGTACTGTAGCAAAATACGTGTATTCCGGGGAAGTTATAAATGGAAGGAAGCTAACTAATAGTGGTTATAGTTTAAATAATGAATTATAGTTGCACACCATGGTACTTCTAAACTGTAAGGTCAGTTGTTATATATATGTATTGGATATAAATGTATATCTTGTAAATAATAGGTGGTGGTTCCAATACGAATAACCAAGTGAAAGGAAAAGGAGTTCAAGAAGCCAAATAACTCCTAGGTGCTCCGAGGTGAGTGTTATGTGGATTTTCGAGTACATAGCAAACTGAATTTTATTAAAAAAATGTTTTGGGTGTCAAAATGGTTTAATGGAAAATTGAAATGATTTAACAGAAATGGAAATGATTTAAATGAAAAGAAAATGGTTCTATGGAACCGAAATGTTTTGTGAAATTGAAAATGAAATAAGGGAATAGTAAGTATGTACGAGAATGGTAAAAAGAAAGTAATAAAGTAATTGAGCCCTGTTGATAAGTTGAGAAGTATCCGGATAAAGACTACGGCCTGCTACGGTAGGGGTGGCAAAAAGACACTACTGGGATGGTACCTCCCGTCGCGAAGTAGTTGTCTTACCTTGATAGATGAATTCGTTTCATGCTATTGGGGAAGTAGCTATACGGGTGCGTCTCGTATAAAACCTACGGGTGCGCTCGTAGGAATGTATCATTGAAAAGAAATAAGAAATACCTGTGGGTGCGCTCACAGGAAAAGAAATGTTGAACGTCTAATTAATAATGAAATTATTGGCAAAAATGTTTTGGGTCTAAACCCATAATGCTCACGGGACATTATGTCTCACGTATTTTTTTTAAATGCTATGTACTCAGGTAAACAGGAAGGACGTTAGTAAAGTCGGGTGGGACCGTAGCTGCTATTGTGAAATAATGTAAAATAAGCAGGTTTGAACTATGGCTATGATATGTACTTGTGATACCCCGTTTTGTAAAAAAAAAAAAAACTTAAGTGGTTTGTATAATTACATATTTGTAATATAAGTTTGGGAAAAAAAATTTGTGTAAAAGTTGGGGTGTTACAATTTGGTATCAGAGCCATGGTTTAAGCGAATTAGGTTGGGAAACCATCCTAGGCTTAAACTAGTGGAATAATAGTAAGTAAGTAGTAGTACTAAGTGCTAACTAACGGGGTAGAGTCGGTAAAATACAGTATCGCATTCCACAGAAACCGATGAATCAGGGGAATCTTGTGATGACACTGGAGCCAAAGTATATAGGTGGTTAAAATAATATTGGGCCCGTATTATTGTAACCACAGGATATGCTTTGGAAATGGTGAAGGCACGGGGGGCCCTGAGGAAGTTGGTTGTGGAAATTGGTAGAGAGGTAACTGGGAACATAAGTTCCATAGGGAGATCATATGCTACCGCTTTTGAGTATATTGATAGATATATATATATATATATATATACATATATGTGAAGTAACAACACGAATTTCATTTGTTTTATATAGTAAATGGAGAGTGGAAATCAGAATCTGTTGAGTGAAGGACAGACAGCAAGTCATACCCCGTCCCATGAAGAGAACCCTGTCGATGAAGAGGTTAATATGGGTCCTAATCCAAATCCAATACCGCAACCTCCACCTGTGACTTTGGAGGCTATTCAAAATCTCATCAGCAATCTAAAGTTGTAAGAACCCGAGAGAAATTGTAATAAATATGTAAAATAATTATGTAATATTAAAATTAAGAAAAAGGGCAAATTCGTCATTTGCCATGTTTTGGGACCATAATGTAAAATATTTCGTATATGAGGGTAATAATGGAAACTATATAAAGTATTATGTAATAAAAACTTGATTTAAGTGTCAAATTGGGAGAAATGGAACTAGAGGGTTAAAATTGAAAATCTAGGAACTATAAATAGAGAGGAAGACTCTCTAAACTCCCAGAAAATTACAGAAGCATCGGGAGAGAGATCTAGAGTGCAGTTCTTGAAGGTTTGTGGCAGTAGAGCAAGAAATTTGAGCAACTAACTTGAAGACTTTGACTTCCAAGCCATTTTGGGTAAGAATTCCACCCTTATGCTTCAAACTAAGTATTTTGAGATTATGGGTATAAGCAAAAACGGGTTACAGAAGTGTGTGAGGTTTGTATGAAGTTTCTAACCATGCAAACATGTTCTAAACATCATTAGAAACACAACTTCACTTCTGAAATCGGTTGAGAATAAGAGGAATTGATGATTTTCCTCAAGAACCCTAAATTAAGAATTTGTGTAATTGAGTTGTTTCTATGGATTAAAACTTGATGTAAACTGAAGGTTTTAGTCATAGAATGTTATATATTGATTAGGTTAAGTATTAAGAACTTAATGGACCAAAACAGGGGGCTGCAGCACAAAAATCGGGCAAAAACCCGTCTCTGCAGCGCAGACACGAGTCGTGCATATGTATGCCTGGCATATGCACGAGTCGTGCATCTCAGAATAGCGTTATATGAGAAGCACGAGTCGTGCTTCCTAAGGAAGGAAAAGAGCACGAGTCGTGCTCTTTGCTGGGCAGCATTCTGTCCATTTTTGAGTTTTGAACTTGGCTCTAGACTTGTCCGTTTGGTCTATAATTCATACCATAGGCCTAAAATGGTGTGAAAACATGTAGAAAATTGTCGGAACAGAAATACGACCTCCCGAGAGTACTGTAGCAAAATACGTGTATTCCGGGGAAGTTATAAATGGAAGGAAGCTAACTAATAGTGGTTATAGTTTAAATAATGAATTATAGTTGCACACCATGGTACTTCTAAACTGTAAGGTCAGTTGTTATATATATGTATTGGATATAAATGTATATCTTGTAAATAATAGGTGGTGGTTCCAATACGAATAACCAAGTGAAAGGAAAAGGAGTTCAAGAAGCCAAATAACTCCTAGGTGCTCCGAGGTGAGTGTTATGTGGATTTTCGAGTACATAGCAAACTGAATTTTATTAAAAAAATGTTTTGGGTGTCAAAATGGTTTAATGGAAAATTGAAATGATTTAACAGAAATGGAAATGATTTAAATGAAAAGAAAATGGTTCTATGGAACCGAAATGTTTTGTGAAATTGAAAATGAAATAAGGGAATAGTAAGTATGTACGAGAATGGTAAAAAGAAAGTAATAAAGTAATTGAGCCCTGTTGATAAGTTGAGAAGTATCCGGATAAAGACTACGGCCTGCTACGGTAGGGGTGGCAAAAAGACACTACTGGGATGGTACCTCCCGTCGCGAAGTAGTTGTCTTACCTTGATAGATGAATTCGTTTCATGCTATTGGGGAAGTAGCTATACGGGTGCGTCTCGTATAAAACCTACGGGTGCGCTCGTAGGAATGTATCATTGAAAAGAAATAAGAAATACCTGTGGGTGCGCTCACAGGAAAAGAAATGTTGAACGTCTAATTAATAATGAAATTATTGGCAAAAATGTTTTGGGTCTAAACCCATAATGCTCACGGGACATTATGTCTCACGTATTTTTTTTAAATGCTATGTACTCAGGTAAACAGGAAGGACGTTAGTAAAGTCGGGTGGGACCGTAGCTGCTATTGTGAAATAATGTAAAATAAGCAGGTTTGAACTATGGCTATGATATGTACTTGTGATACCCCGTTTTGTAAAAAAAAAAAAAACTTAAGTGGTTTGTATAATTACATATTTGTAATATAAGTTTGGGAAAAAAAATTTGTGTAAAAGTTGGGGTGTTACAATTTGGTATCAGAGCCATGGTTTAAGCGAATTAGGTTGGGAAACCATCCTAGGCTTAAACTAGTGGAATAATAGTAAGTAAGTAGTAGTACTAAGTGCTAACTAACGGGGTAGAGTCGGTAAAATACAGTATCGCATTCCACAGAAACCGATGAATCAGGGGAATCTTGTGATGACACTGGAGCCAAAGTATATAGGTGGTTAAAATAATATTGGGCCCGTATTATTGTAACCACAGGATATGCTTTGGAAATGGTGAAGGCACGGGGGGCCCTGAGGAAGTTGGTTGTGGAAATTGGTAGAGAGGTAACTGGGAACATAAGTTCCATAGGGAGATCATATGCTACCGCTTTTGAGTATATTGATAGATATATATATATATATATATATACATATATGTGAAGTAACAACACGAATTTCATTTGTTTTATATAGTAAATGGAGAGTGGAAATCAGAATCTGTTGAGTGAAGGACAGACAGCAAGTCATACCCCGTCCCATGAAGAGAACCCTGTCGATGAAGAGGTTAATATGGGTCCTAATCCAAATCCAATACCGCAACCTCCACCTGTGACTTTGGAGGCTATTCAAAATCTCATCAGCAATCTAAAGTTGTAAGAACCCGAGAGAAATTGTAATAAATATGTAAAATAATTATGTAATATTAAAATTAAGAAAAAGGGCAAATTCGTCATTTGCCATGTTTTGGGACCATAATGTAAAATATTTCGTATATGAGGGTAATAATGGAAACTATATAAAGTATTATGTAATAAAAACTTGATTTAAGTGTCAAATTGGGAGAAATGGAACTAGAGGGTTAAAATTGAAAATCTAGGAACTATAAATAGAGAGGAAGACTCTCTAAACTCCCAGAAAATTACAGAAGCATCGGGAGAGAGATCTAGAGTGCAGTTCTTGAAGGTTTGTGGCAGTAGAGCAAGAAATTTGAGCAACTAACTTGAAGACTTTGACTTCCAAGCCATTTTGGGTAAGAATTCCACCCTTATACTTCAAACTAAGTATTTTGAGATTATGGGTATAAGCAAAAACGGGTTACAGAAGTGTGTGAGGTTTGTATGAAGTTTCTAACCATGCAAACATGTTCTAAACATCATTAGAAACACAACTTCACTTCTGAAATCGGTTGAGAATAAGAGGAATTGATGATTTTCCTCAAGAACCCTAAATTAAGAATTTGTGTAATTGAGTTGTTTCTATGGATTAAAACTTGATGTAAACTGAAGGTTTTAGTCATAGAATGTTATATATTGATTAGGTTAAGTATTAAGAACTTAATGGACCAAAACAGGGGGCTGCAGCACAAAAATCGGGCAAAAACCCGTCTCTGCAGCGCAGACACGAGTCGTGCATATGTATGCCTGGCATATGCACGAGTCGTGCATCTCAGAATAGCGTTATATGAGAAGCACGAGTCGTGCTTCCTAAGGAAGGAAAAGAGCACGAGTCGTGCTCTTTGCTGGGCAGCATTCTGTCCATTTTTGAGTTTTGAACTTGGCTCTAGACTTGTCCGTTTGGTCTATAATTCATACCATAGGCCTAAAATGGTGTGAAAACATGTAGAAAATTGTCGGAACAGAAATACGACCTCCCGAGAGTACTGTAGCAAAATACGTGTATTCCGGGGAAGTTATAAATGGAAGGAAGCTAACTAATAGTGGTTATAGTTTAAATAATGAATTATAGTTGCACACCATGGTACTTCTAAACTGTAAGGTCAGTTGTTATATATATGTATTGGATATAAATGTATATCTTGTAAATAATAGGTGGTGGTTCCAATACGAATAACCAAGTGAAAGGAAAAGGAGTTCAAGAAGCCAAATAACTCCTAGGTGCTCCGAGGTGAGTGTTATGTGGATTTTCGAGTACATAGCAAACTGAATTTTATTAAAAAAATGTTTTGGGTGTCAAAATGGTTTAATGGAAAATTGAAATGATTTAACAGAAATGGAAATGATTTAAATGAAAAGAAAATGGTTCTATGGAACCGAAATGTTTTGTGAAATTGAAAATGAAATAAGGGAATAGTAAGTATGTACGAGAATGGTAAAAAGAAAGTAATAAAGTAATTGAGCCCTGTTGATAAGTTGAGAAGTATCCGGATAAAGACTACGGCCTGCTACGGTAGGGGTGGCAAAAAGACACTACTGGGATGGTACCTCCCGTCGCGAAGTAGTTGTCTTACCTTGATAGATGAATTCGTTTCATGCTATTGGGGAAGTAGCTATACGGGTGCGTCTCGTATAAAACCTACGGGTGCGCTCGTAGGAATGTATCATTGAAAAGAAATAAGAAATACCTGTGGGTGCGCTCACAGGAAAAGAAATGTTGAACGTCTAATTAATAATGAAATTATTGGCAAAAATGTTTTGGGTCTAAACCCATAATGCTCACGGGACATTATGTCTCACGTATTTTTTTTAAATGCTATGTACTCAGGTAAACAGGAAGGACGTTAGTAAAGTCGGGTGGGACCGTAGCTGCTATTGTGAAATAATGTAAAATAAGCAGGTTTGAACTATGGCTATGATATGTACTTGTGATACCCCGTTTTGTAAAAAAAAAAAAAAAAAACTTAAGTGGTTTGTATAATTACATATTTGTAATATAAGTTTGGGAAAAAAAAATTTGTGTAAAAGTTGGGGTGTTACAATACACACAATATACAAATCCTAATTCTAGTGCCATTCCAGATCAGTCTCCCAACCTGACATCCGAGGTAAGTAACACTCAGTCTCCTCACACTCCTGAATCTTCTCAAAATGATGAACTTGTTACCCCTGATCATGAAACTGCCACAGAACACGAAGAACTAATACAGGAACAACCAACAGAAAGATACACATTACCTCCAAGAACTAACAGAGGGATTCCTCCAAAGAGATATTCCCCAGAAAGAGAATATCGAGGTTCTAGATATCCTATGGCAAATATGGCTAAAGGAAACTTGACTCAAGAAGCTAGGGCCTTCAATGTTGCACTATACTCTGACGAAATTCCAAACACCGTGGAGCAAGCCTTGAAGACGAAGAACTGGAAAAATGCAATGGAAACTGAAATAGAAGCCTTATTAAAAAATGACACATGGAAAAAATGCATTATTCCAAACGAAAAAAACCAGTAGGATGTCGATGGGTCTTTACAATAAAACATAAACCTGATGGTACTGTTGAAAGATACAAAGCAAGGCTGGTAGCCAAAGGCTATACCCAAACCTATGGAATTGACTATGCTGAGACATTTTCCCCAGTTGCAAATATTGATACTATTCGAGTTCTTTTTTCCATAGCCGCAAATGAAGGATGGCCGCTACATCAATTTGACGTTAAAAATGCATTCCTACATGGAGAGCTAAAAGAAGAAGTTTATATGGAAGCACCTCCTGGTTTCACGAAGAATTTTAAACCAGGTGAAGTTTGCCGCCTTAAGTAATCTCTCTATGGATTGAAGCAATCTCCTCGAGCTTGGTTTGGTAGATTTACCTTAGCAATGAAAAGATACGGTTTCAAGCAAAGCAATTCTGATCATACTTTGTTTCTTAAAAGGAGAAACGAACTTATAACATGTTTAATTATCTATGTCGATGATATGATAATTACAGGAAATGATAAAGAAGAAATGGCAAAACTAAGAAAAAACTTATTCCAAGAATTCGAGATGAAAGATCTAGGCCGGCTTAAGTACTTTCTTGGAATTGAAGTTTTAAGGTCAACACAAGAGATTTTTATCTGCCAGAAGAAATATGTCCTAGATCTATTAGCAGAAACTGGAATGATTGATTGCAAACCCGTAGAAACTCCCATGGTAACAAACCAAAAGTTATATATTGACAACAATGCAAAATCAACAGATAAGGAAAGATACCAACAAATTGTGGGAAAATTGATATATCTCTCACATACCCGCCTAGATATTTCATATGCAGTAGGGGTAGTAGTCAATTTATGCACCAACCCCAAGTCTCTCATATGGAGGTAGTATGGAGAATTATCAGATATCTCAAAGGAATAGTAGGACATGGAGTGCTGTTTAAAGCAAACGGACATCTAAAAACTCAGATCTATACTGATGCAGATTGGGCAGGAGACAAAGGAAATCGAAGATCAACCTCGGGATACTTCACCTTAGTTGGTGGGAATCTAGTCACATGGAGAAGTAAGAAAGAAAAGGTGGTATCCCTTTCAAGTGCTGAAGCGGAGTTCAGGGGAATAGCACGAGGAGTCGCAGAAGCCCTATGGATACGAAAACTTCTCACTGAAGTTGGTCTCTTCCGTAAAGAAACAAGTAAAATTATGTGTGATAATAAAGCTGCTATTCAAATATCAGAAAATCCTGTTCAACATGACTGAACAAAACATGTGGAAGTTGACAGACATTTCATCAAAGAAAAGCTAGAAGCTCAAATGATTGAACTACCTTTCGTTTGATCAGAAGACCAGATAGCCGACATTCTGACAAAAGCTGTAAATGGAAAAATTCTTAACAATTGTCTGGTCAAGTTGAATTTTGGGAATCCCAATATTCAACGTGAGGGGGAGTGTTAAAAGAAATAGTTTATAAAGTGTGGGGTCAGTTTCCATCATTCCCTCCACTCAGACCCAACATATGATTCCTTGTGTTTCCCACTGTGTTTCCCACTGAACTTTTTAGTCTGTACTTTATTTCTGTAAAGTGTCAAGCATCGTGTATTTAATGTAAGGCTTCCATATGAATGAAATACAATGAAGTATTTAGTTATTTGCTTCTATATCCTCTAACACTCATATCCTATTCCATATGAAGTTGGAGCCATATTGGGAGATCCTTCCCCTTTGGTTCCCTCGAGGACTGTTATTACAGGATTTGACGAATTTAATGCACACCTTTGGAGAGCGAGTGATGGAGATACGAGGATAGCTATTCTTGACGAATAGTAGAGCTACGATGACCTTGGAGTTTCCTCCTCGACACTCTTCCGTACCTGAGTTTAGTAGCTTTTGAGCTGCTATTGTATCTACCCGACTTCTGTATTCCTAGGGCGTTTTATTGCTGATCCTGCCTTGACCGAGACAGAGCATACCAGGCCACTTCATTGACTTTGATTCGTGTCATGGAGAGTTGCTTAGACCATCTATGGACATTTGCATATTGTCTCACAATGATCAGGTCACTTCCACATATGTCTTTCACGATGGCAGGTCGACGAGTCATCTTTCGGGCCTCAGTTGTGGTCCTCTCTTTCGACTCTATCCGTAACACTCTTAGATCTGACATGCTGACGATCTATATATTGAGCTATTCCTAGAGCTTATATCAGATTTTGGAGGATGTTGTATTACTTATGTCACTGCCGGTGTTTATTCACATGTTTTATCTCACATATACGATGCATGGTAGATTCACGATTCTATAAAACTATCCCTATGCATTTTTCCCTTTGCATTGCTAGCTTTTTATTAGCTATTTAATATTAAATATTATTCGTGCTTGCCGTTTAAAGAAAAAACATGTTCAACCATCTACCCCTTCGCATTTACCATCGCTACCAACTAGACACCGTTACTTTTAAAGGCTATCGCATCCATTTATTAATTACAAGACTATGTTAACCATTTATTTATTACAAGGCTATGGTTATGTACTAATTACTATACGACTATACGTAGACCATTTCTCATAGGAGTTAGGACCAATGCAAATAAAACGACACATTCAATCCGAGTGCCTACTATAAGTCTATAAGGGTCATTTATAATCAAAATTTATAATTATTTTATTTGACATACTTAACTTTTTTTTTTTTTTTAATTAACCATTTATTTTTCTATTTGTTATTTTGAATAATTATATCCGAAAGTGATTATTTGTGTTATAGTACTAAGTTAGTATCACTATGCAAGAACAATATTCATAATTAGTCCACTTAGTTCTCTCATAATTTTAAGTTTTAATCATTTAATTTGTAGGTGGATTTTGATATTTTTTATTTGAAGTGTTTATTGATTATTTGTGGTTTGACATCAATCACAAATAGTTTTAAGGAAAATTTCATAAATATTTATTGTATTAAATAATAAGCTTTTGATAAGTTAATTTCTCTATACTATTGACATATTTAAGTAGTTTTTGGTAAATTATTTCTCTATTACACATATAAGCATTATTTGTCAAACATTAAAAAATAAATTATCAACTTATAATGTTTGAGGTACCGAACAAGCTAAACCAAATACTTTTCTTAAAACTCCGCTTTGATTGTATAAAATAATACACATTTAATAAAAAAACATAAGTTGTTCTAAATAAGCAATCCCAAACATCCCATAATTCTATTGTAAAACTGTCCAATAAATGAATTTCTTTTAAAATGTATAACCACTTAAACATTTGAATTTTTGGTCACATGTACTTATTTATAAACTTTTGTTTTGATGTATTTATGTTAGTAAATCATGTCATTATATGTCCAATAATAAATTTATGTAAGATATGTGGTACAAAAAATTGAAATTTCATGTAGTTGCTATCATCTTTACAAAGTTTCGTTATATCCGATGGTTGAGTACTCATCCATACAAACACAAGAACTACCAAATAAAATGAAAATAAATCCCCCCTTTCTCAACACCATGATATCAACTATAGTCTATAGATTAAACTGACCTACATTACATAATAGTAAAACTTGTTCGGACGTAATCAATTTTTATTAACAAATATTTAAAATTCTTGAAATATTTAAAAGTTGAATATTAACCGTTTAGACAAAATAATAACTGACCTACAACAAAACTTGGTTATTATTAGTATAATTAGTCCTTAGTAATTATTATTATTACGATTTCTCACCACATTATTCATATCTAACTGTTTAGAGTTTGTTCCAAACTTTTGGAATATATGGAAAACCCTTTGAGTCTTTCTTTCTGTTGCAGAATTGTTATTGAAGTTGAAGCATAAGTGACTTCATGTTGTTGATGAAAAACTCATTTAGTTTGTCCTAAAGGTATTTAGAAGTGCAGATATCACTAGATATAATTTGCAAAATATTGGCATCACAAGTGGAGTAAAACCACGATTTGATCGTGGAATCAATATCCGCCCAATCATCGTCATCATCAGCTTGAGGTTGGGATTTACCAGTAATGTGTCCATGAACTTTAGCACCCTTGCACATATCAAGAAAGTTTCTACGCCACAATTTGTATTTGGAATCATCAACAAATAATATGAAACTAAACTGTGAGTAAACATTAGTGAGAGCAAAAACCAATTGATTAGTTGTGAGTGTTGATGTCATGCAGTGGTGGTCGAGAATCAAAAGCTTTGTGAGAGCAAAAACCAATTGATTAGTTGTGGGCATTGATGTCATTTGTCATTGAGTCCCAAGGAAAATAAAAAACTAGATGTAATCAAAACTGAAAATAATGAGTAGAAGTTAATTGTGGGAAGAGGGATAGTAACGATTCCATAGTGTAAACCATAATGGGAAGAAGGAGACAACATCTGCTATGATGGCCGATCGCAAGGGGACGAAGATCGTGATCAACAGTGGAACAACAACAAATCGCTGACGGATCAGTGATGCATCAACGATATGTTAAATATGGGTCAACGACGGATCAATGACAACAGATGCGGTTGAAGACGTGTGTGGTGGTTTAAGGTGGCTGTTGGAACAAAAATCGACGACGGCGATAAGATCAGTCTAAATCTAAATTGCATGGCTCGATACCATGTTGGAATATGTGGAAAACTCATTGATTAGGGTTATGTGAATAAATAAAAATATATAATGGTACTAAGTTATAATAGGATTGATATATATATATATATATATATATATATATATATATATATATATATATATATATATATATATATAATCAGCTAAAAGAATATAAAAATATAATCTAACAAAAACTTTAAATTCTTAATCGTTAATTACACCAACTATCAAAAGTCAAAATGTATTTTTTACGATTTACAAATGGTTTAAAAGCATAAATTCATAAAACCCCTTTGATGTGAACCGGATTTAATGCGTTTGTTGTTGAGAAGAGCCCACCAGCACCGTTATATATAAGCGCGATTCTCCGCTTCCTATGCCCATCTCTATTTTCACAGTTGCTTCTTTCTCTCTGACTTCGGTTGCCGGCCGGAGTTTCTATATTGCCCTCAAACGCACACACAAATCTCCGATCATCTTTCAGTATGGCTTTCGAGAAGATCAAGGTTGCGAATCCCATCGTTGAGATGGACGGTGAGTTAATACATTAATCCACCTACCAATCTAGTTATCATCCTCACAACGACTTGATCTGTTTACTCTTTCATATTTTCCGATCTATAAAATTTCAAACTAGTACAACTTAAAACTTAACAGATCGCCGTGTTCAGAAAATAATAGAAAAAACAAATGGAATTAGGTCGATGTTTTTTTTTTTTTTTTTTTCCCTACTTGGTTCCTCGTAGCTTGTAACGTTGACATATGATCTAATTATTGATTGATATTAGTTTACATAATGTTTGTTCGAATTTAGAGCTTTGTCTTGAACACGCAACTTTGTCAACCATTGATCGCGTATGCAGGAGACCGATTAGAGAGATCAATTCACGAAAAGCGTCAGCATAAAATTTTCTCTTTTTTGGTTGTCATTAGCTCTTGGTTATACTTTATTCTAACTGCGAGAAATCACCAGAGCTTGTCGTTTTTTAACTGGAAGTACTGTTGTGAATACAATTAGATTTTTATTCTTCGATTTATCGAATTAAGTTGGTTTGCGCATTGACTACGCTCAATTGAACATAGTCCATGAGGAATGTGTTTGCCTAATAGATCTCTCAGCACAAACTTAGGGTTAAGCTTCTAAAATCACTACTTACAGTTTTGGATTCCACTTGCAACAACTTTTGATATCCAGATTTACACATAAACTTGCTTTTGAAGTATAAATCTTTACAATGTTTGCAAACGGCTGCTTGAGTTTGATTCTGACTATATTTCAACTATAAACTGCCATCTTTTCCTTTAATTGCAAAAAGGACATTGTAACAACTTATAACAACTTATAACAACTTATCCCTTTTTCTTGCAGGAGATGAAATGACACGCGTCTTTTGGGAATCAATCAAGAACAAGGTTAACATATAATCACTGTGTCAACCCAAATCTTCATTACATAAACATCATTTCCAATTTCTAACAGCTCTCGTTATATCTTACAGCTCATATTCCCCTTCCTAGAGTTGGACATAAAGTACTATGACCTTGGCCTTCTTAACCGTGATGCCACAGATGATAAAGTCACTGTAGAAAGTGCTGAAGCTACTCTTAAGTACAATGTTGCAATTAAGTGTGCCACCATTACTCCAGGTATATTCAATTTTTATTTTTTTATTTTTATAAATCTTTATCTAAACTCCATTTAAAAATAATAAAATTGTGTCATTACAGATGAGGCTCGTATGAAGGAGTTTACTTTGAAGAGCATGTGGAAGAGTCCAAATGGGACCATCAGAAATATCTTAAATGGTTAGTAATAATTGATTAAACTTTTATTCCCATTTCATATATTAATTTTACAATTTGTGTTTGTTTTAGGTACGGTTTTTAGGGAACCAATTTTATGCAAAAACATTCCTAGGTTGATTCCAGGGTGGACAAAGCCAATATGTATTGGAAGACATGCTTTTGGTGATCAATATAAAGCTACTGATGCAGTTATTAAAGGGCCTGGAAAATTGAAGATGGTATTTGGTACGGTTTAGGGTTATTTTCGTCCTTTTTATAAACCATGAATGATGAATTTCTTTTTGCTCATAACACACAAATGCCGATTTTGTCCTTCAGTTCCAGAAGGACAAGGTGAAAGTGTAGACTTGGAGGTTTATAACTTCACTGGTGCTGGAGGGGTAGCTTTGTCAATGTACAACACTGATGAGGTATGTTTTGTAAGAAATTGTCTAGTTATAGCTTTTTACTTTCAAATCTTTCCAAATTTTTTCTTATTAAGATATTGTTCTTTGAAAAATCTACTCAATTATAACATTCTACTTTAATTTGTTTATGATGTTAGGGCATTGTACTTTTATAAATGTATATAAGACTGAAAATTGTTTTGTATTTGGATGACATTGCTATAATTGCGTTGTTTTTTCAATATAAAATGCTATATAAGAAGAAATGTAAATAAAAATTGGTGTAGTAAACAAGTAAATGAAAGTACATTGCTATTTCTTCCATTGAAAAATTCAATTATAATATTTTGACCATTAGTCTGACTTTTATTACATTTCATGAATAGTCCATTACTTCTTTTGCTGATGCTTCAATGAACACTGCCTACCTCAAAAAATGGCCACTCTATCTAAGCACAAAAAATACCATCCTAAAGAAATATGATGGAAGGTAATATTACATTCTTTTTTTTCTTATCTTCTTTCCTTTTAATTAAATGCAATATATTAATGTCTTTTTTATTTTATTTTTTGAATACAGGTTCAAGGACATATTCCAAGAAGTTTATGAAAAGAACTGGAAATCAAAATTCGAGGCTGCTGGAATATGGTGAGTAGCTTAACAAGTTTTCATGATTCTTGATTTTTTTTTTTCATATATTTTTTTAATCTTAATTTTTTTAAAATTATTTATAGGTATGAACACCGTCTCATTGATGACATGGTTGCTTATGCACTTAAGAGTGATGGAGGTTATGTATGGGCATGCAAAAACTATGATGGAGATGTGCAAAGTGATATGTTGGCTCAAGGTATGAATTAATTTTGAAAACCTTTAGATGACATGACATGACAGAACAGGTTGTACTGTGTTTGTGTTTGACAGTGACATGTCAATGGGACAATTTCAATATGTCTCATGTAAAAAAATTCAACATACTTATTAGAGTAAATTACATTTTTGGTCCCCGCGTAATAGTATATGTGATTTTTTTTATCAATTTTGGTCCCAAACTTTTTTCTTTTGCAATTTTTGGTTCCTGTTCAATGTATAATGACTTTGTTTTTAGCCAAAATTGCAAAAGTCAACTATAGTTGGGGGACCAAAAGTAGTCATTTGACTTGGGATAGGGACCAAAAATGTTACAAGAACCCAAATAAGGACCATAATTGCAAGAATTGAGCTATACTCAGGGACCAAAAATTGTCATTTTACTTGGAACAAGGACCAAAAATGATACAAGAACCACAAATAAGTACCACAATTGCAAGAGGAAACATACTGGGACCAAAATCGAAAACATCAACCATACAAAGTGACCAAAAAATTCTCAATTTACTTTATTTTTTATTGGTTAATGACTTGATCAAATTTTGAAATCACAGGTTTCGGATCACTCGGACTAATGACCTCAGTTTTGGTAATTTCCGTATATTAACATAAACAAACCCGACTAAATAATTATTTCTGTTTTTTACGTTTCTATATAAAATAAATTCTGATATAATACAAAATAACGTGTTTTTTAAGGTGTGTCCCGATGGAAAGACCATCGAAGCTGAAGCAGCCCATGGCACCGTGACACGTCATTACAGAGTCCACCAGAAGGGAGGCGAAACTAGCACCAATAGCATCGCCTCAATTTTCGCTTGGACTCGTGGACTCGCTCACAGGTATATACCAAGGGCATTCTCGTCTTTTCACATTACTGATCAAAAGCGAGTCCCTGTCCCACCTTTTTAGGCGGCTCAAAAAACTCCAATTTTTGTCATTGTCATCTGTCACTGTCACTGTCACTGTCGTCTGTCACTGTGCTTATCGTCCTACTGTCAGTGTCAGTGTCAGTGTCGCTGTCTGACTGATTATATGAATGGTTTGTTTAGGGCAAAGTTGGATGACAACTCGAGGCTTTTGGATTTCACCGAGAAATTAGAAGCGGCGTGTATTGGTACGGTTGAATCCGGCAAGATGACTAAGGATCTTGCACTCATTCTTCATGGATCCAAGTAGGTCACATTTCATAATTATTTTTTAATAATTTAGTGAAAGTTTATTTTATATTTAAATAAACTCACGTAATGTTTTTCAGGCTGAGTAGGGAGCACTATTTGAACACCGAAGAATTCATCGATGCTGTAGCTGACGAGCTCAAAACAAGACTCTCCGCCAAATAATCGCGTATGTTTGATAATTTTATTTAATTGCTAGATTCGTAATATTTATAAAAAAATCCTTATTATGATTTTTTAAAATGCAGATAAATGTTTAACGATTGGGACTAATGCAAGGTGGTCGAGATTGAAGGGAATTTGTGATGTGTATCTGGTTGGATTCGGTTTGAGCTTATTTATTTTTAATATTGCTACAGACTTATTTGGTAGGTTCTATTTGCTAAATTAATTTCAGATTTTTTGTTTTTAATTTACGGCTGATTTTCTTCTTGTGTTGTTTTGGCCTTGATTTAAGACCTCACAAGTTACAAGCATCACTCTACCAATGTTTTAACATTTGCCAAACTTTTGTTGCCTTATTTTAAACAAAATTTGTTATTTTTTAAAGTAACGATTTCATGAAAGATACAAATTAAATGACTAACGTAAGAACCCGATGATTTTGTTGTTTTAGTGGCCAAGTTGTAGTAAAATAACTCATTTAAACAGCGTCATTTTTAAAACTACCGACATAAGAACCCGATGATTTTATTGTTTTCAGAGGCCAAGTTGTTATAATACATTAAAAGTGTGTTTTTTTAAAAAAAAAATACTGACATCATTAGAGATATAAGTTAAATGACTAACATAAGAACCCGATGATTTTATTGTTTTTAGAGGCCAAGTTATAAATAACAAATTACAAAAGGTGTGTTTTTTTAAACTACTGACATCATTAGAGATAGAAGTTAATGATTAACGTAAGAACCCGATGAATTTGTTGTTTTTAGATACCAAGTTGTAATAAACTAACCCATTTAAGCTTGTGGCACCTTATTGTTCTCTCTATTTCGTCTATATCACAGACAAGGACGATGTAATTGTTTTAAGTTTTGCTTTATGATATATTGTAAAAGTTAGATCATTTTAGTTCATAATTAAATTACAGCGATGATTCATGTAGTTCACTAAAAGTCAGAACTTTGGTTCGACTTTTTGTTTCCTTGCATGGATCATCATCGTGGTTTCTTTTGTCACATAATTGGTCATTCAGTCGTTAAATTTAACTTTTGTCATGCTCTCTCTTTTAAAATGATCAATATAGCCTTGGAGCAAATCCAAAAATAAAATATATCACATGGACCATTTATGCAGTTTACTATTATTATAGCAACTAAAACAAATTAAAATAAAAAAATCAAATAGAAGTCAGTCTCAAAACCCTAATCTTCCCCTCACCATTCTCGCCTCCTTTATTTTCTTTAACCATTACCATCGTGACAAATACCCACACCTTCCCACCCTTATTCTCTTTGGCTATGGTCAAAACAATTACGTAACCAACACCAGATTAAAGTAAAATTGTCATGAAATAAATAGTTTAAACAATTCCTAAAAGAGGATCCAGCTAAATCAACAAGATTAACCATTTATAAACCATTAGGTGTCCAATAATTCAATAAATACCTCAAATCGATTTCACAGGCCTTTGATGTAGAAACTTAATATCAAAACTATGATATTCTCTATTAGTATCCACATGAGCTAACATAAAACCCTTTAGGGGTTGTGGTGTTGGCATTAACAAGGAGATGAGAAGGGAATGAATAGGCAATCGGGGGTTTCAATGATGCTTATCGAAAACCTAATAAATTACAAATAGTAATCTAAATGGTTAAGCATTATAGTTCCCTTTCAAGCCATTTAACTAGTCAACCCAAAGCCAATTAATTACCTTGATTAATTAGTCAACTAAATTGAATTTTAGCCCCTTTTAAATAATATTAACAAACAAACTTTTTATTTAATTAATAATAAACTATTTTTAATTATTTTTCTTGTTTAATAACAAATAAATAAACTCCTTTTTCATTTATTTTATTTATTCAGAGGGATAAATAATAGATTTATAACATATAAATATATATTTATTTCATGTCTATTAATTGCTATTTGTCTGTGACCTCATTGGTCTATATATAATTCGTAGTATAGTAAATACTTTATTTATTTTACATAAGATCCAACAGACTCTTACTTGTGCAAGACAAAAGCAATCAACTACACAGAGAATGGCAAGCGTCTATCAATACATCAGTGCCCTAAACTACATCAGAATGGTTTTCCCCACAAAGCAAACATTATCTTGTAATGTTAAATGATTTCCATCTTAATTTCTATTTGTTTTGATATCATTGAACATGAGACATTGATCGAATCATATTTCATATAAATTCAATATAGGGTTCTTGATCCGTAAATACAAGTAAGATTATTATACTTAAGGGTTAATGTCAATATTGGTCACTAAACTTTTGGTTTTGTGTTTATTTGGCCACTTAACTCATTTTAAGTTTTAAAAGGTCATTTAACTTGATACTTTTGTTCGAAATGGTCATTATGATTACAACAATATGTTACCATATTCTTTTTGGCTATTTAAGTTCATTGAACTTTTATTTTTTGGCTATTTAAGGTCATTCAATATTTTTTTTTGCTATAATTAGTTACTTGCCACACGAAGATCCACATACAACTTTTCTATCTTTGCTTTTCGAGCTTTCACAATAGTCTTCATTTCTTCTGGCGTCTTCTAATACACGAGGGGGTGGGGATCGGAGGAGCTTAAACCTGACAATGCATAATTATGTAGGATTTTTAACAAATTAGACATTGTTGAGTAAGTTGTTATTTGGTGTGGGAAATGTAATGGTATTGAGTTAGTTCGAGAAAATGTGTGAGAACTATAATGTTTTAACAAGTTTATATAATGGTGTGAAAGAGTGGTAAATGTAAGGTAGGTGGGGTGTTAGGTGGGATATTAAAACCGAGTTAGGTGAGATATTAAAGCTAAGTGTAATGGGATATCTAAGTAGGTATCTTGGTTTCATACAACAAGATACATACAAAACATCACACCACAAAGTTAATATTAAACCAAAAAGAAAATATTCAAAATATATTAGTTTGTAAACCCTAAACATTAATTTTGGGCACCCGTAATCGCCAATAAATTTAAGCCATACGCTCATGAAAGCCAATACCTATGTCCTCCGATGATGGGATGGATATCCATGAAAGCCACATGGGCCGTATATCAGCTGTATTTCATGAAAGGTATGCAAATAAGGGTAGCAAAGAAATCTGAAGGTGTGAAGACGGTAGTATGATGGTAGTTGTGAGAAAGAAGATCAAATTTGGATGTGGTGATGAGAAATTAAATAATGAAGAGTGGTTTTTCAAAATTGCCACTAGGGTCACATTGAAAAGCTTTGATTTCTTTTTGAATTTGATTTTTGACAAAGGCACAGAAGTGCAAAAAGTTGGATAAGGCATCACTTTTTCGATGGAAAGGATAAACTCCTGCATAATGCATAAAAGGATGAACTCATGCATAATGCGTAAAATAGTTTAAAAGATGACATAATATTTGAAACCATTGTTACTAGAAATTGGTTAAGTCCATAAGTTGGAATGTATTACATCAAACATCGAATTAAGTATAGTATTCTATTAAGGCGAATATGTTTACCAATTTGACATGCATGGAAACTAATATTTGATTTTATTTAGTTACATGAAATAAGCCTAGATGAAACTAAAGACTGAAGTACTTCATTCTTATGATGACTGAGTCTTCGGTGCCACATGGCAGAACTCGAGGAAAGCACAACCGCTTACCTTAACATTATGGATTGGACGGGATAGAGGTCTTTGATGCCATCACAACGGAGAAGAACTTGTATGGTTTTGAAGTCCTTTACAATAGAGAAGAGCTTGTTTGGTCTTGAGTCCTTTACTGAAAAGGGCAAATGTAACACCAAATACTTGTAATAAGTATTCGAAAGTTATTATCTAGCAAAAATGGGTAAATTGGTCATTTTACCATAAAAGGGTAATTTGGTCATTTGACCATGTAAAAGACCAATTATGTAAAAATATTGTTTGCTTATGGCAAAAATATAAGAAATGTAGTTCTTATGTGATGAAATTTGATTATGTGGCCAAAAGTTCAAGAAAAAGGACTTGAGGGGCTAAAATGAAATCTGGAAAATATAAAAGGAGAATTATCTCCATAATTGTGGCTGATCATTGGAGAAGCTACGGGAAGGATTTTGATGATGCGATTTCTACAAGTTCTTGAGAAGTGAAGTAGAAATTTGGCCAAGGGTTTGAAGATTGAAGAATTGTCAAGTTAATAAAGGTTAGTAATCAAGTTCTAACCTAAGTTTTGTATGTATTCTTGATAGGTTTTCTTGGGATGAACCGGAAACTGAATTCCAGTTATAATCCAAGTGGTTATGTATGATTATAAGTAGCAAACATGTTTATGTGGTAAGAACACATATCAAATAGAAAGTATGTTGCTATTAGTGAAAATTTGAAACTTTGCTCAAGAACCCTAGAATACAAGTTTATATGATTCAGTGGATTCTAATGGGTTTTAATGAGTTCCAAATGTTGCTAGAGATGAGAATAATCAGTAGAAGTGATTAATTTTGAATAATTTCGGTTTTGGACCAAAAATGTGAAAAATGGGAATTTTTGGAAATGGATTAGAATCACCAATTCCATTGTTTAAAACTTGAAGTAAATGAAAGGTTTTGGTCCTGGAACAATTCCCAGTGATTAAGTCGTGTATTAAGGGCTTAATATGAGAAAATGGGAATTTGTAGCATAAAAATCGGACAAGGAGTCTGCTGAGCAGCAGATCGCGTCGCGATCTATTTGAGATCGGGTCACGATCTTGTGCCTGCAGAAAATTGAACAAGTTTCTCCTGCCTTCTGTTATGGTTTGGTCCAATTTTGGGACTTGGTGCTAGACTTTTCCATTTGACCTCAAATTTTGAACATAGGTCTAATATGGTATGAAACTTCGTGGAAAATTGTCGGAATACGTATACGACCTCCCGAAGATACTGTAGTAAAATACGCGTATTTCGGAAAAAAATTATAATTAGTAAGAAGATGGTAAGTGAAAGTTATCATCTAGAAATGGTTCCCAATTTTATTATATTGGACTCTTGTGTAGTAGAGTCAACTGAAATGGTGATTAACCTATAATCATTTGTTATATAAATAAATGAATAGGTACTGGACAAGTGCATTGATAGAGGTGCAAGAATGCAAAGGCTAACGGGATACAATTGCAGCAAGTATCCAGGTGAGTAATCTCACTTATATCAAATGTGATATTTGATGGTTGAACTCTTATAAGTAGTTTTAGAGTTGAACATGGTAGTTTGAAATGATAAGACCAGGTAAGTCGTGAGACTATAGAATGATGTCTAAAGGTACGGCCTCTGCGACTATGACATAAAATGTTATTGAATGGTACGGCCAGTTGTGGCTATGATATTGAATGTTATATCCAACTGGTGCGGCCTATATGGCTATGATATTTTATTTTGTACATTGGTACCGCCAATGTGGCTATGATAATTGATGATTTCGCTTGATTGGTGCGGCCTTTTTGGCTATGATATTGGACTTTGAATCCAAATGGTGCGGCCTTATGGCTATGATATTGTTATATGGAAATGGTGCGGCCTTATGGCTATGATATTGTTATATCGAAATGGTGCGGCCTTATGGCTATGATATTGAACTTGAATCTAAATGGTGCGGCCTTATGGCTATGATAACGGGTTATTGAAACCAGTTGGTGCAGCCTTAGGGCTATGATATGAATGTTGAAACTGTTTGGTGCGGCTTATGCGGCCAGGAAATACAGTGCAGTCAATTGTGACTAAGAAATATGGGACAGAAATGATAATTGAGAATTTATATTTCTCTTGTATACATATGGCTTTTGTGGCTAACAGATTTGATTTGATCAATATGCAAATAACAGGTTAGATATGATAAAATGTTCAAATAACTGATGTGATTTGATAATCATATGATATTACGGTTCAGCCTGTATGGCTATGAAGTAGGATGTGAAATCATAAGAGATATATGGTCAGCCAGTAAGGCTAGGAGTTTGGATCCGATATCCAGATAGAAATATACAGTTAGCCGGAAGTGGCTATAAAGTGGAACTTGGTATTGAAAAGATGAGTAATAAGATATTTATCATATATAGAGAATTATATATGAATGTATTTCTTATACATGTTATTTGCAGGTATGATTACTTACTGAGCTTTATAGCTCACGTTATTTGTTAAATGTCCCTGCAGGTTAGCTTAACCCTGTTAAGGGAAAAGATAAAGTCCGTGACTAAAGAAGTGGGACTTATAGATGCTGTCAGTAGCAGCCCGACAATAAAAAGGAGGTTATGGTATTTTATACACTCCTTGATGCACTTGTACCCGTTTTTAATAAAATATACCCCTTTAGTTATGGTTTTACGTATTGAAACCTTGTTTTAAATGGAAAATTTTCAGGGGTGTTTTTGTTTTAAAAGTCGGGTGTTACAGCAAACTTATCATAATCAGTGTAAACTTTATTGTCACAAGCGGATCGATGAACATGGACCAAAATTTTAATAATTCTTGGAGTGGTAAGAATTTATGGAGGTGAATGGTGCGATGATGTATCAGTAAATGTTATGGTTCATGTTGATGGCGGGTATGGGTGAACCATTACCAACAAGGATATACAATATAACACACTTAATGGAAACAAAAGCATAGGTTCCGTGAGTTAGACGTGTGGTGGCAGATAGCATCAGTATTCATGAGAGAAGATGGCTCTTGAAGTGTCATGGTGTTGAAAGCCTTCGGTGACTCTATAGCCTAATATTGGGAATCTGGAGTAGGCCATTGCTATTGTATCATGGGTTCAAACCCAGTTATGAAGGCCGAAGGATTTTGTGGGCCAAAAATTTCCTAATATCAACAAGGCTATCTATTAAGTTGTTGGCAATGTTTTGAAAACCGGACCGGACATTGAACCGGTCGTCTTACCGGTTCGATGGTTCAACTGGTCCAACCGGTCGGACCGGTCCTAAAAACCGTGTGTGTATATACATATATATATATATATATATATATATATATATATATATATATATATATATATATATATATATATATATATATATATATATATATATGTTAGTTTTATCTTCTTAAAAGTTATAATTGAATCAGTTAAATATATATATACATATCGCATAGTTTAGATGAATCAATTTTTAGGTCTAAATAACTATTTGAAAATGAAAGCTTTGAAAACGTTATCCCACATCGACCAAAAACATGATCAGGAAAGGCGGGGGCTTATATAAAATAAGGTGGGGAGACCCTTTAACCATCTCCAAGCTTGAGATAGCCACTTGACCGTGAGCCATTGTCTTAGGCGCACTGAGTTTTATGCTCATTTACTAGTTTAAAATTAAATATTAAACTGGAAACGGTTTTTGGTTGGTTAAACCGGTCCGGTTGGATCGTGAACCGTAAAAAACCGGCGGTTTTTAACGGTTTGGTTTACAAGCGGTTTTTGTAGGCTTAAGAACCGGTAACTTGACCGGTTCCCGGTTTAACCGGTTGAACCGGCCGGTCCGGTCCGGTTTTCAAAACAGTGGTTGTTGGGGCAAATCCACCATCTAATGCTGTTGGGGCCGGACTAGCTGGTGACTTGCTTTTGGTACTGATATGCTTGCAAGGTGGGTTGACAAGGTAATGGTTTGGCGGTAGCTGTCCAATTATATATATTTTGGTTAAATTGATATCAGCTAATATTTCTATTTCGGGGTTGATTTAGAGACCTATTGCGAAGTTGGTCACTGTGGTATTTGCAATTTTATGTGTGGGGATGTCTAACATTAGCTATTTCTATAGAGGAAGGAGTGTCACGATGGGCACTCATGTCCTATTTGTGTTGGTCAATACAAGATTTTTTAAGTAACAACATCGATCTCACGTGAAGGAATGATGGCAGTGGTTCCTGATGAAGAATTATTCCCGCAACTTGTTCAAACTCAACCTTGAGGCCGTTGATCATGTAGGCCGCAAAGTTCTTTTACGGAACTGATTAGTCGATTTTCACAAGTAGATCCGAGAGAGACTTAATCTTTAGACAACATTTGGCGATGAAGTGATTACTCGATGGTAATGGTGCTCAAATATTGCTCGAGTTGCACGACTTGGGCGTGTGGGTTGTCACTTAACAAAAGTTTCTAGGCTTTTCTAGACGTTGTGGGTCGTAAGTCCCTTCTTGAGCATCCTATAAGAGTGACTTGCTTATGGTTCCATATATCCACTACTTAGCAACATAGTCAAGCTTTTTCCATAAATTTTAGAGTTCTGTTAGGATATGAACAGCGACGCCAAATGCAAGATTATGTGTCTCAAAAAGTTCACATGACGTGCATCATAGATGAGTTCATTTGGATCAAGCATAAGAGGGACATCTGCTCGGGTGTTTGTAATACTGAAGTGCTTGTCGAAGTTGGAGTCTGCCATTTTTTTGGGACCGACAGCTAGGGTTGAGTTTGAGATCGACAGAAAGAGAACCCATAGTGCTTGTCAGAGTTGTCTGAGGTGGAGTCAACCATTTGTTTGGGGTCGGTGGCTAGGATTGAGGCCGAGATCACCAAAAACAGGAGGGGGATATGGATCTTTCGTTGGTGGGGGGGGGGGGGGGGGGGTTGGGGGGGATATCTTGTTACAACTCTACTACCATGTTACAAAGTGTATTTCCTATTAATCCCAAATCTCATTACGTAAACAATATATATAGATCGAGTACATAATACAAGGGTCACACTTATACACGACGTATAAATACACACATGTGCCTAATGCATAACATGCTAATAAATACGACACATGGACCTGATACTTAACATGCAAATAGAATAAAAAAATCTCCATATAGTAGAAATCGCCACCTCAATAATGTCTAACGTTGAATAAAAGCACACTATGCAATTGTTTATTTTTATATTTATTACTTAAATATTAGCACACTTATTTATGTAAAAGATTCACAATAATTGAAACAAATTAACTGGTATTCAGTATATATAAATAACACTACTTTTAATAAACAAATTGACTACCGTTTTTGGAAGACAATTGATCAGAAACAACACCCTAAACGAAAATTAACCCTAAAATTCTTGATCGAAGATGCATATTATTTTCTCTATCAAGTTCCAGTTGGAAAGGAAATTATTATTAGTGTTGCCAATTAATGTGCTTCATGGGTACAAGGCGAAGAGGTGTTTTCCGTCTAACAGCTAAAGAACCTTGCTCTTCCATGTCCAGATCATCGTTTTTCACTCCACTTGGAGTTTTCCAGTCAAACCAGTATAAAAGGTTTGCTAACGTAAATTCTACAATCGAAACAGCAACGTTAGCCGCTGGACAGGCTCTTCTACCCCCTCCTAATGGGACCATCTCACAATGATCCACCACAATCATTTCTAACCGCTCAGGATAGAACTCTTTTGCATTCTCTGTCCAGATTCTTGGATCCCTTCCTATTCCCCATGAATTTGTTGGGAAGAAGGAAGAGTGTTTATTAATTAACTGAGGAGTGGTACAATATTTCAAGTTCTTGCATGGCTATTTATAGCCAAGTCTATTACCTACCAACTAATTTAAAAACATTTATTTGACTTTGAATACTTCAAACTTCGAGAATTCTAACACAAGATGTGGTAAGCACTTATGTAAGCATCTAGAAACCATTTAAATTTCTGAATTATTATTTATCATTTTCCCCCTTAATTCAGAATCTTCAAACCTTCTTGACTCCAATCAAGATTCTCATCTCTTCGTGTTTTGTCTTCGCTAATGCTTTGGTAAGGATATCTGCCTTTTGCTCCTTACTACAAACATGATGTACTGTAATCTCTCCATTTTCAACACATTCTCTAATGAAGTGATAACGTATATCTATATGTTTTCTACGCCCATGGAACACTGGATTCTTCATCAGATCTAATGCTGATTGGTTGTCAACAAATAAGGTAACAGGTGGTACCTTTTGTTTTGTTATCTCAGTCAGGAGTCGGCGCAACCAGATACCTTCACAAGCTGCCTGAGTTGCAGCCATAAACTCTGCTTCACACGAGGACAATGCCACAACTCTCTGTTTCTGAGATGCCCACGCGACCAAATTACCATTCACATAGAATGCCATTCCTCCAGTGCTTTTTCTGTCATTCACATCGTTTGCTAGATCACTATCTGAGTAACCTGTGACGTTTACTCTGCTTTCTCCTTTCGTGTAAGTCAAACCATGATCGAGAGTGCCTTTCACATATCTTAGTATTCCCTTTACTGCTTGTAGATGCTGTTCAGTTGGCTTCTCCATGAAACGACTAACTACTCCGACTGCAAATGAGATATCAGGGCGTGTATGAGTCAAGTATCTTAAACCTCCAACTATACTTCTATACTCGGTGGGGTTCACTGATTCTCCTTCTCCTTCTTTGGTGAGCTTCAGTTTGTGCTCCATTGGACTCTTTGTGGGGTTGCAGTTCATCATTCGAGTCTTCTTTAAGATGCTTTTGGCGTAAGCTTCTTGCTTCAGTGTTATACCTGTTTCCTTTTGGCTCGCCTCAATTCCCAAATAATAGGTTAGAAGTCCAAGATCACTCATCTCAAACTTGGCTTTCATATCTGTTTTGAAAGCTTCAATTCCCAAATAATAGGTTAGAAGTCCAAGATCACTCATCTCAAACTTGGCTTTCATATCTGTTTTGAAAGCTTGAATACTTTTGTGACAACTTCCAGTTACTAATAAATCATCAACATAAACTCCGATGATTAAGACATTTTCACCTTCCTTCTTCATGTAAACAAAGTATTCTTGAGCACATCTGGCAAACCCCAAGCTTTTCAAATACTTATCTAAGCAAGCATTCCATGCCCTTGGTGCTTGTTTTAGACCGTACAATGCTTTTGATAGCTTGTACACTTTATTGATTCCATCCTTCTTCGTGTACCCTTCAGGTTGAGACACGTACACCTCTTCTTCCAGAGTACCGTTCAGAAAAGCTGATTTCACGTCAAGATGATGTACACGCCATCCATTTGAGCCTGCGAGAGCTAGGATGACGCGTACGGTTTTGATCCTGGCCACTGGTGCATAGACTTCGTCATAATCAACTCCTCGTTTTTGGACATACCCTTTTGCCACAAGCCTTGCTTTGTACTTCACAATCTTTCCGCTTGGATCTCGTTTCATTTTGTACACCCATTTTAACCCTATAGCTTTGCGATCCTTAGGGAGATCGACCAAACTCCAAGTATTGTTCTTCTCAATTGATGCTAATTCAGCATTCATAGCTTCAATCCACACTTTTCTCTTGCTTGCTTCCGTGTACGAGACTGGCTCGTCATCATTGCGAATCATCATTAATTCTTCAATTTCTTCAGTTTGGTCGTATAAGTCTGTGAATAAGCAGAATCGTTTGGGAGCACCACCGCCTGTGGAGCTTGAAGCGGAGCTTGGAGACGGAATTGGGGAATTTTGAGTGATCGGTGAATTGGGTGTATCCGATAAGTTGATGGGTATATTTTGTGAGTTTATCGGGGAGTCTTGTGGATAGTTTATGGGTTGGAAACTTTCTTCGGTCTGATCACTGTCACTTTGTGGAGACCCAAGATTTTGTTCCGGTGTTCGTGGTTCCGAATCAGAATCTTCATTGTACGAGTCGTCTAGGTTAAAACCTTCGACGGTGAAGCTCATACCTGGTGTGGCTTTAATTTTTGAACTCTTCTCCCACACCCAACCTTATTGTTCTTCGAAAACCACATCTCTACTCACATATATCTTTCCAGTGTCCGGATCAACCAAACTATATGCCTTTGATCCCTTCTCAACTCCCAGATGAACCAATCGCTTACTTCTTTCATCTAGTTTTGTCAGGTGGCCTTTGGAGGCTTTCATATGTGCAACACAACCAAACACCCTAAGATGTTCAACATGTGGCTTTCTCCCTGTCCACATTTCGTATGGAGTTGTGTCTTTCAATGCTTTCGTGTGAGCTCTGTTTAGAACATAAACAAAGTGATTCACAGCTTCACCCCATAACGTGTCTGGCATTTTCATGGTTTTCAAATTACACCTAACCATCTCTAATACCGTTCGATTTCTTCTCTCCACCACCCCATTTTGCTGTGGAGAATATGAGGATGTGTAATGTCTTTCCAACCCTGTTTCCCTGCAGTATGTGGTGAATTCTTTTGACAGAAATTCACCACCACGATCAGTTCTGAAAACTTTCATCTTCTCCCTGGTTTCAACTTCTACTAAGCTCCTGAAGTTCTTAAAGACTTGAAGAGCTTCATCTTTTGTCTTTAGCAGATAAACCCACATAACTCTGCTATAGTCATCAACTAACAACATAAAGTACCTATTGCCAGATGGTGTAGGGGGTGATACTGGGCCGCACAAATCGTCATGAATTAGTTCAAGCTTCTTCTTTGCTCTATAATTCGTGTGTGTAGGGAATGGACTCCTTGTCTGTTTTCCCACGAGGCACCCTTCACAAGGTTGTTGAGGAATGTTTAGTTTTGGCATTCCTTCAACCAGCTTCTTCTCCGCCATATATTTCATTGAATTAAAATTTATATGACCCATTCTCATATGCCACAACCACGTTGGATCACCTATTCGAGCGGTTAGACACATCGAATTGACTTCTTCCAATTCTATCTTGTACAGTCGATTTGGAGATCTTCTAACCTTTATCAACAACTTCCCTGTTGCATCACGGACCCATAAGAATGGATCGTTGATCATGATTTCATCACCACCCTCTGCTAACTGTCCCAAACTTATGATGTTGCTACATAAGTCTGGAATGTAATAGACTTCATTAAGCTTTCGATGTTCACCATTCTTACATTGAAATACGACTGAACCTTTGCCTTCGATCTTTACCTTCGATTCGTTTCCAAACTTCACGTAGCCATGAACAGTCTGATTCAAGTCACGAAACTTATCTTTATCACCGGTCATGTGATTACTAGCTCCTGTGTCGAGATACCAGATACTTGATCGCTTCACCTCATCTTCCCGTTTTCTCAACTCTGGGAATACATTTTCTTCATTTAAGGAAACTTCACCATTGTCAAACGAAGCTAACAATAGTGCTGGCTCATTGACATCTTGTTCGCGAATCAAGTTGTTTTCTTGTCTTCTTTCACGTCTTGGGTTTGTACATTCTGCTGCATAGTGGCCGAATTCTTGACAATTGTAGCACTGGACCCTACTTTTATCTTGATTATTTAAAGTGCTACGGCCTCCATCTTTCTGGTAGTGTGATCCACCTCTGCCACGACTACTACGACCACCACGACCACTGCTGTTTCCTCCTCTTCCTCTGCCTCTGCCTCGTGAACCTCCAAATCCGCCACGATTTGATTTTGATCTGGAGTCACCTTATCCCTTCTTCTTATTTCTCTCTGACCACTCTTGGTGTGTCAAGAGAAGTTTTCGATCATCATTATCACCATGGCCTCTCATTCGTTATTCATGTGCTTTGAGCCTTCCGATCACTTCTTCTACAGTCATCTTGTCTAGATCTCCAAATTGCTCAAGTGTTGAGGCGATTTGGAGAAATTTGCTTGGTACTGCCCTTAACAACTTCTTTACCACATATGACTCCTCCACCGTGTCTCCCAATGCTCGCATGGTACTCACGATATTGTTCACCTTCACAGCGAACTCATCCACTCCTTCTGATTCCTTCATGTTCAGTGATTCAAACTCAGCCTTTAGAGTTTGAATTCTAGCGGTCCTCACTCTTTCTTCTCCCATAAACTGTGTCTTCAAGGCTTCCCATGCTTCCTTGGATGTTTTCTTTTCTGCTAATCCAAGTAGCAAATCTTCTGGAATGCTCTGATAGATGGCCGCCAGAGCCATCTTGTCTTTCTTCACATCTACTGCCGTGTTTGTTGTTCGTGGCTCAACAGCATCCCACACACCTTGGGCTTGCATGAACACTTTCATCTTGATCGCCCATGCAGCATAATTCGTTCTTGACAACATCGGATAGTGGAGGGTGACATGTCCATCCTTTTCACCATTGTTTCCTGCCATCTCTTCTCGAGATTGGTACTTGGGCATAAACAAGAATATAGCCTTTTTTTAAAATATGGGGGCCAAAAGACAATTTTCTGAAGTTTTAGGAGGTAAAATGAACTTTTTCAAAAGTTCGGGGTTGAAACTGAACTTTTTCGGAAGTTCTGGGGCTAAAATAAACTTTTTCAGAAGCCTTGCAAGTAAGAGTTTAGGGCTATTTAAATTCCATGCAAGTAAGAGATGCTTCCCTAGGGATAAGCCTTGCAAATCCATTCCATGGTCTCTTATATGATAGTCATATGTTACCAAAATAGAGTTACAATTTAATCCTTTAAAAACTAGTCTAGAAATAGATGCTAGATTTTTTGTTTAAGCTTTGAGTGGAGCCTCTAGTCTGGTTTGGTGAGAGACACTAATACCTTTTTTATGCTTCCAATTGCCATCATGTCCCTTACTGATAAGAGACTATATTACTTATTACCCTTATATTTTGTTTAATGTCAAGAAGTAAGTGTTCTTAAACTTATATTCTTGGAGTGTGTTGTTGGTTTAAAGTATTGATATTCCCCAAGACCCTTTATGATTTGACCTCTAGCTATACTATATAGACTTTTGCAACTCTACATTTTATTTTGACATGTATTCAGATTATGGAACTCGAAGAGATATGAAGTAGAAGAGCTTGCGATTTTTAGAAGATTCATGAACTGTAATAATTAGACAACTTAAATATTGGTCTTGTCATTTGTTACACCATTGGACAATGTTGAAACTGTAAACACTTAGATTTTGGGATGGCTAATTCTGCAACAAACTTTTATGATGAAAATAAGTGCACTTAAAGCTAATTACTTCTAGCTCAAGGATGTTACATGTTCTCTTCTTAATTTTGTTGTTACCAAGATATTGTATTTTCAAAAATGTATTCATATAAATTTTTAATGGAAATTGTAGTAATAAGAAAAAAAATGAAAGTAACTTGTTATAAAAATAGATAAACCAAGGTATGTTGGTAATTTTTGCATTGAACACTTGAATGGTTTGCACTATGTAACTAGCTAAAATACTTGATGTGTGATTATATATATACAAGCATATCTAACGTATTGTTATGAAAAGTTCTAAACGTTTCTTGAAAGCTTTAGAAAAAACAAAATTTTATCGCTCCACATAGTTAACAACGCGGCATGAAGAAACCTCTTAGATGGGCGGACACAAATCTGGATCTGTCAACGGAGCAATGTCACTGTGATATTTGAACAACTATGGTATAATAGTAAGAATATCAAAAAATTCCAACTGTAACAGTTAAGGACAATTGAACAATTATGCTTTTTGCAAATTTGTCATAACTTTATAATGTGATTTTACTTTAGTTGAAAGGTATACAAATTTTCAAATAAAGTTGACAGTTTTTAAAGTAAAGCAACCATTCTTCTACAACATGAGCCTCTTGTTTACTATTGAGAGTAATATTTTTGATCTTATAGTTTAGGTAAGCTGCTATTCTTGGTGGGTGGTGGCTGACAAATATTATGGAGGGTGGTGGTTGGCAAATAATATAGGAAAATTTCAAACATAATGGTGGCCAAAGAGAATAATTTTTGGGTTTTCATGTAATCTGGTAAGGCTTGCTCTTGTTGGTTGGATTTGTTAGTGTTTAATTAAGTGTTTAACATCAAAAGGTTATCTTATAAACTTTATAAGAGTATTATAGTTATTTCCTTCAATGTCTCTCAAATTTTTACAAAATTTTCAATACATCTATACAACCAAAGGTTTAGTGGCCGAATGTGTATAAAAAGTCCTTAGTCAATGAAACATACATATATAAGAATAAAAAGTCATTACTAAATGAAACTGACATATATAAGAATCAAATGTTATTAATTGATATTGTTATATTCAGCAATTAGGCTGGGAGATAAATTTTAAACATAGAGAGCTAAATGTTTATGATCAACTATTCATTAAAGAATTAGCATAATCACCATAGATAACCAAAATATTTACGACGACTAATGTCTTTGCCACTAGTTAGAATTGGGATAAAGAAACAAAGATAATTTTCTATTAAAAGCCAAATACCCCAAATATCTATAGGCAATCAAGAAAAGAAGTAAATTTTCATTCTTACTTGTAATCTTTAGAAGATTCTCTTCTCCGTTTGCAAGATAGATACTGTCGTGAAATTTGAGCATGAAAACAATCAGCAACCCTACAAAAACCCGTAAAGATGGCGTTGATTTTAGTGCTATGGAAATATTTTAGTGTTGTTAGTATTAATATCGAGACTGGCCTTTCAATTTACGTTCCAAGACTGAAGGTGCGGGGTGCACAATCGAATTGATAAATGTGGACTCGGAAATACTGGGGTCTGGGGGCAGCACCCCAGGGGACGGGGTTCCAAGGGGCAGCGCCCCTGGTGGGGTCTAGAGGCAGTGCCCCTAGCAGTGTCCAATTGATAGAGCCTAGAAGTTTATTTTTCCATAAAAAACCCCAATTATTTCTTCATGATTACATAGGGTTGTTTTACATTGTAAAGCGCCGTCTTCCTCATATATAAAGAAGATAGACGTTGCAAAACCATATTGAACGTATGAAACTGTTTTCTTCTCTGCAATTCTTTTGTCTTTTCTAAATGCAAACCACTACAAAGATATTCAGTGTTTTCGAATTCTGATTAGATCTGCAATCAAAATTGCTTTTCTTGGACTATCCCAAGATCTGAATTCGTGAAACCCCAGGCTAGGATCGAATTATAGATTTTGAAAAATATTTATACATGTTATAATATATTATCCAAATTTATGAGTGTTATCTGAAATCCTTATACTAACAAATGAGCACCAAAAATTTACAGTGGACGTGAAACATAAAAAATCAGTCAATGTTATCAGTGTAGGAATTTGACGGTGGTCCAGAACACTTGGGAAAAGTGAAAATAGTTTTGATAAAGAAGACAATGAAGTAGGGTAAATGAAAAACGTTTAAAGAAGAGGGTGAAGAGAGGAGTTAAATCAAAACGTGGCAGACGTTCCCGACCCTCTAGGTAAAGGAAAAACGGCAAATCATACAAAAATGATATCACTAATAATATAAATATACAATTGATAGATTTATTATAATGTTTATAAATTGTATATAAAATACACAGAAATATCACAACTAGCTTATCACTTTTGTGCCACGGAAGTTAAATAAAATTGATGAATAATGGCAAAATTGAATGGAGTTATATTTTATAGACAAGACGAATATCATGCTTTTTCAAAAGAAACAAAAAAAGGCTGAAAACTAATGACTAATATATTTGCACACAAATTAACTGTAAGAGGAATTTCACGACTTTTCAATAGCTTTTTCATAACTTTAAAAACTTAACACGCACAATAAAACCGATGATTCAAGAAATGTTATATCTTTTTACTGGGTCCTTTAAATAGTTTTTCAAAAGGACATAATAAAGTCATGCTATATCTAAAAGTTGTTCGGATTTATAATATATATTTAGGTCTCTTTTAATTATTTCGTAATCTAGAATAGTTGATGAATTATTCGTAATCTAGAATAGTTGATGAAAAAAAAAAAAGTAACATTTACCAGTCCCAATCGAATAAAAATTCAAGTAACATTTACCAGTCCCAATCGAATAAAAATTCCTTCTACTTTTTTCCAGAATCTCCTCTATTACGTATCCCCGACTACCCACCAAAATAAGTTGGCGGCACACCGATTTACCACCTATAAATATCGTCACCATTAACCGGATACTTGTCATCGGAGGTCCAACATTCAGGTTGCTTCTTTTGAATTTGATAGCATATTAGTTTTCAATCGATAACCATATACAGAAGTCAAGCAGAAAATATAGAAGAAATGGCCAAGGCCCGTACGATAGGGATTGGGATGGATTACTCAGCAACCAGCAAATTAGCACTGAAATGGACGATCGATAATCTCATTGACGCCGGAGACACCATCGTCGTCCTCTTTGTCTTGTCGCCAAAGTCCGATCCCGCCAATAAGAAACTCTTCGCCCACACCGGATCACGTAAGTAAACATCTGTAGGAGTTACTATATTGATTTGGTTGTGATAATTCATGTCCAAATATGAATAGTTTTATTGAATGAATGATATATATTGATTTGGTTGTCATAATTCATGTCCAGCTTTGATACCATTGGTAGAGTTGAAAGAGCATGGCGTGTGTAAGAAGTACGGAATCATCCCTGATTCCGAGCTCTTTGACATGCTTGACTCAGTTTCCAGGAACAAAATGGTAACCCTAATTTCCATCATAATTAATTGTTCGATTTTAACTGTTACGCCATATACTCATTGGTTTTGGTGACATGAAGGCTAAGGTGGTGGGTACGGTGTACTGGGGAGATCCAAGGGAGAAGCTCTGTGAAGCTGTAAATCTTCTGAAACTCGATTCTCTTGTTCTTGGAAGCAGAGGTCTCGGTGCCATAAAAAGGTATGCATAACATGCTAATGAATATTGATAATAATATATAATTTTTTTAGGTTCAAATGTTTGATCGTATATAAGATTTTAATTGCATTCACAGGGTGTTGCTTGGGAGTGTAAGCAGCTACGTGGTGCAAAACGCAAGTTGTCCAGTCACTGTTGTGAAGTAGACATCAGCAGTCGTCGGGATGACATTTAAAGTGGAGTTTATTTGTTGCGTGTTTCTTCTTGTTTTTTATGAACAAAATACGAGTCCCACATAACCAGATGTTTCTAGTATTGAGAGATGAAGAAAGAGACGTCTAGAAGTGGGGAACATTTGTACAGCTTGCTTGCTTTTTGACTATTTTGTTTGTGTCTTATGGAAGTTGGATTGGTGTGTAATCTTTGTTGGATTTATGTTATTTGGTTGTTTTGCTTTTATTGGAATGATTATGGGTTTGATATTCATCACAATTATATATATATATATATATATATATATATATATATATATATATATATATATATATATATATATATATATATATATATATATATATATATTTATATATATATATTGGAATGATTATGGGTTTGATATTCATCACAATTTTATATATATATATATATATATATATATATATATATATATATATATATATATATATATATATATATATATATATATATATATATATATATATATATATCATGGAGGCAAGCCAAATGTTATTTTCAATGGGTATAGAGCTAGCCCGCCTTGTGAAATATCAAAACGTTTAGCTTTACAAAGTAAACAAACAATCAAAATATGATTAAGAGAAACTTCAATAATATGTTTTTTGACGATTGCATATCTATATATTTTAATAAAAGAATCTTAACCAGCCACATGTAGTCAGGTTGATAGAAACCTATTAATGCAACCTTGGTTTCAACCTAGGGTAGAGGAGGACCTAAGAGGAACATAAAAATCCGTTGTTTTAAGTGTCGAGAAGGCGATTAGAAAGCTGAAAGGTTGATATGAAGTAGAAATCTGAAGCATTAGGAGCTGAATCAGTAGGATATCATTTGATTTGCTTTACTATCCATATTTAATATTCCTTATGACTTCTTTCTGTGTTCTTATTCTAGATTTAGGTTAATACATATTGTTCTTATTTAGAGTAGATGAACCCTAATTTCATGATTTGATTGATATTTGAATATTAAAAAGTTGTTTTTTCTATCATGATTTTAATTAGTATCTTTATATGTTAAAGCTTGTATCTTTGTTTCCCTTTTCTGAGTTACTGAAGTCTAGAGGACCAATCTGATTGTATGGCTTGAATTATATCTTTACTATATGATCAATAGGCAGGTATGACTAGAGATGGATCAAATCCTAGTGTAAGGTTAAGAAATTAATGAACTTTAATGTGCGAGCTTTGCATTAGATGACCATTCTATACACCAATTAATTATCATGACCATTGAGATTAATTATCAGGTTAAATATGCATGATTTGAACTTAAAGACTGATAAGAAAGATAATTGGTTTACATGACTATTGTAATTAGGAGTCTTTAAAATCATAAGATTAGTGAACTAACCAAGGTAACTAATCAGTTAGGAATTAGTGAACATCATATTAATATCCATTGCACTTAATATAAATCAATCATAATTGAAGGAGGTAATCAAGTTTAATTAAGAATACCTTTAGATTCGTTTCCAAATTAGTTTTCCATGATCATTTTTTGTTTTATTTTAGTTTATTTTAGATTCCCCTATTTATGTTTTGTTTTTAGTTAAACTAATAATCAAATCATCTATTATATTTCACTCTCGTTTCCCAAAAGTTCGACACCCGTTCTTACCAAAGCTATACTGCTACATGATTAGGTACATTGCCTAGTATGTAGTAGTCCATAGTTGAGATAATGTCATTTTTATAAATTTAAAATGAGATCTTACACTTCAAGCTTTTGACATTTCTTAGGAATTGATTTGTATGCATTAGGAATCGCATTCTAAACAGTTCACAATGTAACATCCAAAAATTTTATTTTAGGATGTTATAATATTTTTGTATAATAAATTAGGTTGATTTATGTTGTTAGAAAAGGATCCAGTTTTTACAATATGTAAAATAGGGACAAAAGTGTGAATTCTGCTAAATATGATCCATGACCAAGTTTATATCACACTTAAGTCTGAAAAAGGTCATTTTATGTTTACAATTGTGTTCAGGCCCGTCCCAATGGGGGTTCCAATGGTACAACTGAACAGGGCCCAAAATCTATGAGGGGCCAAAAATTTTAGTAGCCTGTTATGTATACCTAGTGTCCTACTCCGTGAACGTGAAATCCGAAAGCACCAAAGCGGGAAGGTCAAGTCGTGAATGAGATAATCAATGGGGGTTCAATTGATTCACCCACCAATCTCGGTAACTGGTCAATCAATCTCGAAAATCAGGAAGACAGCGAGGAACGACGATTGTGTTTCTTTAACGATTTCCAATTCCGAATTCTCAAATCTCAAATATATGTTCCGAATTCGCATTTGGTATTCATTCTTTCTCATCTTCAGTGAACTTCTGAATCTGACCGACTGATCACTATTCACTCATCGAGATTGAGCTTTCGAGATTTGAATTTCTGATCGGGATTGAAAATTCAAGCTGAGTTGCAAGCCTCCAAGCCGACAAGGGACTGAAATCACGGTAAGATTCTAGTTCAAATCGCACTAAAGTATGAATCTTACTTCTCCTTGTGCTATTGTAATTTCAGAAAAATGTATGAAAAGGGAACATTCTTTGTTGGAAAAAATTGGAAAAATTAATCTAGTTAACAAGTTCTTATAATCGGTTCGCAATCTAATCTGCTCGTTCGAATAGATTGTAACTGTACTTGGAATTGCGATTGCGATTGTAAATATGGGTCTTTTTCGTTATATGGGTTTTTGATTTTGTGTAACTTGATTAAAATTTGTTCCAGATCGAAATCGAGCTTCGTTGTGCATATTCTGAGTTCTGAACTTCCGACTTCTGCAATTCGGTATGTTTTAGTTTTTAGAGTATTAAGATTTTTTGGAATTGAAATCACGGTTTCTATTTTTCTAACTTTCTGATTCTAATTCACTTTTCAGTTCCAATTGGTCTCATATTTCAGAAATTGCAATTGATAATGATTCATGCCTGCACGGCTCTTGTTTCTGATATTTCAATTGTATAATTTGCAAGTTTTGGGGCCTACGTTTATCAAATTGCACAGGGCCTTCAAAACCTCTCGGTCGGTCCTGATTGTGTTTGTGCAATAACTGGTAAAAATCAACAATGTAAGTTTTCATTATGTTAGAAAGTGGGACGAAATTAGGAAAAAAATTTAATGGTAGTATTAAGAATGAAAAAAGAGATGTAAGATTTATTTAATCTACTTGCAAGTATAAAAATAGTATTCGAAGTTTGAAGTCCTACAAGTATAGACCAATATGATTATATGAAAAAATCTTAACAAGTAATGCATGATAATTTGCTAATTTATTTAATCTATCTTGTTTAAAATCTAGTGATCATTTTAAAGATTATTTCAAATAATTTTTTAATAATCAGCAAAGATAAGAAATATATATATATATATATATATATATATATATATATATATATATATATATATTCTGTATTATCTTTTAATATTGATTTAATCAATAAAAAATAAAATTATATATCAGTATGAATGATAGTTTGCTAATTTATTGTCATGTTATGTATTGTTGTATTATTACAAAATACTATATAAATAATTAGTCTATTTCTATCCAATGCATATCTATCCTGTCCAATCCGATTTTATTTTATTCAGTCCAGTCACATCCAATCCATACAGGGTGATAGAAACATTTACTCAACCCTTCCTGAGTCATGACCATGTTTTGTGCGGTGAGCATGGATACCAATGTTACTAAACCAAAGCAATACCGTACCAAACATTATTGTTTAGTTCAGTATTCTGCTCTTATAATTTTTGACTTTCAGTTTCAGTACTTATCAATTCTATAACGATTCGGTCCAAGTCATGTACTAAGCTCACATTGATGTTCTAACGGAACTCACTTTCCCAAACCATAGCTGTATTGTGCCATATACTTTGGTTCAATATTCGGTTCCTGTAATTTGTCACATTTAGTTTCGATACTAATTTGATACGATTTCGGTAGGTCAAACCTATTTTATGCCTTTGTTGCTAGCATTGCTACTACTATCTACCGGCGATGATTGGGTTCATAAATATTGGCTGCATATTAGACCCATTAGTTAGTATTTTTGGTTACTTTCTTTGAACCAATGCCCATGTATAACGTGACGCCTAGGTCGATCCCTGCCAGGGCCGTCTCAAGCCGATTTGGGGCCCGGGACGAAATATAAAATGGGACCCCTAGCGATAAACTTTTTTTATAATAAAAGAGGGCGGTACCTTGGGAAATTTTTTATTAATTTACAAATTATAAACCTGTAACTGTTTGAAACTCGAAAATCATCAACTGTTATAAACAAACTATACTTTACTTGCTTTTGATAGAAACTCGAAAATCAGCAACAATCCAACAAAAAAATAAACCTGCAAGTGTTTCAAATTTCTAATCAGGAACAATCCAACAAAAAAATTCACTAACATATTGCTTACTTCTGACCCAAATCCTAAACAAAATAGAAAACTCTAGATTTCGAGAGCATAAACTCAAATTTGAGGACAATCCCATTGGCGAAAATCGAAATTTGTAGAGTAGAATTTCACAGTTTACAGTTTTAGAACCACCCAATCAAGAATTTTAGAATTATTCCAGAGTTGCAAAGCATAATTTCACAAGAACAATCACATAACGGAAAACCAAGATCTTGTAAGAACAAATGAGAAAACAAATTATAGAACGAAATTTTGTTAATTATACAAAATTTCTAGCTCACCAAGTTGTTCCTCTTCTTCAGAAAACAAAATAAAAATCAGAGGAATCTGACTTATAGTTACAGAGGATTACCCAAACCCTTTTCGGTGTTCCTCTTCTTCAGAAAACAGAAGGCCAAGTCGCAGAAATCACACAAACCCTTTTCGGTGTTCCACTTCCTCAGAAATCAGATTACACCAAGTCCCCAATCGGTATTCCACTTTCGTTAACAGATTAGAGATATTGAGAATCAAACGATAACTGAGGATGTGAGAATCAAAATTCAAAGCAATCGGAATTCAAAAAAAGAAAGAAGCTTATCAGAACCGTACTGTAGAATTGATAACAGATTAGAGATATTCAAGAGGGAAGGGAGAAATCGATTAAAGAGTGAAGGGAGAAATCGATTAAAGAGGGAAGGGAGAAATTGAGAATCCTCTAAAAAACGGATGAAATTTTCTTGGAACTCTGAAGTGACGTTTGGAGAAACCGATGAAATCATGAAAAGTTCCCGAAAGTTGGAGTACCGTATTATGAAGCGTGGAAGAGGGCAGCGTATATGTGTACGTGTTCCCTCTAAAGAGCCGGCTCCTGTTGGGAATAACAAAACAAGTAAGGCACTTCGACAAACGATAAACGATTTCGTCAAAACACGCGAAAATAAAATGGAGAATATCGGCAAACTAAAACTGTAAAATCGGAACACAATATTTAACGTGGTTCACACGATCTATCTGATCGGCTAATCCACGGGCGAACGAGAAAGAGAGAGGGTTTTATTAACACCAAGCAAATTACAGTCATACAAGGCTAAACTACACTTGTAGTCTGACCATTCACAAGAAAATATCACTTGCACTTTTGGCTGCCAAACTGGACTATGCACAAAAGGCTAACTCGAACTGTGATATATATATATATATATATATATATATATATATATATATATATATATATATATATATATATATATATATATATATATATATATATATATATATATATATATATATATATTTGTGTTTGTTTTCGTGTGTTGTCTGGTGCCTTTTGCTCTCAGGCAAAGCCTCCTATTTATATACAAAAATTGCAGTGTGAACATAGAATTGTGAAACAGCAGGCGTAAAACAATCACCCATTTGTTTCCTCATTTTGTTGACTTTTGATACAAGTGTGTTCAAAGCGTTCGCACCTAACAATCTCCCACTTGAAAGCTTGAACAACTTGGTCTTTCTCTGCCATCCAAATCTACAACGGTCCTTAAACACACACACACTCTCTCTCGTTTATGCCTCTTTCCTCAAACTTCTGAAAGGCCAGCTGAAGTTATACAAAACTTTAACTTCTCTGTGGTAACCACCTTGGTGAACATATCTGCTGGATTTTTCGTTCCAAGGATTTTCTTCAGATTCAGAGTTCCATCATTAATTAACTCTCGAATGAAATGGTACCTTTTCTGAATGTGTTTCGTTCTACTGTGAAACACCAGATTCTTTGCCAGGTGAACTGCACTCTGGTTGTCACAATACAGTACACAATCTTCCTGTTGCATTCTAAGTTCTGATAGGAAGGTCTTCAACCATATAAACTCTTTGGCTGCTTCTGTAATAGCCATGTATTCTGCTTCTATGGTTGAAAGAGCAACACTCTTCTGTAACCTGGACATCCAACTGATTGTCGTACCTTCCATTGTGAAACATAGGGCAATCTCAGTTGTTCCTTTCAAGTAGCGGAACAGCCACTTTAGTCCTTCCCAATGCTCTCTTCCAGGATTTGACATAAACCTGCTCACAACTCCCACTGCAAGAGCAATATCTGGTTTGGTGCATACCATTGCATACATCAAGCTACCAACTGCAAATGCATAAGGAACTTTAGCCATATGTTCTCTGTCTTCTTCCGTCTTTGGGGATTGCTTCTTTGAGAGTTTTAGTTGACTTCCCAAAGGTGTACTTCTGGCCTTGACATCTGCCATGCTGAACTTTTCTAAAACTTTCTTGATGTACTTGGTTTGCGAAAGTATTAATGTACCGGTAACTCTGTTCCTGGCTATGCTCATGCCAAATATCTGCTTAGCAGCCCCTAGGTCCTTCATCTCGAACTCTCTAGACAACTGCTTCTTAAGCTTGTTGATCTCTTGCATGTGGGATCCAGCGATCAACATGTCATCAACATATAATAATAGGATAATGTATGAGGAGATGAATTTCGTTAAGTAACAACAATGATCCATCTCACATCTGCGATACCCACTCCTTTGCATGAAGCTATCAAACTTCAAGTACCACTGTCTTGGAGCTTGCTTCAGTCCATACAGACTTTTCTTCAGTTTACACACCATATTTTCCTTACCAACTGTGGGAAAACCTTCTGGTTGTACCATGTAGATCTCTTCTTCCAGGTTGCCATGGAGAAAAGCTGTTTTCACATCTAGTTGCTCTAGATGGAGATCTTCAGAGGCTACAATTCCCAAGACCATTCTGATTGTAGTCATCTTCACAAATGGAGAGAAGATCTCATTATAATCGACCCCTCTTTTCTGTTGGAACCCCTTGACCACTAATCGTGCCTTGTATCTGTTACTGCCATCAATCTCATCCTTTACCCGAAATACCCACTTTTTCAGCAGTGCTTTCTTCCCTGCTGGGAGCTTGACCAAGGACCAAGTATGGTTCTTGTCAAGTGAGCTCAACTCGTCTTCCATAGCCTTTTTCCACTGTATGGAATCTTTCATCCTCAAGGCCTCTGGATAGGATTCAGGTTCACCATTCTCAGTCAACAACAAGTAATTAGCTGAAGGAGAATACCTGAATGGAGGTCTTCGTAGTCTAGTGGATCTACGAACAGTAGGAGTTGAGGTCTCTGTATCATCTGCAACCCCGTCTTCAGAACTACTATCATCTGTGCTCCTACTATCTCCATATATATCAGAACTCCCACTGCTTCCTGAACTTTCACCTATCTCTAGAGTACTGATAGGTTTCATAATGTCATCTTCAGAGATCTCTTCAAACTCGACTTGACTTTCTGCTTTCTCTGGTGGCTTGTTCCTGCCTGAGCTCTCTGCAAGTTCATCTTTATATAGGACATTCTCGTTGAACACCACATCCCCGCTTGTGATAACCTTTTTATTTGGGTGCGTTTCTTTTTTTTTTTTATTAAAATAAAATAATTTATTTTTTTTTATATATTATTATTAATTAATTTTTTTATACAAATAAATTTTTTTTTTATAAAAATAACAAATGGAATAAAAAAATTAAAACCTTTTAAAACCTTTATGTAATTAATCAGTTATAACAACCGAATATCTTATCAAATCCACTATAATGCGTTGACTATCAAATAAAGAACGGCCAGGCAGGACAGTAGGGAGGCAGGACTCTTTCGGTCAATGACCTTTCGAAAATCCAACAACCAAACCGGATCTGTCTATTCTGACACCGTTCTCGTAAGTAGAATTACTAGCATAATAGTTGGATTGATAATCAATTTAGTTTGAAACAACTAAATAAATTGCAAGTGGGTCTTAAAATTATTTAGTAAACAATAATAGAGAAATACATGCAAGTTTTGAAACAAACTAGAAAAATTAACTTCCCACGGTAAAAACCGTAAAAAGGATCAATTGACTAACAATTGTAAACAATAGAATTAATTAAATAACTCCCCGGCAACGGCGCCAAAAACTTGTTGTTCACAAAACAACTAACTATTAGTTATTATGTTTTTAAAGTCTTAATCCAATTATTTACCTAATTATATGACTATTAGACTTACGAGCAAGTATTACTCGATCATTTAATAGTATAGTTTTGGTAAGTAAAGGTATCGAATTTCCACAGGGAATTATTAACTAACTTAAGGTTTTCAATTATCAATCAAACAGTTTAGAGGCGAGTTTTAGTAAAAACTCGTAAAACTAAGTTTTGGATGCTTGTAAAATAGACGAAATAATAAATAACAATTATCGTAACAACACAACAATTAAGAGATAATATGATCAAATTATAACAAGGGAAGCTTTCACCTAGGATTTGTTGATTCATATAAATCTAGGTTGACTAGTTTTGATTATGTGCAATGAGTTAAAATAGGTAGCATTAAGTGGTAGGATCATATGGTCAAGTCACCAATTCTATAATTTCTAAGTTAATATAGCACAATGGTCATGTAACTAAATAACTTATAATCATGAATAATTAATATAATCTAGCATGCAAACATAGGCCATACCCTAATGGTCATAGTGATATGATCATACAATCAATGGTCATGAGTTGTAACTAAATATGATATAAGTTTTATTTCACTAATCAAGTTTATAGCTAGAATAACCTCCCTAGTTAAATGGTCAATAACTAGTCCAATGATATGTAGGTGTCAATTAAACATCAAAATGGTTCATATGTTCAATACGTTTAAATGGTCAATAAACATTAATCATATGAAGATGGCTATCAAGATTATAAACTTTAATCACATTCAATATGTATAGCATGCAAATTATATATCCTAACCGAAATTTAACTCGAATCAAGAACTAGATCAACACAAATTTATATTAATGAATCAACATCACCTAGGCAAAAGCTACAGGGAATCTAGCCTAGCATGGTATCAAGTATACAATAACAATATGAATAATACATGATAAAAGATACCAACCGGTTAAATTCGATGAATCCTTGCAACAAATGAAGATCCTAGCTCATTCTTGTAATGTAAATAACTCTCAAATACATTTATCACACATCAAATGTTGAAATACACGAAATACAATAGTTCTAAAATGTCAAATGACTGATTTCTCTCTTGGATTCTAACAATGGTTCTTCAAATGGTCGTCCAATGCGTTCTATTTATAGCAGGCGGAGTCTCAGGGCGCGGTGCGCCTAAGTGGATCAGATCTGGCAGTCTTTATCGCTGGAAAGGCCACGTGATGGTTCGCTTTTCAGATCGGATCTGGGGCGCGGTGCGCCCAAAGGTAAGGCGGGGTGCGCCCTTGCACATGTTAGGCAACCCGGTTGAATCATTAGATGAACCCACGCTTCATTATTTTAATCTCAAGTGGACCAGCATGTCGAACACTGGCATCATCTTAGGCGCAGTGCGCCCTTGGTCTGGGCGGGGTGCGCCCCTGCTGAAATCAGAATGTCACTTTGTTTCGTTTAACGCTCAAATCTCTTGTAAAATCCGATCTTTTGCTCCATATGTGTCTTTTAGCTACAAAATGTATTTTTAGCATATTAGGTATCTTTAGTTCATAAAATGTATGAAACTAAACTAAAACGACACTGATATCGCCTGGAAAATATGTATAATTTACGCGATATCAAAATACCCCATACTTGAACTTTGCTTGTCCTCAAGCAATTCTTAGAATAATTTTTAGGTTAAAAATTCAATCCAAATAAACAAATACAGACACCATAGAAAAAGGTCAATGTCAGTCAACATGGTCAGAATCAGTTTTGTAAGGAGCCTATATATTGAACAAACGTTACCCACTTTTAGCTTTGTGAACCACTTTCTTTGGCTACTCGAAGGACGAATAGACTCGTCAAGATTTGTTGATTAGGAGTGTGTATCAGACAAATGAAACAGAGGATGTACCCAGTGGGGGTACTTTTCATCTACCTTTTATGAGGCTTTTATCCTATTGAAATTGGGATTTTAAATTTCCTCTGGGCAAACACCCGGTTTTGAAAGTTTCACCCTTGTACTGTCCTTTACTGTTTACCGTCTCAAACCTTTCATTTCCTTTTTCTCATCACTAATCATAAAACTTCAATCTTCGATCTCGACAAGCCAATGTATTCTATATCTTCAATTTTTAGCTCGGGTTAAGTCTCATATTTTTTTTTGTAGACTTCTTGATGTTTTCGTCTTTTTGCTCTTCATTTTCTTTGAAGTCTTTAATTAATCGTTGGATCTCTTTGACTTTTTCTCTTTTCTCAAGAACTTGGCTTCTAAGAATTTTCTTAGATGCGTGGAAGTAGATTGTGATCAAGCTGGTATTATCGATCAATTTTATGACTTGATCCCAATGATGTATAATAGGGGATCGTCTTCAAGTTTCATCAGGAATCCATGCGATGAATCAAAAATAGTGATGAAAAGGTGGCAATATAAGGTTGTTTGAGACTTGGGAGTACAAAGGGTTAATCCTTTCAGAAGCCAAGATGCGAATTTTCTGATAAATAATATGCAAGGCTTATTATTTGTGTGTACACATCATCCCAATCAACCTCATCTTAACGTATCTTAATTCATTGAGCACCTGCATCTGTCTTCCAAACAAGTAGTTTCAAAGTGGTCGGTTAGGCTAAAAGTGTGATTCATTTGTTTAGTATAAAGAATTTCAGACAAAACTCAGGACCAATCTTATGATTCAATTTTTATGACTTGGAACTATGGTATCTGATTTATAAATTTTTCAAAATTTTACCCAAAATTAACCTATAAATGCTCAAAGACAAATAAAATACAAGTGTAAGTACTGCAATCCCTTAATACCCCATACTTGAACAATACAACGTCCCCGTTGTATAAATATTTATAAAATAAGCTTATGAAAAAGGAGTATTGGAACCGACTCCCCTGAGGTATTGTACAGGTGATTGCAGATGCTGAACTTGGAGCTCTCGGAATGGATCGTGAGATGTCATCGTTTCAGTGCGATCTTATTATGTTTTTATTTTTATTTATTAAAAGGACTGAAACAAAAGTCAGTCTTTCTGCACAATTATCAAATAAAACACGCAAAATCTCAAACATTACGGTTAGATAAACACACAAATAATAAAACACACCACAAATAAAAAACACACTAAAAAAAATCAAAATAAAAATTCAAATCATAGTATTTTTTTTGTTTTTGTTTTAGAAATCACCCAAAATAAAAATATATGACAAACAATACCATAAATGTCAATCCAAATCCTCAGTATCATCAAATCCATGCCCATGCTGCTGATAGTCTCCTCCTGATGGATCGCCATGAGCCCCACTAGACTGTCCTGCTCCTCCCATCCTTTGATCCCATGCCGGATAGGGATACTGCGGGGGCAGCTGCCATCCTGCCTGCTGATACATGTGCCCCATGAACTGTTGTGTATCATCCAGGTAGTGTCCTAGGGCATTCGCCTCTTGCTGGCGACGCAAATCCATCTGGACCATTTGGTTATAGAGGAAATTTAAGTTTACCTCTTGTTCCGGTCCTTGCTGCTCATGCTCGTGCTGGCGTCGTCGGCTCTGTCTGGAAGCAGAGGGCTGTGCTGCTTCTGCCCCAAATCCCGGTGGCGGAGTGGTGGTAGTAATACCGATGAAATCGTACGTGTTCGGCGCCACCCTCCGAATCATAGATTTAAAATGTGATTCGGAGAGGATTTTCGGGTGCTCTGTTTTGACCGTGAGCATGTTGATGGAGGAAAAGTCGCCCAATTTCTTGGCGATCCGTGTAATCATGTTGCCACCGCAAATTGGGCTAAGCGTGATTTGCCCCTTTGCTCGCTCCCTAAAGAATACCGCAATCGTGTGTGGGAGGTGGAATTTCACTTCGGGGTTAATTGCTCCCCAAAGTGCCGGCAAATCAAGGTACGTGCATTTGTCAAACCCGTATGATTGGTTTACGGTGAACGCTAGAAAACGGTGGAGCATTCTGTGGATAGGATTTTGGATTTGGGAAGCTTTATTATCTCGTGGTATTGTATTGTTGACGTTTGCTATTTCTTGAAAGAACTCACTGCATCTCCCTTCGTTGAATTCGCCTTTGTCATACGTCGAAAGATAAGCCGGGAAGTGTGGGTGAAATGCCAGCTCCTCGGGGTAAAGGTCCAGGAGATATGCGAATCGGGCAAGGGACACATCATGCCAAGTTCCCATCAATCGGAAACGAATATCTTCATCAGTTTCTTTCTCATATTTGAAAGTAGAAAGAAACTCTAGCGTTAGCTCCATATGTACGTTTTCGTTTATCCGGAAGATGTTGTTCCAAGCCTCGTCAATCACTACCCCAAATAATGGATCTTCGAATTGGCGGATGAGGTAAGGTGTCAGTTTGTCTGATATTCCAATTGCATCCAGCTTGTCCCAATCCACTGCTGGAGCAACATTCATATCCTTCTTTATCAAACTAGCCAAGACATATTTTGCATCCCGGTCTTCATCTGAATTCCCAAATCTCAAATATGGGTGATTTGTTTTTGAGGTTTTGAATTTAGTTCCTGCAATGACAATACAAACAATGAGCTAAACAAGCAAGAAAATCAAGCAAATTGGTCTGGCAGGAGGCAGGCGCGCTGCGCCCATGGGACAGGCGGGGTGCGCCCTGCGGCAACTCAGGTTCTGCCTGTTCAAGCCGTTTTCAAACCAAATTTTTGCTCAAATCCAGCCAATATTCGTGTACACATTATGATTATTGATACAATAGACCAAACATATCACAAAACAAACATCAATTACATCGAAAATCAACAATCAAAATTCTAGGGTTTGTTCTTCCCCAATTTGTCAAATTTGTGTGAATTTGATGTTTTGTTGTGCAATTTAAGTTTGTAATGTAATCTATTAGTCATATGTATCAATAATCTTATCAAAACAACACTAAAATTGGACTATAATCAAGGAACACGAATTTGCAAGTCAAGAACTCATTTTGGAAGAATTTCAAACAATTTGAAGCTAAAAACAATGAAATCTAGCAAGAAAAGTAAGAATATTGCACAAGGAAAGGAAAGAATTAAAGAAAACATACCCATATATGAAGATTAACCAAGAAAATAGAAGCAAAAATCGAGTTTTGGAGGTTTTGGCTCGGGCTCCTGTCGGCGGGTCGCGCTAGAGAAGAAAGGAAGTGTGAATAATGAATTTTTACAGCTTACCTGTCTTTTCTATCTGCGAACCGGCGCGGTGCGCCTCCTTCTGGGCGGGGTGCGCCCTGCGCCTGGGTTTCCCTCTTTGAAGCTTATAATTTTGCCCTTTAATTTCATTTCTTGTTTCTTTTATTTATTTTATTTTCACCACACATTTTTATTTTATTTTATATGTTATATTTATATGTTATATTTATATTTATTTTTATTATTATTATTTTTTTATATATATAAAAATCAAATAAAACCAAAGGAAAATAAAACCAAAGGAAAAATAACAAATAACACATACCAATCAAAAACTCGGGTTGCCTCCCGGAAGCGCTTCTTTTTCATAGATTTGGAGTCTTTTTAGCTGGACTCCATTCCACTCTAAGGTTCTACTGTTTGGAGTGGGATGTCTTCGCGTTCGTTCTCGATGTGAACGCCTTCCTCATATCGCTTAAGTCTGTGTCCGTTCACTTTAAAGCTCTCTCCTCCTTCCTTAAAAAGATCCACAGCCCCGTATGGATACACTTCTTTGATTGTGAACGGACCATACCATCTTGTCTTCAGCTTTCCAGGGAAAAGTCTTAAGCGTGAATTGTAAAGTAAGACTTTTTCCCCTGGTTGGAAATCTTTGTTTCCTTTTAACCTTGAGTCGTGCCACCTTTTGATTTTATCTTTGTAAATCGCTGAATTTTCGTATGCGTCATTTCGCAGCTCATTCAGCTCATTTAATTGACACAAACGGTTAGTACTGACAAGATTAAAATCCATGTTACACGATTTCAAGGCCCAGAATGCCTTGTGTTCAACCTCTACTGGGAGGTGACAAGCTTTTCCATACACCAATTTGTAGGGGGTAGTGCCAGTAGGTGTTTTAAAAGCGGTTCGAAAAGCCCAAAGTGCATCATCAAGCTTTTCGGACCAATCTTTTCGACTAGTTCCCACGGATCTTTCCAAAATTCGTTTTAAAGCCCTGTTTGTGATCTCCGTTTGACCACTTGATTGCGGGTGATAAGGTGTGGAGATTCGATGGGTCACCCCATACTTATTTAAAGCATTCTCCATTTGTTTGTTGCAAAAATGAGTACCCATATCGCTTATAAGAGCTTTAGGGACATCGTAACGTGCAAAAATGGTTTTCAAAAATTTAACCACACCTCGAGCATCATTTGTGGGTAAAGCTTTTGCTTCAGCCCACTTTGATACGTAGTCAACCGCAACCAATATATATTTGTTTCCTTGGGAATTAGGAAAAGGCCCCATAAAGTCAATACCCCATACATCGAAAATTTCACATACCTGGATAGAATGCAATGGCATTTCATTTTTGGAGGAGATATTACCCGCTCGCTGACACGGATCGCATGTCTTTACGAAAGTTGATGCGTCCTTGAAGATTGTGGGCCAATAAAAGCCTGCTTCAAACACCTTTCGCGCGGTGTAATTCGCTCCGTGATGTCCACCTGTAGGTCCTTGATGGCATTGCTTAAGTATGTCTTGAATTTCCTTCCCGTGTACACACCTCCTTATGATGTTATCCGGACATGATCGAAAAAGGTATGGCTCGTCCCATAAGTAGTACTTGATGTCGGCAAAGAACTTTTTCTTCTGTTGATGAGTAAGCCCTCTGATCAGCACTTTGGCTGCAAGGTAGTTCACAATGTCCGCATACCAAGGGGTTTCCATTTTAACATGAATTGACATTACATGTTCTTCAGGGAAGGAGTCGTTTACTTCCTTTTCTTTTCTCGCCTTCTGCTCCGCATTCTCCAGTCTTGACAAATGATCTGCTGCCAAATTCTCGGATCCTTTCTTGTCTTGAATTTCAATATCAAATTCTTGTAACAGCAAGACCCAACGAATTAAGCGGGGTTTGGCATCTTGCTTGTTGAACAGGTACTTGATTGCTGAGTGATCTGTATAGACAATGGTTTTTGATAAAATCAGATAAGGCCGGAATTTATCAAAAGCATACACTACTGCTAGGAGTTCTTTTTCAGTGGTAGTGTAGTTTTCTTGGGCAGGATTCAGAGTTTTGCTGATGTAGTAGATTGGCTTGAACTTCTTGTCGATTCTTTGGCCTAGGACGGCTCCCAACGCGATATCACTTGCGTCTGTCATTAGTTCAAATGGTAGATTCCAGTCTGGGCCGATCATGATTGGAGCAGTGGTTAATTGAAGCTTCAAAAACTCAAAAGCATTAACACATTCATCATTAAAATCAAATTTTACATCATTTTGTAAAAGTTGTGTTAAAGGTTTTGTTATTTTAGAAAAATCTTTTATAAACCTCCGGTAAAAACTGGCATGTCCCAAGAAGCTTCTGACTCCTTTCACGTTGGTCGGTGGTGGAAGCTTAGCAATGACTTCAACTTTTGCTATGTCGACTTCAATCCCTCGACCTGACACTTTGTGGCCCAAGACTATTCCCTCTTTAACCATGAAGTGGCATTTCTCCCAATTGAGCACTAGATTGGTTTCTTCACATCGTTTAAGCATTTTGTCTAGATTAGACAAACAGTTTGTAAATGAGTCACCAAATAGCGAGAAGTCATCCATGAAAACCTCCATTGAGTTTTCCATCATATCATGGAAGATTGCCGAGACGCATCTTTGAAAAGTGGCTGGAGCATTGCATAGACCAAATGGCATTCTTCGGTATGCGAAGATTCCTTGAGGGCAGGTGAACGTGGTCTTTTCTTGATCTTCTTGGTCAATGGGAATTTGAAAATAACCTGAAAAACCATCCAAAAAACAGTAATATGCTTTTCCTGATAAACGTTCCAGCATTTGATCAATGAAGGGAAGAGGAAAATGGTCTTTTCGTGTTGCATCGTTTAATTTGCGATAATCGATGCACACCCGCCATCCAGTCACTGTTCTGGTAGGTATAACTTCATTCTTCTCGTTTGTGATGACGGTTATTCCTCCCTTCTTAGGAACGACATGGATTGGGCTGACCCATTTGCTGTCAGAAATCGGGTAGATGATACCCGCATCAAGTAGCTTCATGATTTCTTTATCCACCACCTCTTGCATTTTTGGGTTAAGCCTTCTCTGGTGCTGGGCTGATGGCTTTGAATCCTCTTCCATCAGTATCTTGTGAGAACAGATGGTTGGGCTTATTCCCTTGATGTCTGAGATGCTCCATGCAATGGCATTCTTCCTTCTTTTGAGAACTTTCATAAGTTCTTCTTTCTCTTCTTGGCTCAATTCAGCAGAAATGACAACTGGGTGCTCTTTGGTCTCAGTCAAAAATGCATACTCCAAATGGTTTGGAAGTATTTTCAATTCTGGAATGCTCTGGTTCCTTGGAGAATTTTGCCTTGGAAGTATAGTTTCATCTTGGTCAGCAAAATGAGGTTCATCTTTCAATAGTTCTTCCAGTTCCTTCAGATCCTTTTCTGGATCGAAAGATTTCTCAGCAAGTTGCATTTCATGACTGTGGTTTTCTTCTTGTATCGCCCTTGCCTCTTCTTCCAATAGCAAATCGAAAGTGTCGATATGGAAGACCGTGTCATCACTCATCGTCGAGTGTTTGATCGTATGGTCCATGCCAAAGGTGATGGCGTCAGTGCCAACCCTAATGGTTAGTTTTGTGTCGTGGACGTCTATTAATGCTCTTGCTGTGGCCAAAAAAGGTCTTCCGAGAAGAATGGGAACTTCATCATCTTCCTCCATATCTAGTATGACAAAATCTACAGGAAAAACAAATTTGTCAACTTTAACAAGAAGATCTTCTACAATACCTCTAGGATAAGTTACCGCCTTATTAGCAAGATTAATTGCCATTCGAACTGGTTTCGGTTCTGGTAGATTTAGCTTCTTGTAGAATGAATATGGCATTAAATTTATGCTAGCGCCTAAGTCTGCTAAACCATAGCTACTAGCATGGTTTCCAAATGTGCAAGGAAGATGTAAACCGCCGGGGTCTCCCACTTTCTCTGGTAAGTTTTTCATCATCGTAGCGTAGCATTTTTCACTTAATGTGGCCAATGACACTTCTTCCATTTTCTTGCGGTTAGTGAGAAGGTCTTTGAGGAATTTGGCATATTTTGGCATTTGTGTGATTGCATCAACGAAAGGAATGTTGATGCTTAGCTGCTTTAGGTGTTCAAGGAATTTCTTGAATTCTTTGTCTTCTTTCTCTTTCTTCAACCGTTGAGGAAATGGAATGGTCGGTTGGTGCGGCTCTGTTGAAGATGTCTCTTTTGTTCCTTCGCCTTTTGTATGCTCATTATCTTTCTCCCCTTTACCTATTTGTGATTCAAGAGTTGAATCGATGGTATTTTCCACGACTGCTGGTGGGATGATTTTACCGCTTCTGGTAGTTATTGCTTTGGCTTGGGCTCGTGGGTTCGGCTCGGTGTTGGTGGGAAGCGTCCCTGGTAATCTATCTTGCAAAACTTTGGATATTTGACCAATTTGGTTCTCGATGTTTTGAATGGAGGCTGCTTGATTTCTCAGTTGAACTTCGGTTGCTGAGTGTCTCTTTTCTGATCCTTCCATAAATTTGCCCAAAATGTCTTCTAAACTTGGCTTCTTTTCTTGGGTATGTTGTGGGTTAAATCCTGGTGGTGGCTGTTTATGTTGATTATAGGGTTGTTGCTGGCGTTCGAATGGTGGTTGTTGCCTCTGTTGTTGGTTGTAAAAATCATTTCCTCCCCGCCAGTTATTTCTTCGTATCGGGTAGTCGAATCTATCTCCTGATGAGTAACAAGCATCTGCTTTCTTGTTACCGTCTTCATCGTAAGGATAGTCTTTTTGTAGGTGAGGACCGCTGCAATTGTCACATCCTACCGCGATGGCATGGATGCTTTGATTCATTTTCTTGAGGTCTCTCCCAAATTGGTCCAGTCGGTTATGTATGGCTGACATTCCTTCCACTGCTTCTTCTTTTAGCTTCCTTCGACATGACGGATCTCTTGAGGAATGGTAGTGGTGGGAATGTTTTGCAAGTTCCTCAATTCTTTCGTAAGCATCTGTGGCGGTTAGGTTTATGAGTGGTCCTCGCCCGTCGAGTAATTGTCTGGTTTGTGTATTGATGCAATCATAGAACTTCTGTACTTTCTGATGTTTGTCCATATCGTGTTGTGGACAATCTTGAATCAATTCTTTGAATCGACTCCATGCTTGGTACAAAGTTTCATCTTCGTCTTGAAGGAAGTTTTGAATTTTTGCTTTCATTTTATTGATTTTGGAAGGTGGAGTGTATTCTTCAATGAAATCATATTTTAATCCGTCCTAGGTAGTGATGGAACCTGGAGGTAGTCTCTTTAACCATTTCTTTGCACCTTCGCGTAGTGTCATTGGGAAAAATCGTAACATGATTGCATCTGAGGAAATTCCTGGAATGTTGAAACAATCAGTTATTTCCGTGACTTGCTCGATGTGTTCGACTGGATCTTCATCTTCCGTCCCTTTGAAAGTAATTCCTTTTAGAGCGGAAAGGTAATGGCCTTTAAGCTCAAAATTTGCATTTTCAGGAATTTTTGGACGTATGAGGCTTGGTCCTGTTCCGTCTCTTGCTCGGTTGTAGTATGCTTTCAAGGTTGGTTCTGGTTCGTTAACTGGGGCTGCCATTTCTTCTATTGGTTCTTCTTTTGGGAATATACTTCTTCTTGTTTTTCTCCTGATGTTAAATTCACGTTCTGGTTCGTTCAATGGAGGTATGATGTTCGGTTGTGAACTTCGGGTCATAAACTGCACATTAGAAACTGTTTGCAAGTTGGGTGCGTTTCTCTTTTTTTTTTTATTAAAATAAAATAATTTATTTTTTTTATATATTATTATTAATTAATTTTTTTTATACAAATAAAATTTTTTTTTTATAAAAATAACAAATGGAATAAAAAAATTAAAACATTTTAAAACCTTTATGTAATTAATCAGTTATAACAACCGAATATCTTATCAAATCCACTATAATGCGTTGACTATCAAATAAAGAACGGCCAGGCAGGACAGTAGGGAGGCAGGACTCTTTCGGTCAATGACCTTTCGAAAATCCAACAACCAAACCGGATCTGTCTATTCTGACACCGTTCTCGTAAGTAGAATTACTAGCATGATAGTTGGATTGATAATCAATTTAGTTTGAAACAACTAAATAAATTGCAAGTGGGTCTTAAAATTATTTAGTAAACAATAATAGAGAAATACATGCAAGTTTTGAAACAAACTAGAAAAATTAACTTCCCACGGTAAAAACCGTAAAAAGGATCAATTGACTAACAATTGTAAACAATAGAATTAATTAAATAACTCCCCGGCAACGGCGCCAAAAACTTGTTGTTCACAAAACAACTAACTATTAGTTATTATGTTTTTAAAGTCTTAATCCAATTATTTACCTAATTATATGACTATTAGACTTACGAGCAAGTATTACTCGATCATTTAATAGTATAGTTTTGGTAAGTAAAGGTATCGAATTTCCATAGGGAATTATTAACTAACTTAAGGTTTTCAATTATCAATCAAACAGTTTAGAGGCGAGTTTTAGTAAAAACTCGTAAAACTAAGTTTTGGATGCTTGTAAAATAGACGAAATAATAAATAACAATTATCGTAGCAACACAACAATTAAGAGATAATATGATCAAATTATAACAAGGGAAGCTTTCACCTAGGATTTGTTGATTCATATAAATCTAGGTTGACTAGTTTTGATTATGTGTAATGAGTTAAAATAGGTAGCATTAAGTGGTAGGATCATATGGTCAAGTCACCAATTCTATAATTTCTAAGTTAATATAGCACAATGGTCATGTAACTAAATAACTTATAATCATGAATAATTAATATAATCTAGCATGCAAACATAGGCCATACCCTAATGGTCATAGTGATATGATCATACAATCAATGGTCATGAGTTGTAACTAAATATGATATAAGTTTTATTTCACTAATCAAGTTTATAGCTAGAATAACCTCCCTAGTTAAATGGTCAATAACTAGTCCAATGATATGTAGGTGTCAATTAAACATCAAAATGGTTCATATGTTCAATACGTTTAAATGGTCAATAAACATTAATCATATGAAGATGGCTATCAAGATTATAAACTTTAATCACATTCAATATGTATAGCATGCAAATTATATATCCTAACCGAAATTTAACTCGAATCAAGAACTAGATCAACACAAATTTATATTAATGAATCAACATCACCTAGGCAAAAGCTACAGGGAATCTAGCCTAGCATGGTATCAAGTATACAATAACAATATGAATAATACATGATAAAAGATACCAACCGGTTAAATTCGATGAATCCTTGCAACAAATGAAGATCCTAGCTCCTTCTTGTAATGTAAATAACTCTCAAATACATTTATCACACATCAAATGTTGAAATACACGAAATACAATAGTTCTAAAATGTCAAATGACTGATTTCTCTCTTGGATTCTAACAATGGTTCTTCAAATGGTCGTCCAATGCATTCTATTTATACCAGGCGGAGTCTTAGGGCGCGGTGCGCCTGTGTCAGGGCGTGGTGCGCCTAAGTGGATCAGATCTGGCAGTCTTTATCGCTGGAAAGGCCACGTGATGGTTCGCTTTTCAGATCGGATCTGGGGCGCGGTGCGCCCAAAGGTAAGGCGGGGTGCGCCCTTGCACATGTTAGGCAACCCGGTTGAATCATTAGATGAACCCACGCTTCATTATTTTAATCTCAAGTGGACCAGCATGTCGAACACTGGCATCATCTTAGGCGCAGTGCGCCCTTGGTCTGGGCGGGGTGCGCCCCTGCTGAAATCAGAATGTCACTTTGTTTCGTTTAACGCTCAAATCTCTTGTAAAATCCGATCTTTTGCTCCATATGTGTCTTTTAGCTACAAAATGTATTTTTAGCATATTAGGTATCTTTAGTTCATAAAATGTATGAAACTAAACTAAAACGACACTGATATCGCCCGGAAAATATGTATAATTTACGCGATATCAGTAAACCTGCATGCAGTCTCATGCTCTTAGCCCATTCGTTGAATGTACGGTTCATCCTCTCAGCTACTCCATTTTGCTGAGGTGTCTCTGGAACCGTCTTCTGCATTCTGATTCCCTGGTCAGCACAGTAATCAACAAATTCTTTACTACTGTATTCGCCCCCATTGTTTGATCTGAAACACTTGATCTTCAAGTCTGTTTCATTTTCCACAGTAGCTTTCCATTTCTTGAAAGTGCTGAAAACTTCAGACTTATGCTTTAAGAAATAAACCCAAACCTTCCTTATGCAATCGTCGATAAACGTGACATAGTATCAGGATCATCCTACTGAAGAAACTGAAGTGGGACCGTAGACATCTGAATGAACTAGCTCCAATTTCCCGGACTTGGGCTGATGACCAACCTTCTTGAAAGTAACTTTCTTCGGTTTGCCAAGAACACATGGCTCACAGAAATCGACTTTCACAGTCTTCAGCTCTGGTATTCTACCTTTGGAAACTAGCATCTTCATTCCCTTCTCACTCATATGCCCAAGTCTTTGGTGCCATAGAGTGGATACCCCAACTTCTTCAATAGCGTGTGCTTCGGCATCATAAACTTCCACCATATAAAGTGTACCCTGCTTCTGTCCTCTAGCAACAACTAAATTCCCTTTTGTCACTTTCCACTGATGATTACCAAATGTAACATCGTAACCTTCATCATCAAGCTGCCCCACGGATATTAACATCCTCTTCAAGTCAGGAATGAACTTGACATTCTTCAAAGTCCAATCTGTACCTAAAGTTGTCTTGAGGACCACATCCCCAACACCTGTAATATCCAGGCTCTTGTTGTCTGCTAGTCTGACCTTTCCTTTGTACAGCCGGAAATTCTGCATTACTTCTCTGGAATGACTAGCAAGGAACGACGCACCAGAATCCATGATCCTGGATTCTGTTGAGTTTTCAACATAGCAAATGAGCGCATTATCTTCAGAATCTACTGCCATATTGACTTCCTTTTTGCCTTTGTCTGTCGAAGGCTTTGGGCACTGATTTCTGAAATAACCCTTCTCTTTGCAGTTCCAACAGGTAACATCAGTCCTATTTTTCTGACCACCTCTCTTTCTCGACTTCGATCTTCCTCTACCACCGCCTCCTTTGTTGGGCCTTCTTCCTCTGTCTTCTGTACTTAGGAGACTACTGGAAGATTCTCCGGCACTCCGTCTTCGCACATCCTCTCCAAGGATTAAGTCGCGAATACCTTCGAATGACAGCTTAGCACCTCCGGCTGAACTGCTAACTGCTGTTACTTTACCAGACCAGCTCTCAGGCAACGAAGATAATAACAACAACACCTGGACTTCGTCTTCGAATCCAATATCAATAGATATCAATCTTGATATTATTGAGTTGAATTCATTCACATGGTCTGTCACCGAGCCACCTTCTTTCATCTTCAGATTCACCAACTGCCGAATCAAGAAAACCTTATTTGCCGCTGAAGGTTTTTCGTACATATTAGACAGCGCATTTATCAGATTATAGGTTGTCTTCACACTGACAATATTGTATGCTACATTTTTTTTGCCAATGATAACCTTATAACTCCAAGTTTCTGCCGATCTAATAGGTTCCATTCTTCCCGCGCCATCGTTTCAGGTTTTATTCCGAACAGTGGTAGGTGTAATTTTTTCTGGTAGAGATAATCTTCGATTTGCATTATCCAAAATCCAAAATCGTGACCTTCAAACTTTTCGATCCTAACTTTCCCATCTTCAGCCATAGCTCTTAAAAAACAATATTTTATAAGGCCAATCGAAACCTCGTTTCTAATGTGGAAGATCAGACTAAGCTGCAACCACAGAGTATACGCAAGATACGACTTCCTTTAAACCTGGAGCTCTGATACCAGTTTATTGGGAATAACAAAACAAGTAAGGCACTTCGACAAACGATAAACGATTTCGGCAAAACACGCGGAAATAAAATGGAGAATATCGGCAAACTAAAACTGTAAAATCGGAACACAATATTTAACGTGGTTCACACGATCTATCTGATCGGCTAATCCACGGGCGAACGAGAGAGAGAGAGGGTTTTATTAACACCAAGAAAATTACAGTCATACAAGGCTAAACTGCACTTGTAGTCTTACCATTCACAAGAAAATATCACTTGCACTTTTGGCTGCCAAACTAGACTATGCACAAAAGGCTAACTCGAACTGTGAGATATATATATATATATATATATATATATATATATATATATATATATATATATATATATATATATATATATATATATATATATATTTGTTTGTTTTCGTGTGTTGTCTGGTGCCTTTTGCTCTCAGCCAAAGCCTCCTATTTATATACAAAAATTACCCATTTGTTTCCTCATTTTGTTGACTTTTGATACAAGTGTGTTCAAAGCCTTCACACCTAACAGCTCCTATCTCCTATCTCCTTGTTTTGGGCTTTGGAGTTGGATTAGGCTAAGTACTTTATCAGTATTTTGGGCCAAATATATAAAGAACATCTAAAAATGGGGGCCCGTGGCGGTCACCCAGCCCATTGGGCCGGCCCTAATCCCTGCGTTTTAGACTTTTCGTGGAAGTGGGTTTTAGGATTCGACCCAAGATGATATGATGCTCATGTCTATTTTGGACTGTTTCATTGTAAGTTCATAGGTTCTTTTTGTTAATTATATATTATTTAGTTGATAAATCATTTAGGAAGTCTGTCTAATATCATATTTATTTTGGGAGGCTTTTCTCTTTGTTTCACTTTATAAATAAAGTTTATCGGGTCCCATCGACCTAGAGGTGCACAAAAAAACCGGTTTTTTAAATAACCGAAAATAATAACCGAACCGGTTTTTTTAATAACCGGTTTTTTAATAACCGAACCGGTTTTTTAACCGAACCGGTTTTTTAGCCGGTTTTTTATCTGAAACCGAACCGGTTTAAAAACCGAAAAAAACCGGTTTTTCTTCCGGTTAACCGAACCGAACCGGTTTAAAAATCGAAAAAAACCGGTTTGAAACTCAATCTCGTTTAAAAAAAACCGGTCAAAACCGGACCGGTTATAACCGAAACCGGTTTTTTAAAAAACCGGTTTTTAAAAAACCGGTTTTTAAATAACCGAAACCGGTTTTTAACCGGCTTTTGTGCACCTCTACATCGACCTAACAAAACAAACTATGATCACTTTATTGGTATTTAGCATTTTGATCCATTATCGCTCGTTAACACTTAACATTCATTCTATCGGCCCAACCCGGAAGTTACATATGGTTTTGGGTGCGTAAACGTAGTCAATTCAGGCTCCGTTTGTATCTTCTTCTTTCATTCGACTTCGTTTCCTCTCATCACGAATTTCTAACGCAATATCAATTTTGGGTTTGTTGCTACTTTAGTTTGGGATCCCTGATCTTGGTGTTCTGCTTCATACCCTACGAGAAATGTTCAACTAATTATAGTTGGTGATTGTAAAAGCAGAATCATTGAGCATGTCATTGGCCAGGCTATATGGAAGATCCTCTCAGTTGTCTCCCCTTTGCAAAACCCTAAACTGCACCCCTGTCAACTCGAGGTATTCGTCTCGTTTCCACACATCCAGTAATTATCTGCCGTATGAAACATCTTATTCTTTCATGTTTTACTTATATGAACATATCTACACACTCGAATTGAAACCGCTGAAACTAAATCAGAATTACAATTAACGGCTTTGCTACTTCTAGATTGCAATTTTCTTACGCTGCCACTAGATTCCTTAAAATTGTGTTAGGTTTCATAAATTTAAATCAGTTCTTTCCACCAATTTGGAACCGAAAATCATTTTCAAGGCTTTCCTATTATTGAATCTTCGAGGTGTTTGGATGTGCATTTAAACCTGATTTTCTAATTTAGGTCAAAATTATCAGACTCCGACATTCTATATCATTACTAACCGATTGTTATTGATCGATTCAGGT
>CM042016.1:27389607-27632107 GCA_023525715.1 Cichorium intybus | reverse complement strand
AGAATTTGTTATGCATAATTATTAGTGTTTAGGTTTTCTTATTTAACAACTATTTTGTATCATCCCGTGTAATACACGGGTCTTACAACTAGTATATATATATATGTATATATATATATATATGTATGTATATATATATATATATATATATATATATATATATATATATATATATATATGTATGTATATATATATATATATATATATATATATATATATATATATATATATATATATATATATATATATATATATATATATATATATAGTTAGTATAATAAATACATTTGCTAAGTATTATGTGAATGTAGGACCAATTCTGGACCATTAGATTGAAAAAAATCAGGGGCTTAGATGTAGTGGCATTTGTGTAATTAAAATGAAAGAATTAAATAAAAATAATTAAAAATATCCGGTTAAGGGCATCTTGGGCATTTCTATATACCTATAAATAAGGAAACAATATAATTTTCAAATCAATTTGAAGATCGAAACAAAAATTACGGACAGTATCATCACTTGAAATTCTTGCGATTAAGAAGAAAAATGTGTGATTACCACCCATTCTCTAAGAATGATTAAATAACATGCAAACAAACTCAAGGAATTAGGTACATTATAACATATATACATCCATTCTCTAAGAATGACCTAACCTACATAGTAACCAACACCATTATCTAAGAATGACTTATACTTCATGAGACAAAAGAGCTATTAGCAAAAACGATACCAAATCAACATATGTATCTTCACGGTATGGAAAGCCCAATTATCTGAGAATGACCCATTCTATGAGAATGAACTTGAACCATTCTCATAGACATTCTCTGAGAATGACTTATAGCAAAAGCGACACGATATCAACGTCTGTATCTTCACAGCATGGAAAGCCTCATTCTCTGAGAATGCTCCATTCTCTTAGAATGCACCATTCTTTGAGAATGCTCCAGAATAAAAAAAAGACGGAGATGAAATTTTTTTGACGAACAATTTTACCAGGTTCTGATCGATTAATTTGGCGAATTTTATACCAGGTTTTGATGGATTATCTCTTTTTTGCAATTGCCTCTCCAAATCATCGTCTTTCTCTCTCTGCTTTGCGACATCTCCGAGGATTGTAATCGACGTTGTTTGGTGGCCGTCGACACCAAGCGATTCTCACCTAGACATGGATGTGGGCCATCGACCACAATCGGTTGCATGGTAGAAGCTCCGTCGGTGGTGATTTTAGATGCCGTGGTTCGATTTCAAGCGACAAAAACCGAAGAAACAGCCACACCGCCGCTGCCAACGGCGGCGATTGCTGACGGAGGGGTAGTCAGTCAATTGTGTGGACCGTAATCGGAGAAGATGGAATCAGAAGTTCGATTTTGGGATGAATTTTACGGTTTGGGTAATGGATGATCTAGGGTTATAGCAATTCCTTAATTATAGGCGTAATATCAATTTGTTTGCAAATTCCCAAATTGCCCCCATCAAATGATTGGTCCAGAATTGGTCCTACAATCACACAATATTTAGAAAATGTATTTGAACCTATATATATATATATATATATATATATATATATATATATATATATATATATATATATATATATATATATATATATATATATATATATATATGTATTGTGTATTGTGTATTGTGTATTGTGTATTGTGTATTGTGTATTGTGTATTATGTATTGTGTATTGTGTATTGTGTATTGTGTATTGTGTTTTGTGTATTGTGTATTGTGTATTATATGTGTATGTGTATGTGTATGTGTATGTGTATGTGTGTGTATATATATATATATATATATATATATATATATATATATATATATATATATATATATATATATATATATATATATATATATATATATATATATATATACATATACATGCACGCATGCACGCACGCACGCACGGAAAAGGAGATCTTCAGCTACTGATGACAAATCTTCTAGAACAATGCTTTATGCACTAGAGCAGTTGATGAGACAGGTCATTGGCCATGCATGACATATCTGCTCTTGCATGCTGTCTAAGAGCATCTACTATGGTATTTTTTCAAAGCTTTTTTTAGAGCTTTTTCAATTAAAAAAAGCTTTAACAACCATAGTAGAAGCTTTTTGTTAGCAAAGCTTTTTCATATAACTTTGCCATTAAAAAGCTCTACCATTCAAGTTTTTTAATATTTATTATTATTTTATTGATATTTGTATTTATACAAAATAATTAAATGTATCAAGATTTATGAAAAAGCTTAATGAAAAAGCTTTTACTATAGTGGAAGATTTATAAGCTTTTTAATATAATTATGTGGCAATGACATGCCATAATTTTTTTTGAAAAAACTCTTATAAAAAGCTCCACCATTGTGGATGCTCTAAGTCAGACTTAGGAACTTGTGCCTATGAGACACTTCTCCTGAAGTAGCCTCTCCTACGCATCTCCATTTCTCCTCTTTGCATTCCACCAAACCAAAGTCGACAATGCTGATCTGGACTGCTGTCAATCTGGGTGGAATGCACCCTACTCGTGATACTACTTTAAGGCTGTGTTTGGCGCGCCACAGCTAGCATATAAACTAACGTTTTTTTTTTCTCGAGCTTTTTTAGTTTGACATGTTTGGGAAACCAAAAACTAACTTATAAGCTAGCTAACAAGCTAGGTTTTTTAAATACTACTAATAGTAACGTGTTGAGGTGCGGTTTCAAAATGTTCCCATTTTACCCTCACAGACGATATGCTTCATTTATCCCAAATTATCTAAGCTTCCTTTATCCCAAATATTATCTACGCTTCCTTTATCCCAAATTGACATATATCTACGCTTCCTTTATCCCGATTGGCATTATCTGGTAATCAACTTCCCTCTAAATCGTCGACGATTCCTCCATCGTGATTACTATAAAGCAGCAATTGACAGATTCACTCGAATCCTCCAAAAAATAAGTCGATTCTCTATCAATCGTCGGGTTCAAGTCAGATTCTACACAAGGTTGGCATTGATTTTTATGTTCGTATCTTGTAATTGTTGATTCTCTGTCAATCGATTCTCTATCAATTGTGTAATTTTGTTTACCATCGAAATTCTACCTGATGCGTATGGTGTTTATCGATACATGCTATAGCTTTCTATGTTCCTGTCTTGTCATCTTTCCTTACTAACGCCGGGGCATTCCACGATTTTGCTTTGTTGCTGTTTTGCCTTTTTCTTTCAATGTTTCTCTTCTGGCATTCCACAGTTTTGCTTTGTATGATGATTATACCATGTTTGACCGAGGATTTGGTCAAGATATCCGAAAGTTTCTAGGCCCATTGAAAAACAGTGCATTAAAACCAAATGGACTTGGTTTTCAAACGATTAGGTGATTGCAACAATGACAAACGTATGCTAATTACCTTTCTGTTATCATAATGTTACACAAAGTGATATGATGTAACAAAAACCACTTACCAAAATACAAATTAACAGAATTGCACGTTGATGAATTTGGTGTGAGTAATAGAAAAAGTGGCTATTTTTTAATTTTTGAATCACACTTTTTGCATTTTGAATTGATGAATGTTTTTTTTAGAATTGGTACTTGTGCATTACAAAATACTTTATGTATTCTCTCCACAATAATCATACTATTCACATTATTTAAGCAACCTGTAATATTGAGTTAAGCAACCCGAATCTAAGTATAATATCATTTAAGCAACTTGTAATATTGAGTTATATTGTTATAAGAAACCTGTATTTATTCATAGCTATTACAATAAATATGGCTCCTAAGAAAGATTCTGAAGATGGTGTAACCTGGAGCAACGAGAATATTATAAGCTTTTGTGATGTTTGTATCAACTATTTAACGAAGAATTGACATGGTCAACTCATTAGATGGTAAGACATAGAAGAAACGTTTGCAGAAAAGGTTGGTAAACGATGTCCCTTTAAAAGCTTAAAGAACAAGTATGATAACATGAAGAAAGATTGGCGCCTTTGGAAATTTTTGAAAATGGGATAAACCGGATTAGATTGGAACCCAACAACCGGAAAGCTAGATTGTTTGTATGAAAGGTGGGAAGGAAAGCTAAATGTATTAATTATTATTTGCTAGTTGCATTATTAAAAAATATATTATTATAGAGCCTTATATATTCATTTTAGGAGAAACTCGAGGCGAGAAAGTACCGACATGAGGGAGTTTGTCCTCAAGTTGAAGAAAAATGGGATCAGCTGTTTCGTGATGTTGTGGCAACATGAGCAGGTTGTGTAGTTCCCTCAGCAAATCCAATATTTGTTGATAAACCAGTTAATGACGTAGAGGAGAATGAAAATGTCAATGTTTTAGCTGAAGAGGCTTTTCATGAATATTCTCAATATTCTGGAGTAGAGAACCTAGATGATCAAAAAGGTTATTTTTTGGCATAATATTGCTAAAGAGGTTACTGGTAAGCCTACAAACTCTGATGTTCCTAAAAATAGTAATAAAAGTGTGAAGCGTAGAAAAAGGGAGTCCGATATACTTTTTTAATGAGGGAGCATATACAAAAGGTTCATGACATCCATCATGAAATTGTGGATTTGATCGAGCAAGGTACCAACAATAGAAAGGACGACGTAGGAACTAGTATTCATATGGTCATAGATATTATGAATTGAATAGCTGCTAATGATGATCTTGAGGTTGGTGGGGAAATTTGGTGTCATGCGATGCTTATGTTTCAGGCTCCAGCTAATAGAGATATATTCTTCGATCAATCAAGTGATGATGCTAGATTGGCCTGGTTGCAGTTTGCTCAATCAAGAAACATAATTTGAAGAATTTATTTTGATTGAAATATTTTATTAGTACATAGGTTTTTATTCAAAGTTATTGATGTTGTCACTTAGTAGGATATTTGTCTTTTAATTGGATGATAATATAGTTTATTTGCAAGATTTTATGTTTTACTTGAGTGTAATCTTCGCTGTTGGAATTTATTTACTTATTTGATTTGTTATGTTTCTAATAAATCCAGTGTGAAATGAATGACACTCAAAGGAATCAACTTATTTTACTTTTAACATTGAGTAGTATGGATGAACATGTAGCCGTAATTAATTATTACTACACTCATATTTACAAGGAATCGTATATGACATCATAACAAACAGAAGAAGCGTGGATGAAAGAGGTGTTGAATGGTCATCCAATACGATGTGTAAATGCTTTTCGAATGAGTGCTAGTTGCTTTACAAAACTTTCTGAAGACTTAGAAAAAAGTTATGGTTTAAAGTCAAGTGATAGAATATTCGTAGATGAAAAGGTTGGGATATTCTTATATACACTTGCACTAGGTCTTTGAAACAGAGATGTTGCTGAGAGGTTTCAACGTTCTGGAGAAACAGAGATGTGGACGGAGTAAAGGGTTGATGGGTCTTGCACGTGAGTATATTAGACCTAAAGATGCTATATTTCAATGTATACACCTCATATTGAAAATGACAGTCGATATATGCCTTATTTCAAGGTAAATAATTGTGATATTTTATTTCCATACATTTTATATTTTAATTAAAACATTTAATTAACAGGATTGCATTGGGTGCATAGATGGTACGCATATAGATGCTTGTATCCCAGCTACCGAACAAATGAGATATAGGGGAAAGAAAGGAGACCCTACTTTCAATGTAATGGCTATATGCGACTTTGACATGTGTTTTACGTTCATATCCATTGGGTGGGAAGGATCAACGCATGATACCTGAGTGTTCCTTCATGCAATTGGGACACCTTCTATGAATTTTCCTGTGAAGGTAAACTAGTTTCATATTTTTTGATAATTTCTGCAATAACAATCATTTGAATATAACTTTTACTTATCTTTTTTTCATATAGGAAAGTATTATGTAGTAGACAACAGATACACTGATCGAAAAGGATATATGGCACCATATCCACATCTTAGATATCATGAATCACAGTTTGAACTTGTGCTTCCAACAAATGCTCACGAGGTCTTTAATCGTGTACATTCATCTCTTCGAAGTTGCATTGAACGTTCCTTTGGAGTGTTGAAAATGAGGTGGAAAATATTGAACAAAATGCCAAAATTTAGTGAGAAAACACAAATAGATGTGGTAATGGCAACATTTACCGTTCATAACTATACTCGAAGGAATGACTCAACATATATGATTTTCAACATCGTTGAACAACATTCTGATTACATTACATACCTTCAGAAGAACAGAACAATCATTCAATATCTAGTAATGCGAACATTCAAGAGTCACATCACGAGATGCGAGAACTTCGTGATAATATTGCGAATATGATATGTGATGCAAGAAATTTAAATTAAAATCAGAAACTTTTATTTAGTATTTAATTTAATTTACTATGTTTTTTCTTATAATATTGGATTAATTTTGTGCATGTCATTTTACGATTTCCAGCTAGGTTTATCAGTTAGTTTTTACGAAACTTCATTTATTATCAGCTAGTTTTTCAGTTAGTCGCTAGTTTTCAGCTAGCAGCTAGTTTTTCAGTTAGTCTGCCAAACATAGCCTAAATCGGTCGATTTGCTTTGGTTCACCCAATTGAGGCGAAGAACCTTTCCTCAGATGAGGACACGAATCCGACCAAAACACAACCATCAACCACACTGTCAGGCTTGCCTCGGTTCCTGGTTGCTTCGGTCAGCTGATCTTCTTCGACCGTAGGGACTTCCTCGGTTAGGATTAGGCTCCACATACTTAACAATCTCTCACTTGCAGACTAATCAGAACTTGATTCTTCTGTCATCCAAGTTGTAACAATTAGATTTTCTCCGTAGTTCCTCATCTTCTCCGACTTCTACGGAGGACCGATTAAAGACATATACAACTTCAACTTCTCTACTGAGACCACCTTGCTGAACTTGTCTGTAGGGTTTTTTTGCTCCAAGGATTTTCTTCAAGTTAAGTGTACCATTAGTAATAAACTCTCGAACGAAATGGTACCTCATATTGATATGTTTCATCCTGCTATGAAACACCAGATTCTTAAGGTGTATCGCATTTTGGTTATCACAATATAACACACAATCCTCCTGATTCAAGCCCAACTGTGAAAGGAAGTTCTCCAACCAGACAAGCTCATTACTAGCTTCTGCTAGAGCTATATACTTGACCTCGGTGGTTGAAAGAACAACATTCAGCACAACCCCCAAGTCAGCATCAATATAAGCTTCTAAAACAATGTTTGGTCTGGTGTACACCATTGCCTACATGAACCTGCTGGCTACTCCTACTGCATTCGTATTATCTGGTCTGGTGCACACCATAGCGTACATCAAGCTACCTACTACAAATGCGCAAAGGATCTTAGCCATTGCTACATTGTCTTCTCCCGTCTTTGGGGATTGCTTCTTTGAGAGTCGCATGCGACTCCCAAGGGGTGTACTTTTGGGTTTCGCATCGGACATACTGAACTTCTTTAAAACTTTGTGGATGTACTTCTCCTGAGAAAGTTTTAGAACTCCTGAAGCTCTATCTCATATGATGCTTATCCCAATATCAGCTTAGCTACACCAATGTCCTTCATCTCGAACTCTCTGGCCAACAGCTTCTTAATCCTATTAATCTCCTATATATCAGACCCCGCCACCAACATATCATCAACATAAAGCAAAAGGATGATGAATGATGATTGCAACTTCTTCTGGTAGCAACAATGATCAATCTCACATTGGCTGTAACCGTTCATCCTCATGAGGCTGTCAAACTTCAACTACCACTGTCTTATAGTTTGCTAGGGTCCACACATGTTTTTCTTCAACTTGTACAACATGTTTTCTTTTCCAGAAACTTAAAAACCTTCAGATTGTGCCATGTAGATATCTTCATCAATATGAACGTGCAATAGCACATTCTTCACATCGAGCTGTTCAAGATATAAATTTTCAGATGCCACGATGCCGATGATTGTTCTGATTATGGTAATCTTCACAACCGGAGAGAAAATTTAATTATAGTCAATCCCCTATTTCTGTTGGAACCCTTTCACCACCAATTTAGCTATATATCTTCTTCCACGAGCTTCGTCCTTGACCTTGAATATCTACCTATTAGTCAATGCCTTTTTCTTTGATGGTAACTTGACAAGAGACCAAGTCTCGTTATCGTCAAGTTAGTACAACTCATCCTCTATGACCTTCTTACACTATATGGATTCTTTCATCCTGAAGGCCTCTGGATAAGTTGGTCAACAGTAGATATGTGAATGTTGGGTACCGCACTGGAGGTCTTCTCTCTTGATTGGACCAACGAAGAATACTTCCAGCTTAAGAACTTTATCCTTCATCTTCTTCGTTTCAGGAGTCGTTAGCTGAGGCTAAACTTCCCCTCAACTCACTCTCACTCAAACCAAAGTTTCTAGATGTCTCTGCGCTCCGACTGTCTTCGGTTAATCCGTTTTTTTCTATGGTACCGAAAAGCTTTGTAAGATCGTCTTAAGGAATATCAACCTCTATTTGGACTTTCTTCGGTTGAGGTTTTCTTCTTCGATAAGAGGTATCTGCGAACACATCCTTATACAAGGTACCTTCATTGAATGTCACATCCTACTCCTGACAACCCTACGATTTTGGCTGTCCCACAAGTGATACCCCATGTCATCTAAATCGTACCCTATAAAGAAACATTTCTTCACCTTCCTCTCTAGCTTATCCTTCTAACTATATTTAATTTTGATATATGAGATGCAATTGAAGACTTTGAAATAAGTAAGTGATATCTCACGACCTCGCCATTCCTCTTCTAGAATCTTGAACCCTAAGATGACAGATGATCCTCTGTTGATTAGGTAGGCTGCTGTGTTTACGACATCAGCTACACTAGTAGAAAAATGATTTTTCATGACAGACAAACAATGACAGACATTGTTTTATGACAGACAAAAACGTATGTCATAAATATTATGTCATCTGCGTGTAAAAATTTAAACATTTACGACAGACATAAATGTCTGCCATAAAATTATGTCATCCTTTTTGAAAATTCATGACATACATATTTGTATGTCATATTTACATGTCATGAAATCAAAATTAACAAAAACACGGGGTACATATTATAAATGTCTGTCGTCTTAAAAATTGTTATGTCGGTTTATGTTTTTTCCTCTATCCCTCTATTTCCCCCCTTTCCCTCGCGATACATCCCGTTTTTGTCGATTGGCACGCTAGCTGAAGTATCCCATTGCTCAATCAAATAACCTTCTCACGGATCACTCCCAACATTCTCCGATAACTCTCTTCTGGTGACGCTGTAGTGCTGGACGAGAGAGGACGACGGCGAAGGTATAATCTATATAATTTGTTTTTTTCTCTTAATAAATTGCAATGTTTCTTATAATTTTGTGAGAATTGCTTGTTTGATTCGTCATGATCACGAGGTCCAGTTACTCCATCCAGATAAAGCTTCATTTCCTTCGCTATTGTTTATATTTGTTTTAATTTATCTGTCGAATAGAAATAAATATCTGCATTCATAATATGAGAATCATTTTCCTTGTATGTGTTGATTAGCTTTCTACTCCGTAACTTTTGTGATTTCGACATATGCTAATCTTCGGTGTCAACCGGTTGATTTAGGTTATTTGTTGAAATTTGAGAGAAAATATCGAAATTTGTTGAATCGATATTTTGTTTTCCCGGTAAGAGTTTATGATTTTACTTTCGCATAGGAAGTGATAGTTATTGTTGATCTTTTACTCAATTTATTCATTATTTATCCTGTTCGTCTTATCTGATTGTGATGAGAACATTTAGGAATCATGATTGCAATCATTTGAAGATATACCTCAACACAAATGCAAATGCGTAATCTATTCGTAGTTGATAGACAATCTAGAGCGGTCATGTATAATCATCATATCTCTTTGATGGACTTATTTACATTCCAATTCAAATTATGTTGTTCCTTACCTCATTCTACCTTTCTTTTCATGTTGAATCTTTGTTTCCGTCAATATATTTGTAGCTTTAAGACATCTCAATTGTCGTGTAGCTATCATGACTGCTGAACTTCAATTAAAGGAAGAATCAATGGGTGCGTTGGTTAAAGTTCCTTCAAACCAATCGATCCGTGGAGAAAAGGAAGAAGAAACTGACGAATACTACAGTAACTCAGATTCCATGGAAGAAACTCGTTCAGAAGCTAGCTGGTATGATGTATCATCCCCTCAGGTACTCCTTTACTACTTCAAAAATCCTGTTTTCACCTTCCCTTTTTCCTCTTTCTTCCTTATTTTATTACACAATAGACATGAAAGCATACCCCCTTATTGTTTTTCAGGAAGTTAATCCTCCATATCCCAAGTTTTCACTTGCTGTTGAGTTTTTAAGAAGATTGCACGGTTCAGCAGGTTAGTTCACTTGAGGTGTTCTTTACTAAATATCATATATAGAATTGTTTTGTTTTAGTTAAAAGATTACAATTGGCACATATTTCAGTGCAGAAAAAGGGCGGTCCAGCCATTGATGATATTGAATGGCAAGATAGTTTCTTAGCCCATAATGATGCAACATTTCCAAATGATCCAACTGGTGAACTTCTTAACAGTTGGGGAGCTGCATATTCATCATCATTTCGCATTCATGGAGAAACTTATTTGCAAAAGCGCAAAAATTTTATGCCATTTTATGTTTCAAATGAAACTTTGTAGTTGATGTAAAGAGCCGAAGGAATACTCTCAAATCAGTTGGGACGAAGTGGAGAAATTTCAAACATTATTTATTCAAGAATTTTATTGAGAAGTATAAAAATGACCCAAATGTGAAGTTACGTGAACCTCTAGCAATGTATCCATTCTTAAAGAAAGACGACTAGAAACTTTTTGTTGCACAAAGACCTTCGAAGAAGTGGCAGGTTTGTTAAAATATTATTAATTGTTTTCTTTAATATTTAATTTCAACTTAATCCTATTAATGTTATTAATGCAGGAGAAAAGTGAAGGTGCTAAGAAAGTTTGTGCAAAGAATCAATACAATCACCGTTTGAGCAGAAAATGATATGTCGGGCTCATTGTTCATATTGTATGGCTGAAGTTAATTGATAGTTTACTTGTTTTATGATTACATTAATTAGAAACAATTAAATTCAATTATATTTTTTCTGTTTGATATTGTAGATGCAAGAAATGGGAATGACAGAAGAAGAGATTGACATATCTTTGTTATGGAAAAAAGCAAGAGAAATTAAAAAAGGAGGTTACAAACCAAATGTGCAGATGATCGTTGACAAAATTGTAAGTAGTTGTTTCATTTGTTCTTTTTTCCCAGTTACTTTTCTGTCCCCAAGGGCATGGAATATCAATGTACTTTGCTATTTCTTGCATTTAGGGTTCTTTTGCAACAAAAAAGTAAACGGAGGATGCTATTTCTTGCATTTAGGAAATTTTTGGTTCAAATGCAGGAAATAGAAACCGACTTCACTTGTTCTTTTTTCCCGGTAACGTTTCTGTCCCAAAGTGCATGGAATAGCAATGTACTTTGCTATTTCTTGCATTTATGGTTCTTTTGCAACAAAAAAGTAGCGGAGGTTGCTATTTGTTGCATTTAGGAAATTTTTGGTTCAAATGCAAGAAATAGAAACCAACTTCACTTGTTCCTTTTTTTTCCAGTAACTTTTCTATCCCAAAGTGCAGGGAATAGCAATGTACTTTGCTATTTCTTGCATTTAGGGTTCTTTTGCAACAAAAAAGTAGACGGAGGTTGATATTTCTTGCATTTGGGCAATTTTTAGTTCAAACATTATTTTATTTTATTTGATATATATTTCGTCCATTTTTATAGAGCGTTGTCTTTGTATGCAATGCAAAGCGGATTCAAGAAAAGGGTTAATATCAAGTGGATAAATGTCTTGGTGAGCACAAATTGTAGCTTTAACTTTAACTTTATAGAGCGTTGTCTTTGTATGCAATGTATTTTGTTTCTTGGCTAATCATTTATTATGTATGTATAGTGTCTGCTTCAGCCAGGTGACACGGAATGTGAGTATTATGTTTTAAAGTTCATGAAAGCGGTTGTTGATGAAGGACTTCAAGTGTTGAATAACAACGTATGTAAAATTGTTTAACATTGTCCAATTTCATATATTGTTTAAAGTTGTTTTTTTATGGCTAATATATCAATTTATGTCTTAGTTTTGGGGGAAGAATGAATATACAAATGCCGAACTTGATGATGTGCGTGAAGACCAGGCTACGTATGTCACGACCTTTATTTATCAGTGATATTGTATTTGTCAATTACTTTTGGATAAACTTGGAAATATACTTTGTATTTGACATATTATAATTTGAGCAGTGAATTAGCTTTTTGTATATTAATATCTTATTTTGTATTATTGATATATTAAATGTGATTTAATTTGATTATATACATACATACATATATATATATATATATATATATATATATATATATATATATATATATATATACATACATACATACATACATATACATACATACATACATATATATATATATATATATTTATATATATATATATATATATATATATGTATATATATATATATATATATATATATATATATATATATATATATATATATATATATATATATATACACACACATACATATATATATATATATATATATATATATATATATATATATATATATATATATATATATATATATATATATATATATATATATATATATATATATGTGTATATATATATATATATATATATATATATATATATATATATATATATATATATATATATATATATATATATATATATATATATATATATATTAAAAAAAGGTAAAATCATGACAGACAATTGTATGTCGTAATTGTGTGTCATAAAGGTCTGTCATAAATTTCGACAGACAAATATCTGTCATATGAGATTTATAAATGTTTGTCATATTTTTAAATTTACGACAGACATTGTCTGTCATAAATGTATGTCATAAATGTCTGTCGTAAATTTATGACAGACAAATGCATGTCATCTTTGATTTATGACATGGCTTTTAATGACAAACATTTGTCTGTCATCTATGGCCGTTTACGGCAGACATTGTATGTCATGAAAAACATTTTTTCTAGTAGTGCCAAGAACATTTTTGGCAACCCCGCATGTAATCTCATGTTCTTCGTCCTTTCGTTCAATGTTCTATTCATTTGTTTAGCCACTCCATTCCACTGAGGTGTCTCCATAACCATATTTAGTACTATTTTATAAGATATTCACATTAAAGAATCATATAAACATGTAGCAAAAGAAAATGGGAAGGTGGTAGCTTTTGCAATGTTATTTCGGCTTGTGTTGATGGAAATTTATTTGAAATGGGTATTCACTTAATATGGCGCTGGGAGGATGTCGGTTGTCGAGCAAGAGTTTTTGATAAATGGCGCTCTTAACTATTTACATGTCAAGGATTGAAAAGTATGAGGACATTATTTAGTTCTTTAATTTTCACTCCAAGGATGAGATGTGGGATAACGAAAAAGGGATGATTTCATGAACTTATGTCATTGGAAATCGAATGGGGTAACTTTCAAGAAGCTTCAAAGGTTGCAAGATGTAAAGAGTGTGATGAAGTTTGATTGTGAGTTTGGAACATGTGAAGATGAATTATGCGATACAAAAAAATCAAAAAACATGTGCTTCACAAATGTGCTCTTTATTATCTTGGTGTCAAAGATGTCAAGAGTATGATGAAGTTTGTCCGCTCTTTTCACTCCAAGGACGAGATGAGGAGATTCTTAAAAAAGTTAGCAATGTACTTTTGTTTATGTATGTGTTATAACATTCTACTTTGTATTTGACAAAGTATACTTTTTCTATATTGGATGATATTTTTTGTATGATGAGAAATTAAATGTGATTTAGTATGAATATTAGTACATTTAAAAAACATTATTTTATAGAAATCTAATGTCTATCGTAATTGTAAGTCACAAAATGTCGATCAAGAATTTTATAAATTGTCAAAAATTACGACGTACAAATAGACTGTAGTAAATGTTTGTCGTATAAGGTGTAGTTTACTAACAACGGTGCAGGTTAGCAGCGATACCATAAATTGGGGAGAAGAAAACGACGTTGAATTTCTTTTCCTTTAAAGTGTTAGTATAGAGAAGAAGGAAGACCGGTGGCGAGTGAATCATTTAATAATGTTTGTCGATAAATCATATGAAAAATTTTCACCGTTCCCAAAGGATTACCGATAGAACTAAAAGAAATTCGAGTTTTTTAAATTTCATTGATAATCCTTCCGAAATAAAGAAGATTTGTTTATTATCATTATTATATTTATTATTATTACAAGAATTCAAAGAAATTCGATTTTTTTGAATCTTGTCAGTAATCCATAGAAAGTTTTTTGTTTTTTCTAATTATTATTATTATCATTATTATATTTATTATTATTACAATCTTTATTATTGTTATCATCATCATCATCACCATCATCATCATCATCATCTTTTTTATTATTATTATTTTTATTAATATATTTATTATTATTATTATTAATTAATTACAGATTTTTGCAGGTATATTATTGCTTATTTTTTTATTCGGCACGTGTGTATGCATTTGTATGTTTGTGTTGTATTTTTATAGCAATAGTAAGTTTGTTGGTATGTACATGTATGTGTATGTATAATAAAGTTGCAAAAATTATCGACGAAAAAAATGACTATAAACCCTACAAACAAGAACAATACAAAACAGTGTAGATGTAATAATAAGCATAATAATAAAGATAATAACTAAATAATAATAATGAAGGTAATAATAATAATAACGGTTGTAATAATAATAAACAGGATAATAAAGATGATGATAAAAGTAATTAATAATAATAATAAGGATACAAAATAATAATAATAATAATAATAATAATAATAATAATAATAATTAAGAATAATAATAATAATTATATAGATAATAATAATTAATAAATATAACAATCATCATAATATGTGTGTCTATGTATCTGTAGGTGTAGGTATATATGTGTATGTATGTATACGTGTATGTGCGTCTCTATGTATGTATGTATATATGTATGTATGTATGTTTGTATCTGTTGGTATATGTATATGTGTGTATGAACATGTATATGTGTATGTATACTAAAAATAATATGTCATTTAGTGACAGATAATAAAAATGCCACTAAATACCTAGAAAGTGTCACTAAAGGCCTTCTTGGTAATCAACAGCTCAAATATATAATAAGTATACAAATAATAAAAAACATTTAAGATAATAGATGTAAAATATAACACCATTACTTAAAATAAAAGTTAGTTTGTCTAACATAATATTCTCAATATTTAAAATAAAAATGTATTTAAAATTTTTTTAACAAATCTAAATAAGTCTAAATATTATAATAGTAACAGTTAAAACCAAACACCCTAGTCCATATATCATCAATTGCCTTCCCATTGATGTCATCAATATGTTTCTCGACCTCATACGAGTTCCACCTATCATGTTCTCACAAGTTGCCCTAATAAAACGAACTTGAAACAACTTAATTATATGCAAAGTCATATATAATAAGTATACAAATATGCTATTTCTTGCGACTTAATAGACCCACATTAAGACAATTTATTTCGTCCAAAAAGAGACATGCTTTTAGTATACAACACCTACTATAGACAAGACTTACTCCATAAAAAACCTAACGGTACAAAAAAATTACTTGCTATAGGCGGCTGAATAATGTGTAACGTCCCAAATTCCGTAACAAATTTTTTATTTTTTTAGAACAACTTAAATGCAATAAAATAGTTGCCACATAAAACCTTTCAATTTAAAACTTATTATTTAAACACATAAAAACGTATTTATCTAAAAATGTTTACAAACATTATCCAACGGAAGACTTATTCGTTGAAATTCTCAGATGCGGTATAGTCGCGCCGTGCTCCAAGCTCAAGACAGCAAGTTCCTGAAAAACAGTTAGGGTAAAAGGGTAAGCACGAAGCTTAGTGAGTTCCTCAAAAATATCACACGATCCATCACATAAATATCGTCATCGGCTTTCGTCGGTAAACATCGTCATCGGCTTTCGTCGGAAAACATCGTCATCGGCTTTCGCCGGCAAGCATTGTCATCGGCTCTCAAGCCGGCACTGTCGGTCCATAGTCCGATAGCCTTCGACTTTCGTCGGAAAACATGTAAAGCACAAATAATCACATTATAACCCAAGTAATAAATACTATCTACGCATGTAACATCACCCATGGTACAGTGAGAAGACTCACCTGATTCACGACCTTAAGCTAGACAGCACTCCATGCGAGTGTCCTCAGGTCCCCACAATACACACTTCCTAACAAGGATAAATCCCACTTAGAACTTCCTAAATCCCGAACAGGATAAAACTATATGACCGACATCCAAAACCCTCAAGTTTGACCAAAAGTCAAACTGGTCAAATAGTCAACGGTCAAAGTCAACAGTCGAAGTTAGCACCGCTAACTCTTAGAGTTAGTGCCGCTAACTCCCTTGTTCAGCCCAAATCTCCATTAAGTGCTTAATCCATCAAGACAGAAGCCACAACTTTCAGAGGTTGTCACCAACAGTCCATTAACTCATAAAAACGTGAATTCCGTCCACCAATCCTTGCCAAAAAAGCTCATGGTGACAAATCTAGTTCCAAAACGAAGATTAACAAACTTGAACTTCATCCAAAACCACAATAAGACTAGGCTAAGGTTTTTCTCATGGATTCAGAAGCTAAAGGAAAAAGAACTCATCCCTTAGTTCCTAAATCTCACCTTATTCCAAGAAATGGAGCCATCATCGTCTCAAGAAGCTCTTACAAGCATCATAACTCCAATTTCACTCAAAATACTCAAAGAGACATAGATTAAACACTTACAATGGTCCATAACACTAAGCAATCATATCTCCTTGTTCACACAAGCTTCCTTAGCACCTTTGCTTCTTTCTTCTCTTCCAAAACCTTCAAAGCTTCAAGGAAATTATGCAAGAACATCCATGGAGGCTAGCGGGAGTTTCTAAGGGTCGGAACTAAAGAAAAACGGATTCCAAATGAGTTCTAAATGAAAAATGACTTTGAACCACGAAAATGTGGATTTATCCCGCTCAGAGACAGTTAGCGGCGCTAACTTCCATGTTAGCTTCGCTAACTTCATGTCCTTCCAAAAATCAGAATATTTTCCAGACCGGCTCGCGACTGATCCCCGATTCTGCAATATTAGCGCTACTAACCTTAGAGTTAGTGCTGCTAATATGCTTTTTCCCCAAATCCTTTATTTTGTCTTTATTTTAAGCAGTTAAATGCTGTTACTTCAATACCTGGTCCCGGGCTATACACTTTGACTCTTTAAAACTCGAAACTTGACTTTTCGAGATTAGGGTCTTACATAATGGTTGCAGAATGAACACCCAAGCTACCCTGAATATCCGAAGCTGGTCCTGGTTTAAATTAGTTTTAACATCATGTAGGTAGGTAGGTATACGCAATTACATTACAAAAAAGATCATACCAGAAATTTCTATATGAAGGCTACACTTTTATAAAGAAGCACTAGTTTCATTTGTGTACAACTCTAGAAACGGAATGTTGAGTAAGATATGATAAATGTAAATTTGAATACAAATACCAGTAATACAAAGCCATATGTATTGTTTAGACGATAGTTGTTTAAGGTGAACAATATTTTTCGTCTTCCGATTGCCTTTGTGCACAAGTAAAGAGAGCGAGAGATTAACAACTCAAAGCACACATCATTCAAAAAGAAAAAAATTGGCAAACAAAGTGAAGTCTTTTAATCTTAGTGAGGCTAATTTGAATAAATTTATATGAAAATGATCAAATTTTGGGTTATATTTTAATCATAACATGTCAAACAGGGAACAATATAAAATTCAGCTAAAAACTAGACGACTCAAGTAAGTCAAACGTTATTCAAATGGTATAACAAAGTGCAATCTATTTGGGAAAATTTTAAATCCATTTATTTAAAGTTAGATCAAATATTAGATAACTTGTTATTAATAACAAGTCAACACATAGAAAGAATATACTTGGATTTAATAAAACTCAAACGGGTGCTTACAAGCTCTTAGATTCCTTTATTTCAAAGAGTGAGATCAATATTTAAATTATAGTTCTGTAATCATACATATCTAATGAATACAAAGAGATAAACCTTCTTGAAGCCCCTTGCAGAATAATTGGTAACCTAATCCCCTGAACATATACACCAACTATTGTTCCCAAAATACCCTTACTTTAATAGATCAATATACACTAAATCAATCTTACTTCATTAACCTTGCCACATATGCCAATTCAACATATTTGAAATCTAAACACCATCAGCAACAATCAAGAGTGAATGATAGAGTGTGCAACTATACATCTGCTTTATATTTTGAAAATAAGGTCAAACATCAACAAAAGAAAACACATGTCAAAACCCCTATATTAAAGACAACTCACAAAATGAACCCAAAAAATATGTAGAGCATTTGATGGTAAGAAGAAGAAAAGCTACTTTGATACCTTAGAACAAAAAATCGCACCAAAACTCATGCAAGTGTATGTTTAATGAATAGTGAAATAACACCAATAAACACGAATAATAGATCATACTTGTGGTAAGAGAGACATCGACGGTGAGAAGTCGCCAAATATGGAAGAGACGCTGGGGTCAGAAGAAATCAGATATGAGAGAGACGTCATAGGTGAGGTAAGGCGCCATAGTTGAGGAAGTAATGAGCGGACAATTTTCTTTAGGTAGTAGGCGACATTAAGAAAGTTTATGTAAGAACGTTTGAAACCCTAATAATTTGGGGGCAGGTTGTACGCCTTTTTTATCTTGGAGGGAATTAGCAGCACTAACGTGAAATTATAATTTTTTTCATCCTATAGTGGCACAAAAAAAGACGTGCCATTAAAAACATAAAATAGTGGCATAAAAATTGAAGGCACTAAAATTTTGTAAATGTAATTTTTTTTTTGTAGTTTGTATGTATTGATATGTAAATATGTGTGTATCAGTATATGTATGTGTGTGTATATGAGTATGCATGTATATGTATGTGTGCATGTGTGTATGTGTATATGTATATATGCATGTGTATCTGTATGTATATGTGTATGTGTATATGTGTGGTGTGTATGCGTATGTATGTATGCATATACGCACATGTATATATGTGTGTTTTTGTTGTGTTTGCATGTATGCATGTATGTATGTTTGTGTATTCAAAATCATATGTATTATTAGACATTAAATAATAAAACATGGAATGAGTATCGGATTTCGATGATGTTGAAGCTTGTAAGAAAGTTAATAATACATATAAATTGGTGAAAATAAAGTAATTATACATAATATATTTGTGAAATATATGAAGGAAAAAAAAAAAGACATTTGGCCCTCAAAAAATGAAAAACGCAAAGTGTTCGTAGGAAATTTGTATGTAATTAGCGATGGAATTTACAGACATTACATTCCCTTGGTAAACCGTAGATAATTTAATATAGACTTTTTGACGAAATGTAAGGTAATTTCCAACGAAATTAGAAAAGAAGATAAAAATTATTATTTTTTAGTTCCTTCGGTATTACGTCAGAAAATTATCGACGAACTTCCGACGGCTTCAACCTCCGTCGCTATTATGTTGCTACTTCGACGGTAATGTAGGGGTTTCTTTCTTTTGTGACCAATAATCTGTCGGTATTACTGCGGTAAGGTTCGATCCAATGTTGTCGTCGGTAATTTTTGTTGGTGAATTTGCTTTTTTGTAGTAGTGATTTCTATCGTGGGACATCATTGGTTATTTTAATAGTAATCAGGCTCAACAACTCAACAAATATACATGCTTGATCTATATTTTTTCTAAATTTCCTTAGCTTACTTCTACGATTTTTTTGCTCTTGTTTTCTTAATTCTTTTTCTTGAAATATTTCTATTCTATTTGAAGTTGCCATTGCTTAAAGCCCATGAATACAAGCAATGAGATTGCAAATTGGTAATCAATATAGAACTACGAATGCACGTTGGTTAGCTTTTGTAGTAAGAAGTTCTATATAACTTTTAATTTTGTAAATATTGAACCGAAACATATGACATGCTTCGTTTCCCAGTCCATAGTCTCTTCCGTAAGACAAAAGAGAGATGAAATGATGAAAATAAAAGACAGGAGAAATCAATGAATACTACACAATCCAAAGAAGTCAAGGTAGAAGAAAATGAAGAAGCAGGCCTTGCTATATGACTGGAGAGAAGTTGAACATGAATCGTAAATACAAAAGCATAGCTTCTTAAACCTTCTTCTTCGTTTTCTTCTTTTTCATCTTGTTCATTCTTTTAGTACTGCTGTTGCATATAATTTATGCTTCTACTGTCCGTTACAAGGACAGATTGATGCAGTAATTCAAAACACAAAAGAGAAATTAGAAAGAAGGAAAGGAAAGATCAGTTGCGTTCCTTTTGAAGCCAATCTGGTCTGCCCAAGGTGAACTCTAAGCATGGGTTCTTCTGATCCAAAGTTGATCCTAAGCACTTTGGTCTTGAAGGGTCGCATTCCTGCAATCATAAAAGTTTTATATCAGGAGCTAGGTATCTAACTGATTGGACAAATGCATAAGTAACTAGTTAGTTCTCAAACATAAAATAGAGTACGTATCTTTTAACGAAACAAGCTTGCTTAAATACAAAGTGAAATGCTACGTACGTATACTGTTGACGAGGTGACATGATTCGAACTTTTTTTTCAATTTTCTTTAAAAAGGACAGGTTTTGTCAAACAAAGTTTTAAATTAAATATAATAAAAGCAGGACGATTTTAGATATGAATTTTGTTCGGCATTAATAATGAGATATTGATTATACCAAATTCGGGTCTATAGAATGTACACGACAAATACCTTAAGTTGCTGACTGGCATGCCTTTCTGCTAACAAGGTAGACGAGAGTCCGAGGTCATTCATGTCACTGTTTGTCTGCAGCCATCCCTCCCTATTGCTGGAAATATTTTCAATATGGGAATGAATTAGAATTATGAGCCTCTATAAAAAACATTAATGACAAAAAAGAAGTGGTTAAGATGAATGAATTTTATATCTTAAGATACAATAATACTAATAATTAACATATACTCATTTTGTTTCAAAAAAACATGCATGTGAGTGGAAGTTATCGAAGTGTCAAGTGGATTATCGCAAGAAACTACTAAATGGATAAAGTGAATACAGAATTGTCGGATACTAAACGTTGAACTGTTTGCAAAAAACCACAGATCAGACTACAGATGTTAAAATCATATGAAGGTTTTAAAATAAACGGAAAGAACTTTCGTTTTTTCTTTTTATGCATCTCTTGTGACTCAATAGGACAAAAAGGTTTTAAAATAAGTTAGAAAATAGTTTCCGTTTGGTGACATTATTCTAAATTACCAAGATTGTCGGTGTGGTCTTTCTATTCAAATAAAGTATATATAAAACTCACTAGTATACATGCAGCTCTTTCTATTTTCGCATTTGCGTTAAATCAAGACTTACGCGTATCCTTATGAATAGGATAACGCTATCTTATTCCCAATACATTCATTGATTCTATATTGTTTGCTGGGTTATACCCATGATGGAATCTGAACGAATACAGTTTAAGTTACGACGGCAATGTTTTAAGCACTTGCACAAATTAATCCAGCTAGAGCACACGTTCTAACACGAGGACTACCCAGAATCGCATCCTGATGAGATCCTCTTGCTTTGTTACTATATAAATGGTCACCTACACGGTTCTTCACGAACACTATTAGTCTATTTTATATCTATAGAAAACCTAGGGTACTGGTATATATTTTATTTATATGTTAGATAACCATAAGTTATACTTCGTTTTGTAATAAAAGATGTCTTCTACATAATGCAAATCATATTATTGTTCATTCACTTTGATAGAACTATCGTCCATTGATTCTGCATGTGCTATTGATTGTGCATAATTCTCCACACCACCATCGAGAACCCTACAGAAATGTGGGTGCAATTTCATGATGCGGTCATACTTATCGTCTTTCAGTTAGAACTTTCTATGGTATATATTTGGACCAATTGGTTTCCAAGAAGAAGCACAATGATATACTTGAACTTCGCATCCTTAATTAGCTACGTCGTCATATTTCAACTTGGAGTTCGTATGGCACACTATACGAGAATCCAACAAATGAGAAAAATAAAAATAAAGAATTAAAATATCATAAATATAAAAGCATTATGCACTTATAAACAAGGTAATTGAAGTGCGTCAAGGTTTATGAGCATTTTATGAGTAATTAATCTTCACTAGATATCACTAATTAGACTCCAAATATATCATAAATGATATCAGCATGCAGTTATCAGGAAAGCTACATATGGTTTAAAGCAAACATGAAGATGACAGCTGAAAGATGATGTAAATAAGGAAATACGAAAATTTAATATGAAGTAAAAGGTAGTTGTTGATTTGTTGAAAAACAGTACGTGTATGACATGTTATTCAATAGTATGTATAGTACATGCTCCAACCTACAAAAAGATATAGCCCAAACATATATTTGCATTGGTTTTTCGGTACTTTTTAAATGCAGCAAATTCTGGTTGAGTCATACGTTGTAATGCATTTATAAAAGAGGACCAATATGGCGTACATTCTTGATTCCTATGGGGATGGATCAAAGTCATCAGCATCAACCATCAAGTCCCATAGTTTGCCGACATGCATATGAGATAAAAAGAAGACGAGAAAATGAGGGCACTTGAAGTCAATACTGGCTTTTTTTGGTCATATATGCAACTCTCCTCGTGACAACATGACTTAGATTTTTCAAATTAGAAAAGGACATTATGTATAGTTAATATATAATGTAGTCTGTTAGTTACCATTTATAAATAGTACTATACACGAGTAATTTTTCTAAAGAAAAAGAAAAAGTTGATTGCTTTAATTTCTGCTAAACCTATTTTAAAGTTCTGTGTTTACATTCGCTTTATTTTCCTTTCTTTATATTCTCCTTTCAAAGCTTAATACCGTAACAAAGTCTCAACCCAGGTGAAATCTTCTCCCCCCAGAAAAATCTAAGAAAATAGGTGGAAGGAAAAGGAAAATAAACGAAAAGCAAATTAAAGCTGCCATAGTTAGGTTACACTTTTATTCTTCAAAAATGGTGGAATGGTACATGGGTTTGTGATTTCCAACTTGAATGTATCATGCAAAAAGTTAAAGGTAATGCAATGTTTATTTTTAACCCATCATTAATTAATAAACCAAACAACCAGGAAATCCTACCTCGAAGAATTGCTCCAAAGCGTTGTAGTAGTTGTGGAAGTGGAGTAATTATTAGGGTAGTCGGATTCTTGTTGATCAGTCGACCCCCTTTGATCCATAAATCGCTGTTGCCCTCCACTACCCATTGTTGAAATATCGTCTTCTCCAGATCCTTCTGATTGGCCTTCATTCATGATTTTTAGGTTAAAAATAGAAAAAATAAACTAAAAGACTAAATAAATTACGTTCTTCAAAAAAAGAAAGATTTTTTGAATTGGGTTTGGGAAGTTAAGTTGTTTATTGTCCATTTTAATGTTCAATAAAAGGGAGATAATAAATTATAAGAATTACCTGAGGAAGCTGCAGGTTTGTCAGTTGTTTTAACAGTTCTATACATCTGCAACATCCGTAGACAAAATTTAATATGAAAGAAAACTAGGAAAAATAGTGAAGAAGATGAACGAAAAAACAAAGTGAAGAAAAGAAAAAAGAAGAAAAAAACAGCCTAGAGTGTGTTTTATGTTGAAGCCTAGCTTGTGAGTCATACACAAGTGATTGGATTGGGTTTCTTCTGTCATTAATCACGAGGCTGATGTTTGAATAACATGAGCTGTTTTTATTATTATTGAATAATCATGACTTACTTTTGTCTCTTATCATTCTGATCATCCTCAGTACTCTCTCTCTCTCTCTTTCTCTCTCTACCTCTCTGACTTACTACTGTTCTTCTAATTCAGTCATTAACTGCAGACATCGGCGACTGTGCCGGAGGGTTAATCGGAGAGAGAAGAAGAGAGCTAGACTCCAAAAATTATGAGGGGTTACCATTTTCTTGTCTGCAAGTTCATGGCGTATACCTGTAAATGGCTCTTGACATGAGCTAGCGTGAGATCTTTGACATCCATTAGCTCCAAAACTGACTTCGGTGTCGCCCCTAAACAAATCCAAAAGGCAAATTCCTCAATTTTCATTCACTTTACTAACATCGAACAAGGAATTTTATCAAAGAAATTTCCTCAGAATATTACTTTCATGGCCTCCAAGAAGTTCAACGGCATGAACAAAACGAGAATGAAGGGTGCTCGTCCATCGCATCCTTGGAGCCCTCATGCTCCTCTTGGCCGGAAGTTTCGGTAGAAATCTTGATCTCATCAAACCATGTGAAACTTCATGAGAAGTGGGTCCACCTCCACCATACTGGTTATGGTAGTGGTGATGGTTCGAATATGATGAAGATAACCCGTTATATCTCATCCCACCACCACTACCACAGCCTCCAGGTAAACGATAACCAGATGACGAGGGACCATTGAGCCCAGGGTTCAAAAACGGCATGTGACCTCCACTACCACCTAAATAAGGAGCAGTAGAAGTAGATGATGACGGATAGAAGCACATCTTTGGATCTTTGTCTAGAGAAGAATGATCCAAATTAGGTAAAAACGGAAACGGATGGTGTTGATATACTGGAATACCCTTTATCGGCCTCAGGCAGTCCGATACATCAAGCAGTGAAACTCCATGGTTCAAGTGATTTAAATTCTGGGTATTACTACTATTTGGCTGTTGATTATAGATAGGATGATGATGGTGATGAAGAAAAGGGTTTTGTGGGTTGTCTTGATCTCTTTGAGATAAACTAGTTGCAAGATTTCTTGAGGGGTTTGTAAGGGAGAGGTCAGTGTAAGTCTGTTGTGGCAAAGTATTTGATTTGGATGGCGAGTCAATATTACCAGAGCGAATCGAAGACGACAAAGATGATGTGTTAGGAAGGCTAATGTTGAGAGAGAGATCAGGAAGTGGAGTTGAAGAGGAGGAAGATGGAGGTGGTTCTATGAAAATCCCTTCCAAGGGCATTTTCTTCCTTAGATAGGATTACAAATTTCCACACATACACACACACACAAAAATCTCTTCTTTTATCTCCCTTTCTCACACTCTCACATAAGTGGGATTGCTTTTTAACACTATCTTGATGTGCAATCAAATTGATAACATGGAAATCAATAAAAGGGAACTAAGAAAACCAACACTATCACCAACACCGACACCAACACCAAACATAAAAGAAAAAGTAAAAAATTGAAGGGTAGAAAGCTAAGAAAGATCTCTTTGAATATATAAAAGGCAGAAGATAAGAGAGAGAGAGAGAGAGAGAGAGAGAGAGAGAGAGAGAGAGAGAGAGAGAGAGAGAGAGAGAGAGAGAGAGAGAGAGAGAGAGTTGGGGCAACAATGAAACTGGAAACAAATAAAGTAAAACAAGGAATTCCAGAAAGAGGGTGTGGGGAGGAAGGGGGTGGGGGTCTGGTGGTGCTCCTCGAGAGTATATCTCGGAAAATGACACTAGAGAAAACAAGTTCCTCTCTCTCACACACATACTCAATAGTCAAAATACGCAAAGCAGCAAACAGAACAAAAACATAATCACACACGAACACAAAAGAATTTTTTTTTATGAAATTTACTTTTTTGTAGAGAATTAAAAACCATGTTTGGCCGCTTGATTTTTTTTCCTTATTTATTTGGTGGTACTCTATTTTATAATTTATTGGGTAATATTAAGTTGAAATATTGTCTTTAACAAATGACAGTTAAAACCAAATCACACATTACGATGAACCATTATTTTAGGCAAAAAAAAAACTTTTTTCCCAGAGAGGAAATCTCCAAACATGTTTGGAACGGCTAATTTTTCTTCTCCCTTCTTAAAGAACGATTTAGTTCATTAAATAGTGGATTATTTGTTTATTTATACAACATTAACTTTTTTTAATTTATATAATTAGACTTAATTTTATACAGAATGTTCAACAATGTTTCAAAGTACAATCAAATATGTGACATCACGATTGGTCAACAAAATAAAATAATGACAAACTGCAAGAAAAGGAATCAATTCAGGTCACATCAGTCTCCAGGATAGCGTTTGGTTTAAACAACACAAGATTGATCAACTTCAAACCTCATAAGATCAAAAACCGCTAAAATAACTCTCGACAAGAACACAAGCTCACAAATTCATTACAACAAGAAATACAATAAGAAAACAAACAATAAAGATCAACACAGATATTTAAAGTGGTTCACTCGATCTTGGATCAAGCTACGTCCATTGTGCCAAACAAGATAGATTTTATTAAAGAATGCTATAGACTATACAAGGTATTAACTGCACTCTATTTGATGGCAGCTCACAATCACTCTCACATCATGATTGGGGTTTACATTAAAGGCGTATATTTATAGTAAGGGTTAACCTAAAAATGGCTTGGGTCTGGGCCTATGTAACATACATGAAGAGAGCATGTCGTGCACACATACTGCCCCTGGCACCCACGAGCTCTGACAAACGTAATCCACAAGTTACCCTACTCGCATTAGCTGAGAAGTCTGCAACCAAGCTAGTTGCAGATTGGACTTTGCCTCGGACAGAAGTTACTCTGGAAAGCAGTACGCATTCCGGATCATCTGACTTTGGACTGAACTGCGTACTCCGCATCAATCCGGACAGAACTGTGCTTCCGAATCAACTGACTCTAGACTACAATGCACTCCTCTGCTACTTCTCCAATGCGGACACACTTAAAACGCTTATCCTCGGTTGCACCTCCACTGCGGATCTATCCACAACTGTGGCTTCGGATGATTAGCCTCCACTTTACTCAGCAATCTCTTACTGGGAGGCTGATCCATCTGATCACCGAGCCACCCAAGTTAAACCCTCTTCGTCATCTGTCAGCTCTAGTTTACCCTACCTTCGCCTAACTTTGCTAAAGACCAAATGAAGTCATAAAAAACTTCAGCTTGTCTAACGGAACAAGGTTGGCGAACATATATGCAAGATTCTTTGCACCAAATATTTTGTTCAAGATAAAGGTACCTTTAGATATCCTTTCACGAATAAAATGATACCTAATCTTGATGTGTTTCGTCTTGTTGTGAAACATTGAATTTTTTGCAAAATGGATAGCACTTTGTTTGTCACAATGTAATACACAATCCTTCTCCTCTAGTCCCAACTCGGATAGGAAGTCCTTCAACCATAGCAGTTCCTAGCAAGCTTCTACCAAGGCCATATACTCCGCTTTAGTGGTTGAAAAAGCAACACTCTTATGTAATATGGACATCCAGCTGACTATGGTTCCAACAATTATGAAAACCAACCCAGTTGTGCTCTTCCTTGAATCCACACAACACCTGAGTCTGCATCTACGAAACATTCAAGCACAACCTGCTACCTTTTGAAACTCAAGGCTACCCTCGAGGTTCCCTTCAAGTAGCAGAGCAGCCACTTGACACCTTCTCAATATGCTTTCCCCAGATTCGCCATAAACCTGCTGAAGACTCCGACTTCATACACCATGTCTAGCCTTGTGTACACCATTGCATACATCAAACTGCCAACTGTGGATGCATATGGAACCTTAGCAATTTCTTCCTTGACTCTATTGGTCTTTGGGGATTGCTCATTCGAAAGCTTCAAATGGCTTCCTAGCGGTATACTTCGGAAGCTAGCACTTGCCATGTTAAACTTCTACAAAATCAACAACATATAATACTCCTCTGACAATTTTATTTCCTCGGAAGCTCGGTCTCTAACAATGGTCATGCAAAATATATGCTTAGTAGGTCCGAGGTACTTCATCTTGAACTCTCTAGACAACTGCTGTGTCAGCCTGTTGATCTCCTGAATGTCGGCACCTGCAACCAACATATCATCAACATAGAGAAGCAGGATGATGTAAGAGGACTTGAATTTCTTTTGATAGCAGTAGTGATCACTATCACACGTACCAAATTCATTCCTCCTCATGAAGTCATCAAACTTCAAGTATCACTGCCTTGGAGCGCTTTAGTCCGTAGAAGTTTTCTTTAGTTTGCACACCAGATTTTCTCTCCCAATTATCTCAAAACCTTTTGGTTGTGCTATGCAAATGTCTTCTTCTAGGTCACCATGTAAGAACACAGTCTTGACATCAACCTGCTTAAGGTAGAGGTCTTCAGACACAACAATGCCAAGCACCGTTCTAATTATGATCATTTTTACATCGGAGACAAAAATATCGTTGTAGTCAGCACTACACCCTCCTTCTGCTGAAAGCCCTTTACCATATTGCTCCCATCAACTTCATCCTTGACCCGAAACACCAACTTGTTTGACAATGCCTTCTTCTTAATTGGGAATTTGACAAGAGACAATGTCTCATTCTTGTTAAATGAGCTTAACTCATCCTCCATCGCCTTTTCCACTGTACGAAGTCTTTCATTCACAAGGCTTCATGATAAGATTTTGGTTCTCTATTCTTGATCAGCAATAGGTAATTTGCTAACGCAGGGTGGCATACCGAATGTCTTCTCTCCTTAGTGGATCTCCTGAGAATACCTGGAGTTGCAGCTCCTGATCCTTCAGCTTCGGTTCAGTCCAAGGTATTACGTTCCTCCTCGGACTCTCTCCTACTATCTCCGGTACTACCAGGTGCTTCTTCTTTGCTCCCACTGCTTTCATAGTTTCTTCCTGACTCCACTCTGGAAGGCTTCACGATGTCATCTTCGAATGACCCTTCTAACTCTACTTTCTCCTTTGCTTCAGACGAGTTGCTTCGATCTTAAGTTCCCAAACGAGCGTCTTTATACATAGCACTCTCATTGAATGTCACATCCCCACTTTCGATAACCTGTCGACTCTGACTATCCTAACAGTAGTACCACATGTCATCCAATCTTTACCCAATAAAGAAACACATTTTTTACTTTACCTCTAGCTTTTCTTTCTTACTGCCCTTCATATTAACATATGAGACGCATTTAAACACCCTTAAATGGTTTAGCGTAATCACATGACCTCGTCATTCTTCTTCAGGAGTCTTAAACCTCATGGGGACTGAGGGTCCGCAGTTGATTAAGGATATTGCAGTATTCACGACATCTTCGTAGAACATCTAATCTAACCCTGCATGCAATCTCATGCTCTTAACCCTTTCATTTAGAGTTCTGTTCATCCTTTCTACAACATCATTCTGCTGAGGGGTTTCTGGGACTGTCTTCAGCATCCGGATCCCATGCTTAACACAATAATCACAAAATTCTTGACTGTTGTATTCTCCTATTGTTAGATTTCAGGCATTTAACTTTAAGACCTGTCTCGATCTCCATAATAGTCTTCCACTTCTTGAAAGTGGCAAACACTTCCGACTTATGCTTTTAGAAGTAAACTTACACCTTTATCGTAGAGTCATCAATGAAAGTAACATAGTAATTGGATCCTCCAACCGAAGAAATAGAGGTTGGTCTATAGACATCAAGATGCACAAGTTCAAGTTTCATAGTCTTTGGAGCATGGCCCACCTTAGAGAAGGTGACTTTCTTATGCTTACCAAATATGCAGGGCTCAAATAATTCTATGGTAGTTGCCTTTACATCTAGAATCTTGCCCTTCCTAGCCAACATCTTCATCCCCTTTTCGCACATGTGACCAAGTCTTTAGTTCCACAGAGTAGAGGCCTCTGGTATTATACTACAAAGTGGATATTGTCCGAGGAATCTTCAACCATGTATATATAACCTAACTTCTGACCCCGAGCAATAACCATGCTCCCCTTCACTACTTTCCATTGGTGATTGCCAAACTCTCCTTGTCCCCTTCATCATGTAGCTCCCCTATGAATCTCAACGCTCGCTTCAGGTCCAGAATGAACTTGACGTCTTTTAGAGTCCACTTCATTCTCAAGGATGTCTTAAATGTAACATCTCTAACTCCGAATACATCTAGGCTCTTGTTGCCCACAAGTATCACTTTACTATTGTAACGCCTAAATTTCTGAATTACATCTTTGTAGTGATGTACATAAAAGGATGACCTAAGTCTATTATCTAGGACTCCGAGGAACTCTTTACATAGCAAATGAGTGCATCTTCAAAATCTTCTACAAGATTCACTTCCTTCTTTTTTTTCTTGTTGATCTGGAAGGCTTCGGACACTGATATCTAAAATGCCTACTCACTTTGCAATTCAGGCAGACAATATCCTTTCTGCTTTTTGATTGCCTCTTTCTTCGTGATTTTGATCTTCCTTTACCAACACCGCCGCCTCCTCAGTTCGGTCTTTTCCCCTTTTCCTGCGTAGCCATTATGCTTTCATAACTCTCACCAACATTCCTCCTCCAAACATCTTTCCCAAGGATTAGATCTCGAATGCCTTCAAACGTGAGTTTCATTGTTCTGGACGAACTGTTGACCGTAGTTACCATTCCAGACCAATGATCTAGAAGCGAAGATAATAACAACAAGGCCTGAACTTCATCATCAAAACCAATGTCTACCAATTTTAACCTAGATATGATAGAAATGAACTCATTGGCGTGCTCTGCCACAAAACCTCATTCTTTCATCTTTGTGTTCACAAGTTGTTTGATCATAAAAACCTTGTTCGTGCCTGAGGGTTTTTCATACATGTTTGGCAATGCTTTAAATAAGCCAAACATGGTTCTTTAATTGACGATGTTGTAAGCAACAAACTTCAACAATGATAACCGGACAACTCCGAGTGCCTGCCGGTCCAACATATCACACTCTTCTTGTAGGATGTTCTCAGGGTTTCCACCGATCAACTGGAGGTGGAGCCTTTTTTAGTAAATGTAATCATCTATCTGCATTGTCTAGAATCCGAAATTATGGGCATCAAACTTGTCGATCTTGATCTTTCCTTCTTCAGTCATAGCTTTGATACCAGTTTGTTGGGATTAAACAACATGAGATTGATTAACTTCAAACTTCACAATATCAAGAACTGTCAAACTAACTCTCGATAAAAATACAAGCACACAAATTCGTTGCAACAAGAAATACAAGAAGAAACAAACAATAAAGATCAATACATAGATTTAAAGGGTTCACTCGATCTTAGATCAAGCTACGCCCATTGTGGAAAACTAGAGAGATTTTATTAAAGAATGTTATACACTATACACGGTATTAACTGCACTCTCCTTGATGACGACTCATAATCACTATCATATCATAATTAAGGTTTACATTCAAGGGATATGCTTATAGGAAGGGTTGACCTAAAAACAGCCAGGGCATGGGCCCATGTAATAGACATGCAGAGAGCATGTTGTATACGTATATTTTCTCCTGACACCCACGTGCTCCTACAAATGTAATCCATAAGTTACCCCATTCAAATTAGCTGACAAGTGCGCAAACAAGCTGTTTGTAGATTGGACTTCGCCTCGGATAAAAGTAACTCCGGAAAGCAGTGCGCACTTTGGATCACCTTACTCCAAAACGATCTGCACACTCTATATCACTCTGGACAGAACTGCACTCCAGATGAACTGATTTCAGACAACAGTGCACTCTGCTACTACTCCAATGTAGACAAACTTGAAAACGCTTATCCTCGGTTGCACCTCCACTGTGGATCAATTCACAATTGTGGGTTTGGATAATTAGCCTCCACCTTACTCAACATAGCGTCCCTTATAAAAAAAGTTCAACATGAAAACAAAGACTCTATGAACAAAATTTGTCGCCTGGAAAATGATATCCTATTTTTTTATTTCAAGTTTGAAAAAGTTCACACCCATTATCTGCCAAATATGGTACGCTAGTACCTGTGACTCATGTGAAAATTACTTAAAGATGTGAATTAAAACTCGTCTGGTTAGTTCAGATAAGTTTTGTTAATGTGTGACTGCCTTTACAAAAAACATTATCTGCAAAGGCCTAGATATGATGATGTGCAAAAATGAAACCAGCCCTATGGCTTTTTTTGAAATGCTAAGTCGTCTTGATTGTACATGTTAGGTGTGTGAAATAGTCTGGTTGCATGGAGAGGGCAATTCACTAAAGGTGATCATGTGTACCCGATAATAATACTAGAAGTAGTTGCGTCACAAGATCTCTAGATTTGACATGCATCATTTGGGCCCTAATGATCCAACAACGACGTCAATGTCCTTAATAAATTGCATAGCATCAAAGACAATAAGAATGAAAAACTACTTGAGTGTCCTTTTATAGTTGATAAGTTGGAACATAGGCTTGGGTATTATATTGTTGATGATATATATATATATATATATATATATATATATATATATATATATATATATATATATATATATATATATATATATATATATATATATATATATATATATATATATATATATATATATATATATATATATATATATATATATATATATTGAGTATGCTTTCATGAAGTAATTTGAATGTCGATAAGATGAAAAGTGATAACTGTTCAAACTAATGCAGGAATCAGCTAAGAGAGACGTAGAACTTGTATTTGGTGTTCTTAAGAAACAATGGAAGATACTTGCAATCCCAACACGAGCACCGGAGTGAAACTGGTCAAAAGACATAATATATGCGTTCATTATATTACACAATATGATTTTTTTAAAATGAAGGTTGTACGCACCGTAGCTACGAAGACGCGGAAAAATTGAAGACCCCCCCCCCCCCCCCCCCCCCCGACTATACAAAGCAAATATTAAAGCAATACGTGACAAAGAAGTGAATGTCAACATTTTCTTAGAGTTGATGGAATATATGGACCCTAATCGCTCAATGTAGTCTTCAATTTTTATTAGTTTTACATTTTTTTATTTTTAATTAATTTTAAATTTCTTTATTTAAATATATATATATATATATATAAATGTTATATTTTTTATTGTTACATTTATAAATTAAAAGTTTTAAAAAAGTTGGTTTGGTTGCGATATTCCCTACAAAATAAAAGAAATATAGAATGTCGATATTATGCTGATGTAAAATGCATTGGGTGATGATGGAAGGAAGATATGCCTCATAACCTAATAGACATATATTTGTTCTTATTAAAAAGATTAACATACACCAAAGGATAAACAAAATACGACTTTCATGATTAGAACCGAAGTCTTCTTTATACAAGAGGTTTTTTGAAGGCTTAGCCAAATGTTTTTTGATTTACTTGTATAATGTAGACGTGGTAGGGTGGATGAATTGACCAACAAGCGATTACTTTGTTTCGTAGCAAAAGGGTAGAGAGGAAACGTAAAAGGTAAACCCCAAATAAATCCATATAACAAAACCTTCTAATTCCCTTTCATACTCCCAAATATTCCCCATTTTATCTATCAACAACTTTGTCTGCAGGCATCTTTTCTGGGTTTTATTATGTTTTCCACATGAACTCCCACAATTTTTGCTAGGGTTTTCGAAACCCTAGGCTAAATCGATGGTAAATATATTCCTTTTTAAATAGTTATAATATCATTAATGTAATAACCCGTTTCAAGAAACTAATAAACTCTTTTGTATTGGGAACTCACTGGCTCTTTAAATGCTCTCACTGTACATTAAGACAACTAGAGTTTCTTGGGGGTTTTATACTTTCTTGGAGTTTTAAATCAAACGGTAATTTAACGTGCCATATAACACAAATAATTAAAGAATTTACCAATTTACTAATTGAATGCGTAAGTATTTATTAACATAAATTTTTTTCATGTAACACATAATTATAATTAATCATTTATGAAAATTTAATAAGAATAAAAATAAAAGGTGATTAATTTAATATGTTAACAATAAACAAATAAAAACATAGTAAGTAATGCTTAATTTAATGTGATATATATATATATATATATATATATATATATATATATATATATATATATATATATATATATATATATATATATATATATATATATATATATATATATATAGAGTTAGTATTAAATGAAATTCTTAAATATTGTGTTATTGTAAGACCTAATGTGGGCCATTAGATTAATATAATCAATGGTTGTAAAAAAAACCCGTTTTTTTTAATAAAACAATTGACAATGCGCGTGTTTTCAAATGACAAACCCCGCTTAAGGGTAAAAATGTAAAAATCCTCAAATCCATTTCAACTGACGCCGTTTCTATTTAATTACGATGCGGTGGTTTTGCGGCTGCCGGAGGCAACAAAGATGGTCGCCGGCGACGTTGGTCGGGATCGGGAATCTGGTCACCGATCTGGTGTGTGTGTGTGTTAATCGACTGATTGACAAAGAGAATCAGAGGGTTTGAGAGAGACATTGATGAGCGACTGAGAGGCGGATACACAGGGGCTTTTAGTATCATATTCTCTGAGAATGGATGTTAGGTTTTATGTTTTGGTAAGTCCATTCTCCGAGAATGGGTGCTAGTTTTCATTGGTTTGTGTTTTTTGTAAGTCCATTCTCTGAGAATGAACGATTACAAATATAAAGATGCATTCTCCGAGAAGTAAAGTTGAATTCTCAGAAGAAGAAAAAAAAGTTGCGTAAGAGTTTTCAAATTCTCAGAGAATATGTTCAAATATTATCTAGTAATACGTAAAACATTCTCTAAGAATGAAATGATTACAGAGGACTGAGAAGATAATGAAGCATTCTCAAATAATACCTTACACCCATTCTCTGAGAATGCCCCATTCTCCGAGAATGCCCCATTCTCAGAGAATGCCACATCCTTCTTCCTAATCTCCTCTCTTCTGGCCTTTCCTCGTATCACGAAAGCCTCGATTTCCACAGATTCTTCCGTTCTGATGGTTGCAAATTGGATTGGCGATTTCAGCAAATTCTCCGTCATATTTGGATTCCATATCAGTTGAACGGAGTGAGCGGCGGCTGGAGGTTTGCAGATCGCGAGTGGGCGAAGGAGAGAGAAGGGGGTAGAGTAGCGGTGGTTTGGCTGGTGGCTGCGATGACGTCCGACGGTGGTTGCAACGGACGACCGGAGCATGGTCGGATAAGAAGATAGGACGGGAAGGGTGGAGATGGAGTCGTAGTTCACGTAAGGGAGAAAGGGGAAGAGAGAAGAGGATGAACCGGGTTAGGGTAGGATGAAGCTTCGAGTGATTGAACTCAAGAGCAATTGCTTCGCTTGGATGATTGCAGGGCAGGAGGTATAGAATGGGATCGAGTTTCTTGCTTCTGCAATCGATTTTATCTGGAAGGGGATGAGATCGGAGATTAGGTTGAAGACGATGATTGTGTGCGTGAGAGAATGAGGGAGAGGGGGAAAATACCGATCGTAACCTTCAACAATGAAAGAACGTGATTTGGATCTACGATCGCACAATACTTAGTATCCGCATTTGAACCTAGATCTATATATATATATATATATATATAAGTAGGGAAGGGTTCAAATGAGAACTATTAAAAATTGAGAACCAATTTTGGCCATTGGTGCAATTAATCGGAGGGTTGAGCATTATAAAGGGTTAACGAATGTGAACACGTTGTAGACGATCAAACATCACAACCCTTAGATCAAAGTAATGTGCGGCTTAGATTAGTTCTTTTAATGGTTCTCATTTGAACATATATATATATATATATATATATATATATATATATATATATATATATATATATATATATATATATATATATATATATATATATATATATATATGTATTAGTATGTATCTATGTGTGTGTGTTAATTGGACGAAATCCAATGATTTTTATTGATCTCGTCAAATCCAATTGAATGTTGGATTTGATTGGTTTTATCTATTTGATATATAATTAAATATTCAATATCTAACCAATTTTGGTCCACTTTCGAACCACTTAACCAACACACAGTTTCGCTAATTGAGACTAACAAACGACACTTCAACGACTAAGTTTCAATGTTTGACCAATTACAATAGAAAATAACTGTTTAAATTTGAACCACTAAATATTTATAACATATTTTTTTGATTCAATATATGAATTAGTAACTCGATAAGTAGGTTGGATATTAATTTGATATTCAGTTAGACATTCATTTGTTTGGTTTGGTTGGTTATCCATCAGATTTTCATTATTATCCAAAAATTGATCCAATTCACTTAGATTCTGAATTTCGAAATCAATCAAATCTAACTGAGGTTGGATATTCAATATTATAAGTCGGTTTTTTAATTGGATTGATCGGTTTTGTGTGCACACCATATATATATATATATATATATATATATATATATATATATATATATATATATATATATATATATATATATATATATATATATATATATATATATATATATATGTATGTATGTATGTATGTATGTATGTATGTATGTATGTATGTATGTATGTATGTATGTATGTATATATGTATATATATATATATATATATATATATATATATATATATATATATATATATATAGTGTTGAGTTCATTTGAGACAGATGAGATTTTGTGAGACCGTGAGACCATATTTTCTTAGAAATATTTTAATATTGTAGTTTTCATAAAATATAATAGGCGCAGTTTCGTTTATATCCTTATAAACATTTAAATTACGTATATATATCCTTAGAAACCTAAAATACTCACATATATACCCAATATTAGATTTTAATAATGATTAATTTTGTAAATTATTAAAAAAACTAATATCAAATTGATTTGTTGTTATAAAAAAGTAATTAAAATGAAAGATTACTAAATTGCCTTTGTCTTAAAATCCAATACATAGATTGAGAAGCAACAGTTCACGCTTCCACAGTTCGAGAAGCAATTCATGATTCCATAGCAAGGTATCGATCGAGAAGCAAAGTTGTTCAAATTTTTTTACCAAGTATCGATTTGAAGCAAGTATCTGTCAGAAGAGGACTATGATTTGAAGCAAGTATTGATCAATGAGGACTCTATCGATTTGAAGGAAGTATCAATTGAATCGCTCAATTACAAAATCCGACTTGAAGGTATCAATTCCAATTTTTTCGTCACTATCGATTGAAGGTATCAGTTCCAAATTCTTTCCCTCATTATCGATTGAATCACCCAAGTACCTAATTTTTTTCATCATCTCGAAAACAGTATATCGACTTGAATCAATCAACATATCGTTGTTATAAAGGCTCGTTGTTTTTCAAGTCATCTCCTTCTTTTTCATAAACTCGTTTTTTTCTGTTAAATAATCCTTCAGACTCATCGTTGATCAATTGGGATCGATAAATTGGAATTTGGTTGTTGTTTTTCTGTCAAGTCACGCCTTGCCCAGACGCCTTGCCCAGATATTAGATCTTGGAATTTGATATTTGGGTGTTGTAACCAGTTAATTAAGCCATGATATAAGGACTGTAAGCAAGCATGCTGCTAAGTTTGTATTCAATCAGGATTAAAGCTACTCCACGGATGGATTAAAAAATCACGACAACTACATTCACAAAACCATAATTGATAATTACATATAATTTCTTCTTGATTAACCTGATTGAAGAACCTAAAATGGCAAAGAAGTCTTCAGATAGGATCTGTAGCTAATCTCGTGATTCAAATTTATAGATCAAGTCGATTTCTTCTTATTTGATAAAGGAATATGCGATCATACGGTGTTTAAGCGTGAATGAGGTGATTATTGAAGGATCCAAGGGGGTATTTTAGTAATTTGAGTTTATGCTAATTTAAAAATTGATTTTTTTTATTTTTTTAAGTATTAATTTTATTAAGTTAAATTTTTGGGTATATATGCCAGTTTGTAGGATATGTAAAGATATATATGTGATTTAAATGTTTACAATGATATACGCGTAATTTAGAATGTTTATAAGGATATAAACAAAATTGCGCCAATTTTATGTGTAATATTCTAACATTCTATGTGCTTAGAATATTTGCAATACAAAATATGCTAACAATATTGCTATAGAATATTAGAATATTAAACATATCTTTTTATGAACACTAGAATATTACAATATTATACTAGAAAAAAGTGGTCTCATTAAATCATAAAAATCTACATCGTCTCAAATGAACTTAACCATATATATATATATATATATATATATATATATATATATATATATATATATATATATATATATATATATATATATATATATATATATATATATATATATAAAGAGAGAGAGAGAGAGTGTGTGTGTGTGTGTATGTGTGTGTTAGGTTATTTTAAAACTCATAATAATTGTATGACTGTGTGGACCAATCAGGATTCAAGAAAAATATATATTTTGTTACTAGGTTACAATATATTTATTTAGTTACATTTGATTCTAGTTCTATACATACATACACACACACACACATATATATATATATATATATATATATATATATATATATATATATATATATATATATATATATGTTGGGTAACTAAATATATATTTTTCCTGAATTCTGTTTGGTCCACATAGTCACACAATTATTATGAGTTTTAAAATAACCTATTTCTCTCTCTCTCTCTCTATATATATATATATATATATATATATATATATATATATATATATATATATATATATATATATATATATATATATATATATATATATATATATATATATATATATATATATAAGCGATCGGGTGAGGACTCTTCTTAAAGTGAGGACTCGTGAAGACACCTTAAAAATTGAAAAAATATAAAACAAAAATATAAATAGTAAAATGGATCATAGTACTATATTGGAGAAAAAAAAATTCGAAAAAAAACTTGTGGATCATTAGTTTTTTTTATAATGAAACAATGATCCACAAAATAAAATTTTTTGTGGATCATTACTGTTTCTCAATGATCCAAATTTTTTTTTTCCAATTTTTTTGGATCATGATATAGTACTATTCTCAATTTTATGATTTGTATTTTTTTATATTTTTTAAAATCTTTTTAAGGTGTCCTTACGAGTCCTCACCAAAAAAATAGTACTCACCGGAACGGGACCCTATATATATATATATATATATATATATATATATATATATATATATATATATATATATATATATGTATATATATGTATATATATATATATATATATATATATATACACTAGTACAAAATCGCACATTGGTCACACTTGATCGAAAAATGTCTGCAACATTTTTTAGAAAAAGTGTGGCCACAGGGCACTGATGAAATTTCGAGAACGTTTATGGATACATGTAAATTAGTTTGTGTGACCATTTTATAGAGAAACACAACAATGACCACACTTCTTTACAAAAATGTGACACTCATTCGTGACACTGGACTTCAATGTGAACAAATGATACAATCACCCACATTTACCGTTTTAAAAATATGATATTTATTTTATTAGAGATTATAGATACGTAATTGTCACATAAGGTAATTGTACATGTGACTATGTGATTGTGCCATATTGGACACATCAAATCTAATGTGTCCAAAAAGATAACAAATGTGGCCACATCAAATCTAATGTGTCCAAAAAGATAACAAATATGGCCATATAAAATAGTCGTGTATCTATAGGATGGTGTTTATCGGTTACATAGTAAAAGTAAGAAAAGAAGTCGGTTTAAGTGGTTTATTGTCATATGCATTTTTATTACATGTGTCAAAATATGATCAATTGTATTGGAAAATTTAAATACGTCTGACTGTATGTAGGATTTGGTGAGCATAGAATTAAAAAGCGTGCCTATAGGTAAATAAAGTTGAATAAGAAAACCATTGTTTGGGTAGTCTACATATTTTATGTTCATTGAAAGTGTGACCATCGGTATGTAATTGTCATGTGTTTTGTGTTATGTTATGTCCATAGGTAAAAAATGGTCATCATAAAAATTAAAAATGTTTATGTAGGTATTCAATGGTCACGTCGTAATATCTTATGTGTGACTAAAAACAAACTATTGTCATGATAAAAGATAAATGTTGTGAGTGTAAGTATTATATGATCACGGTATACTTGATTTTATGTGTCTAAAATTGTATACTAACTGGTAATAAGGTTGACTACATAAATGATTTTTTGTGTCTATAAAATTGGGTTAGCCACTTAGTAAATGAAAACAAAAACAAGTAACTATAATCATTCTATGGTCACGTTTTAATTGTTTATGCGTGTCAACAAGCAAATAATTGTTATGATAAAAGAGACAACGTTGCGAGTATAAGTATTATATGGTTACAACATAGTTTATATACATGTCTAAAGGATTTGACTGATTTCAACGAAGGTAAAATCGAGTACATATGGTCACGTAAATGACTTTACGTGTATATAGGGTAGCGTTTAGACATTTAGTTAAATATCAAATACTGGTAACTATAACCATGTTATAGTAACTTCGTAATATCTTATATGTGTCTAAAACAAACAATTGTCATAATAAAAGAGAAAAGTTGTGAGTGTAAGTATTATAGGGTCACGGTATAGTTTACTATACGTGTTTAAAATTATATATAATATAAATGGTAAAAGATTATTTATTTGAGATTTTAGACATATTGAATTAAGCAAACCGTGGCCAAAGACGTTGTAATCAATCATTATTTTGAATGACTATGGCCATAACTTCTTTATAGACACACAAATGTTTTTAGATAGTAACCATCGTTCATCCGGTAGTAATAATAAATTATTGTTACCATGACATTTGATATCATTCAGACACATAAAAAAATTGGTGTGACTATTGTTCATATTTTGTCACACAAATATGATAAAATTCATATTCAATGGCATATTTTTAGTTATGCCACTATAGTTTTTTCATGTTTTAATGACATATTTTTTGAGCCACTAAAGTTCATATTCAAAAATTAAATTTGATTTACTTTTTATTGGAATGGAACAAAATGAAAACATAATTACGAAAATAGATGAATATAAAATGTTAGTACTTAAAATAAATCTTAAATTGTATTAATAAGTACAAATGTTGTACAAGTAGCACTTAAAACCAAACACCCTAGTCCATATATCCTCAAAACTGAATCAAGTTTAAATAATATATCATCCCTATTACAAAACCGAATAAGAAAGTATGTTTCATATCATCGCCTTACATAATCTTTCATCCCTAATAAAAAAGACGTCTCTTAGGAAAACTTCATGTTTCACATTTAAGCCATTGAAAGTGCTCAAAGTTGTGTCGCCAAACATGTGTTCATAATCTCACTGCACAAACTGAATGTAAAAACTGTAAACTATATATTAGTGGCAAAAAAACAAACTATAATAAAATAGAATAGAACACAGTACCTCATCAGGTCAGCAGTGAAGAAATATATAAGATTAATAGTAGAAAATCCAATCCTTATAATCTTTGGAAGAGCACTGTAACACAAAAAGAATCAGTCAGATCATCTTTTTCTTTTTTCAAATAAATTATGCAATACATTCAAAAATACTCAGCAAGAAACAAGAAAAACTGTTGTATAATTAGTAAAATGCATGATTGAATTATCTGAATTTTAAGAAAACATGATCTCAACAGACCTTTGAATCTTGTTCACTTCACAGTATTTTGCAGCTTCATCATCTGCCAGGTCACCAAGATTCATTTCCAAAGAGCAGCTGAAAGGAATAATTGTCTCGCCCCAATGCTCTTGCACCCTACAAAAAAGTATAAGTTAAATCATCAACAAATTCAATAATTTTACAGTGTTTTAAGTGTCTTTCTAATGATTAAAATTGTATAAAGCACTCGATGGTACTATTTACAGTCTAAAAGAGTCTCGTTATTTGATTCTGAATCAAAACAAAGCATTGTTGAGTTCAGAGTCAATAGCCTATATATAAATTGACCACAAAACTGTGAAAGAATCACATGAAGCATGCATGAAGTCTGCACACATATAAAACCTTTTTTCTTACCATGCCCAGACAAGGAATTTATTCGTTTATGATAATTATTTTTCTACATTTGCAAAGTAAAAGAAACATAAATAAACAGAGAGCTTACAATGTATCGGTAGATTGGAAAAATTAATAAGTGTGACAGCTCTTCAATCTCATACATATATCAAAAATATGTAAAGTGATCCATACTCAAAGCATGCTAGAGAGTAGGGACTCTACAACACCTGAAACAAGTCAACATGGTTGAACATTAAATTAGAATGCTACAAAAACATGGATGAAAGTAAGTTCCTCAATTCTTAACCTTGAACCAGACCGTAAAACTTGAAAGTAGACCTGATCATGCATTCAATGGACATTATTTATTTTACGGTAAAAATATATATAAGTATCTCATTCTGTCTGTATCTCCTTTTCCCTGTCATGTATAATTAAAGGACAACGAACCAGGTTGCCTTTTGAAAAAAATTGGAGATTATTTGGAGTATCTTAGGGAGCGAATTGTTTCAAGAAATAATCATGTTCCAAAAGAAAATGACAAATTGACAAATTTACCCCTAATATATTTTCGCACCAAAAATGATAATATTTTAAATTCCAATAAACTTCCAGTATACATTGGGTGACGGGTAATAAGTGTTAATTTTTTTAGAATGATATGTGAATTCCTTGAAGATATCAAACAGTTTAAATGTTGAGTTTTGAACTTCAAGTAATGAATGGTTATTTGAGTTTCCTACTTGGCTCTTCATGAGGGGAATTCACTTTCTACTGAACAACATATAAACTGGAAAATACAAAAGGTGAAAGTACAATTCGATACACTAGAGAAACCTGAAATCACTAGATGTAGATACATAGGAGTATACAAAGGGTGAAAGTACAACTCGCATAGCCAATCTATTTGGCTATTTGCACATGGAAACACATAAGTCGAAGATTTTACAATTGTTTTTCAGCAAAAAATAGATGCATATTTTGATGTTACAGGGGAAGCTATAGAACCTGTATTTTCTCGTTTCACGTTGATAAAACTACGATTAAGCCTAGAAACAAAATCGTATAAAACGATCGAAATAAGGAAGGTATAGACTTCGTTAAATTACAAAGAACGTATCAGTAAATTCAAAGAAAGTTCGAATCAATAGAGACGGCTATTGGTTACGTCGAGACGAAAAATCGATTGGCAGATTAAACGAAAACTCACCTACAATAGAGGGATATTTATACAAACCGATTGGCAGATTTCACGATGCAGGTACACAGAGGCGACCTCTAGTATATATAACAGGGTTGAGGGGTAAATATGTTAAGATGTGGCGATTCCGATGGCATAGGGGTAGTGGTCGACTCATATAAAAGAGGGATTTCACCAAAATAAATGAAATCTCCATTAGGGTTTTGATCAAGGTGAAACTCTTGAAAATTTGAGAATGATAATTGATTTTTTTGAAAGGTTTGGGAGGGATTCAACTTTTAAAGGGAATGACATTCACAGGGAGGAGGGAAATCGAAATTTTGGGGAAAATGACCGGTGGGAAATTATTTTGGGAAAATACATAGGAAAATATAAATTTAATTAAATATATTTGTATATCTATTAATATACATGTATATGATATATTAGATAATGAATATTCTATAAAATTAATATATTAGATTATGAATACCTTATTAGGGGCTTTGCCCTTAGGACCCCGTAATGGGACGCAACCTCTTTGACCTCTGTTATTTTGGCCATACCCGTAACTGGACAGCTATTGGCGGATGATAGATATGGTAACTCTGATCTAAATCTGCAATCGATGAACCAGTTGTTTTCACTTTGAGTATTAATGAACCTCAATCGTACAACTTAGGGTTTTAATTTTGGGTTTGGAACGGAGAATTGGTCAAATGGCAGGATGCCAGAAATTTAAGCCTTACGACTTATGGCTTGGTGAATGGGGCATGTGACTTATGCCTTGTAATTTATTACATATGTCTCAGGGCCAAACGAGTTACATGTTACATACTAGGTCTTAGCCTAAGACTCTTAGAGATATATGCTTAGAGTTTTGGGCTTATGTTTGTGGCTTAATGTTATGGATTAGGGATCAAGGATTTTGACTTATGGCTTAGGGCTTATTACTTATGTATTAACGTTTAAGTCTTAGGGCCTCACGACTTAGGGCTTCTAGTTAATGCTTTATGTCTTAGGGTTTTGCTAAGGGGTTATGCATTATAACTTTGTGCTTAGGTCATATGGCTTATACCCTATGGCTTAAGGCTTAAGGATTATGAGGTATGAGCCTTAAGGATTATGGTTTATAGCTTCTAGTAATGGGTTTAGGGCTACGGGCTATGATAGTAAGGGTTATTGTCAAATGGTAATGGTTATGATGAGTTATGGTGAAGTGGTAAAGGGTTATGATGGGTTATGGTGAAATGAAAAGGGTTATGATGGGTTATGGTGAAATGGAAAAGGGTTATGATGGGTTATGGTGAAATTATAAGGGTTACGATGGTCTATGGTTAAATGGTAAGGGTTATGATGAAATGGTAAGGGTTATGATAGGTTATAGTGAAGTCGTAAGGGTTATGATGGGTTTTGGTCAAGTGGTTAGGGTTACTTCACCATAACCCTTACCACTTCACCATAACCCATCATAACCCTTACCACTTAACCATAACCCATCATAACCCTTACCATTTGACCATAATCCATCATAATCCTTACCACTTCACCATAACAATTACCATTTAGGGCTTAGGTTTTTGGGACTTGGGCTTTGGCCTTAGGGCTCAGGGCTTCAGGTTAATGTTTAATGGATAATAGCTTATGTCTTAGGGCTTAGTGAATATGAACATATGCATGTATGTATATGCATGTGTATATGTAAGAGTATTAAGGTTTATGGCTTATGGTTTATCGCTAATAGCTTATTACTCAAGTATCATGGCATATGACTTATGACCTATAACTTGTGACTTATGGAATATGACTGAAGGTTTAAGGTTTGTGGCTTTTGGATTATGGATTATGGCTTATTTTCTATATTTTATGGCTTATGTCTTATGGCTTACGAATAATGGCTAGTGGGTTATAGCTTATTGGTTATGACTTATCACTAATATCTTTTGGCTTATCGCTTATAGGTTATAAATGATGGCGTGTGGCTTATGCTTTGGGCTTAAGTCTATGAGCTTATGACTTATGGGTTAAGGGTTATGTGTTATGGTTAAGTGTTAAGGAGTATGGGTTAAGGATCAATGGTCAAGGGTTAAGGTATATATGTAATGATTAAGTGTTAATGACTATGGGTTATGGTTAAATGTTAAGGATCATGGCTTAAGTGTTATGGGTTATAGTTAAGTCTTAAGGGTTATGGGTTATTGTTATAATTAAGTGTTAATGATGATGGCTTAAGGGTAATGTGTTATGGTTAAGTGTTAAGGATTATGGGTCAATGGTTAAGGTATATGGGTTATGACTAAGTGTTAAAGGCTATGTGTTATATGTTAAGGACTATGGCTTAAGAGTTATGTATTCATATGAGTATGTGTATACATATGGATAAATATATCAATGTGTATGTGTATGTGCATTAGCCATAAGATCCATAACCCATAAGCTACAAACCCTAAGCCTTGATCCTCATACCTCATAAACCTTAAGCTATAAGTCATAGGGTATAAGCTATAAGCCCTAAGAGACAAGGCATAAAAAATAACCCTAAGACATAAGTCAAAAACCTTAATCACTAATCTCTAAGCCCTAAGCCCTAAGCCCCGTGCACAATCCTTATGCCTCAAAACCTATGTCCTAAGACCCAAACCCCAACTCATAACCCATACACCATAATCCCTAAGATGTAAGAATAAGCCCTAAGCCTTAAGTTTTGAGTATTAAGCTCCAAGCCCTAGCCCTTAAGACCATATACCCTAAGCCATATATAATACATATGTCATAACTCATAAGTCATGCCCCAATCTATAAGCCATAACATACATGTCTTAAGCAATAAGTTATAAGCCTTAATCCCTAAGTCATGACCCATCAACCATAAGTTACTATCTAATAAATATGATATTTGATACAATTAAATAATTAACATATTATTTGAATGCTATTAAATATCATAAAAATAATTAATATAATAAATAATAATAAATATTTATAATTTGTTAAAAGCTTATATTTTTGGTCTTTTACCATTTAATTTCACCAAATTATTAAATAAAATGATTTTTTCATTTAATTTTAATGAAATACGGTCAAAAAGGGACTAGGGGGCTAAGCGGTCAAACAGGCGCCAATGAAAGTGTTCAAAAATGCATTTTTTTTTCGACCTAATCTACCAATTCGTCGTCTCCCTCCCAATAGATCCCGCCTCCATCGTTGTTGTTCTTCTCCGATGCAGACGTGGAGTCCTTCGGCTCCGCAACGGGCCTCCTTAGCTGCCACCGCCTATTGTAAAGCTTCCGCCGCCGCCTCCAGCTTCCGCCCCCTCGGTTCTTCCTCAGTCTGACACGGTTTCTTCTTCACGATTTCTCGTTTACAGTTCTTCCTCAGTCGGACACGGTAATGATAATGATGTACCGAATTTCTCTGATTTCTCATTTATGGTTCTTCCTCTCCCAAACATTCACGATCTCTCTGATCTCTTTGATTTCTCTGATTTCTCTGCTTTCTCTAATTTTGTTTTGATTTCGCTGAATTTGTTTTTTATTTCTCCGATAATGATAATGATATACCGAATTCGCTTCTTTCCTTTTGATTTCACTGATTTTGCTTTTGATTTCTGTCGTGTATATGATACGATTTATCGACTTATCTTTCTGATTTCTATCGTGTATCGAATTTCTGTCGTGTATATGATACGTACGAATGACTGATACAATTGCTTCTATAGGTAATCAGCTTCCACAGGCTCTATGTTATTATTCCATGTTTTAAACAAAACTGATAACTGGCTAGGTGATTCCATTTTTGGTTCCACATTCTTCAAGGACTTTGGTGTATCTAAAGTTGTCATTGTTGTCTTTCTGTAAGTTCTTATTCCATGTTTTGAACACAACCGATATCTAATCTCAAGGTGAAGTTAGAAAGTCTGCACAAAAAATAACTAATCCTGCACTGTAAGTCATTTTGATTTTAAAACAATCACATTTTTATGTTATTTTACTTATTCTAGTGCATGATCTTACTACAAGAGGCATACTCGTTATAATTTCACTTATTCTGGTGCATGATCTTCATTATTATGGGATGCTTTAACTCTATTCATACCATTTGGACACTATTAATGCTTTTTTTAATCTGTAGAGTCAACTTGATAAACTAGAGGTACATTCCAGTGAAATTTTATTGTTTCCAGGGGAGACTTGTAGGATTTGATAACTCAAACCATCCCTGCTTATACTCAACAATGATGTTCAATAGAAGGTACTAATTACAGATCTGATGTTAAATTGGGGCTATTACCGTAAATAGAACATATTATATGTAAGACCCATTTTTAAATTGAGATGCTATATAAGGTAAGTAAAGTTATTACCTTATAGTCGGTGTGATTCTAGCTATGAGTTTGCTAGCGTAAAGGTGTGGTTATTCTTGTGAATTATTTCGAGTTTTGAGTTGTTGATGAGTGAGAAGGGGTTGGAATCCCTCTTATGTACTAATCTTGATACATCTAAGATTATTTAAGTTGTTATATGTGTTAGTGTGGTTAGAGGACATTTTGGGAGAAGTTCGAGTTTGAAAAATGTCAAAAAGAGCCAACCCAGGTCGTGTTGAGTAAACCGGGTCGTGTCCGAAAGGAACCCGAGTCGTGTAAATCAACCCGGATTGTGCTGCACCCAAGGAGTAAAAACAGAACATTTTCCGTGATAGAACCCGGGTCAGGTTTTGCAACCTGGGTCGGGTTACGGCTGCAGACTATATAAAATGCAGCAAAACCTACTTCTAAGAAACATTTCTCCTTTTCGATTTTGAGAGCTCTATATGGCGATTTTGGGTCAAATTAGGCCTGGAGATTCATTGGAATGCATAGGGGGACGCGAATCTAACCCCGTAAACGTGTTCTTGCTTCCGAATTAGTCAAGGTGAGTATCTCTCGGTTTTGGGGTTTTAAACCCTAGTTTTCAATCTTCGCGATTTAGCTATATATTGTTATATACGTTGTTAGTAGATTGTTAGTGGATGCTTCTAGAGTCGTTGGTGTGATTATTGTTGAGTTTCTACGGTTGAATGAGTAGAACCGCGGATTTGGGAGTTTCGATAAATATAGAGTTGATATTTACCGTTTATATCCCTTTTTCCTCTTTCAATTACTACATCTTTTGAGTTAGATGTTGTTGAGATGATTGTGGATGTTGGAGAATTGATATAGACTGTGGTGTTACAACCAAGTTTAGCGGACAGGAGCCCGGCACACGAAGTATTTGAGAATTTCATGTATCAAGTCGATAAAAGGTGAGTACTCCTTTGTATTTGAGTAGAGATATGTTTAAAGATTGTTGAGATACACGTAATATATATGTGGTTATCTTATGTTATGGTTATTGTGGTAATTTCTGATTGAGTGAACTGATATATGCAAGTAACAATAGCCGAGTTAAATGTACATATTGATTGTATAATCAAAGTAGATGTTGAAATGGTTGTGTTATAGAGTTTTGTGTAGGATTGTATAGCCATGAGGGCTATTGAGCTGGAATATAGTTTGTCGTTAAATGAGTGATTATAATAGAGTATATAAGTAGTACTGAGTGTGGTACTTATTAATGAGTGGATGTTATTAATAATTAGCTGGTGTTCGTGAAGCTAATATGTTTGCAGGTTTCCGATTTAAGAGATGATGGATGTTGATAATGAGACTAGCAAAAAGAAGAATGAGAAGAGAGTTACTAAAAGAGATTGTGGAGTATGATTGAGATTTCTCACTAAGCTTTATAAGCTTACACTTGAATGTTGTGTTGTTTTGCAGGTATTTGTAGCTGTGATAGGGGAAGGCATGTGATAAAGAGAGATGGACAAGTTTAGAGCATGTCCTTTAGCTGTTTTTGATTTATTTGTGATGCCTGGTTAAAAAAAATGTAAGGACCTTTTGTGTAATTAAATATGTTGATAACATCTTGTTTACGTGGTTTGAATACAAGTATGCCCATTTTGATGTATTATTGTTTGAAAAGTTTTGGGTGTACTTTGTATGAGAAACCGGGCGTTACAAGTTGGTATCAGAGCATGGTTTAAGTGAACTAGGTCTTTGAGTATAGAGTCCTAGACTTGAACCAAGGAGGAGAGAGCCCCTATCACATGCTTGAAAAAGATACTGCTGCAGATGTTAGAGTATGAGTTGAGTATAACTATTCTGTTATATTATTATTTGTTGTTTTCTGTGTGTAAATATAGATATGGAGACAGATGAGGACGATTTCATGAATTGGTCAGAGCTGGTTGGACCAATAGTGGATGATGAGATGAGATTTTAGCCGATATGAGATATCAGCTAACGAGGAGACAAGAACTTCAGTTGATAATGAGATGTCAACTGAATACGAGATGAGATACAAATTGAAATGAGATTGCAGCCGATTGCGAGATTCCAGCTAATGATGAGATGAGATTCCGGATGAGGCGAAATTTCAACAGATAATGAGAAAAAGTATGAGCATAAGTTGGGCATGAGCTAAGAGTTGAGACATGTGAGTGTAGCCGAGTACACTCAAGAGTTAAGATCCGAAGTATGCGAGTTTCAGGTAATGAGAAGACAATATTTGTTGCTATGAGGTATGTAAGTAATTTTACTTAACATGTTAGTTGTAACGTGTTGCGAATGTAAGAATTGTTAATAATACATGTGTTAGAGAAATGTGATTATAAAGTATAGTAACCGGCATTGAGATGAGAATCTCGTGTCCATTTGATGTAAGGTTTACATATCACATAATGAGTGCATTGTGGTTATGTATAACTGAGAGTATATGTGGTTATTTGACGAGTATTTAGCAATCATGGAGAAGTTAGATATTAAAAAGAGTATTAGAAACAATTTTTGGTTTCTATAGCATCAACACGGGTCGTGTTTGAGTGACACGGGTCATGTTGGGATTACAGTAGCATACAATGGGTTAAAATTTAGAACACACGGGCCGTGTTCAATGAACACGGGTCGTGCTGTACTTACAGAAGCAAACAGAAGAAATATTGTGGATTTACACGGGTCATGTTGAATCTACACGGGCCGTGCTACGCGCACAGATCTGTTTTTAATGTGTGGATTTCTTTCATTTTGATATTGCATATATATTGCTAGTTATTTCACAGATATGACGAGATTTCTGTATATGAGTACTTGTGGTTGAGACCACATATTTTGTGGGACCACATGACTAGTACTTATGATTGATCAAAATGAATGGCTGGGATAGCCAAAAGAGATTGAGTTGAGAAAGATGGTGAGTGTGTAGTTGATTGCACACTATAACTGATTATGAGTTGACATGCCGAGAGTTAAATTATGTAGTTTGGAGTTGTCACATAATGAGACATTAGTGACAAAGTTGTCAGAGGACACTCGAGTAACCACATAAAAAATACCTTGTGGTTATAATTGAGAGAACCTAGAGTGGTTCATGTAGGCCTAATTGACCTAGAGATTTGGTTAATTACCTAATGAATGTGATCGAGACCACATATTCGGTGGGGTCACATATTGAGTAAATGTGATCGAGACCACATATTTGGTGGGGTCACATATTGAGTAAGTGTGATTGAGACCACATATTCGGTGGGGTCACATAACGAGTAAATGTGATTGAGACCATCTATTTTGTGGTGTCACATATTGAGTAGTTGAGATTGGAACCACATAACGAGTATATTGTGGTTAGAGTAGTGGGGACCTTTGTAACTCAAACAAAAGAAGGAGTGACGGTGAGTCTTTATGGCTCGAGACCGTAGGGGAGACTCGCTAGAGTTAAAGAGGAGATGGATTGAAATTAGAAAACTATATGAGGTACCATGATTTGATCAAAGGACGGTATGAGATACCGTGATACAGCGTTGAATGGTGAGAATAGAAAACAGTATGAAGTACCATGAGAGAGTGTTGACCAATGAGGTCGACGAACGGTATGAGGTACCGTGAGATTGTGTTGAGTATTAAGTTTTATGAATAATACGGGGTACTATAAGATAGTGTGAGTAACGAGATAGGAGAATGGTACGGGGTACCGTAAGTTGAGCTGGAGTGGTACTGCAGAGTTGTGCTTGTGTGTAGACAGGCATGTACTTATGGTGATGCAAAGTAATGAGAAATATAATATCCTTGCGTGTGGATAGTTATGAACGTAGTAATAAGCTTGTGTGGCTTTAAACCTTATGGGTTGAGAGGGGAACAAATCAGAGGTAGATTAACACTACGGGAGTACTGTGAGATAATACAGTGAGTTATACTGTTGAGAAGTGATGCTATGAGTAAGTATGTTTGTAATGTAGTTGTGTTGAGAATGTGTGAGATTTCTTGCATGTTGCACGAGTTAAAGTTGTATAATTATGTAATGAGTTAAAAAGAGGAGGAAAGTAATTGTAGTTGTGATTGATGGGATTCGTTCCTTAGCAATCAAATCGATTACTGCCAATGAGATAAATGTGTGAATGTCGAGATGACAAAACTATTATTCGTATAAGACGACGAATAGTAGATTTTGCTATAATAATGTTGAATTATTTTTTTATGAGTAAATTGGATAATGAGATATGATCCCATTGTAGAGATTGCGGTGTCAAATTTTATTATTTGAGCCATGTGTAGAGATTTCGGTGAGTTGTATATATATCACCTATTCTATGTCATTATGATGAATTGGAGATTGAGATGATAACGAGGGAGAAATGACGAGAAGAAAATCCTTACTGATAGTGTGTCAGAAGGAATATATATGGTTGTGTTGAGAATTTATTTGACAATAAATTATCGAGTTTAATAGAGTAAATGATTTATTGAGAATATGATGTGGATTTGTCCACATAAGTGAGGAGGTAATAAGTGAGTACATCGAGAGAAACAGCATGAGGTATGTTGTTGAACTGAGATAAAAAGGAGTTAATTGGTGGAAGATTGTTAATTGTATATTGGGTGAAAACCTAATATGTGTGATGAGGTGGGAGCAGAGATGAATGAGTTTTCAGAGATGTGGAAGTCGGTTGTGGTGATGAGACAACTGAAACGGGTCTTGTGTGACTAAAGTGTCGAGATTTAAATAACAATTTCAGAGGAGGCGTGAGTGGAACTCGAGATAGTTCTAATATTTTGTTATTTCTGGATTTTTATCCTAGTATTTATGAGTTATGTTGATGGGAAATCAATAATTGACATGTTGTAATATGAGGAGTAAATTGAGAGAGAATGTGAGCCTGGAATCAGTGAGACCGTTTTCCTTAATGAGTTAGAGTAAACCATTTCAAGGAGATTGGAAACGGAAGTTGAATCTCAAATAGTTATTGAGATTAGTGTTATAGAAAGAGTGGATGGTACGCTGAGAATATGGCTCGATGTGAGCCATAGATATAGGTGTGTGTAAGTGATGATAGTGATTGGAGTATCACTTGAAGAGTGAGGTGAGATACCTTCGTATCGGCAAAGCTATAACAAGGGGAGTGCCCTGAAAGAGTGAGTGGTTGTCCACGTGAAATGGTAACAACCAATGTGGTTATAGAGATCATCTTACGAGAATAATGGCGGGCGTTAAGATTTTGCGGAAAGAAAAGTCGAGTGAGAAAGTTTCTAAATGTAATGTGAATGGAGGAAGCTTGAGTTCTATAATTATATTATGAGTAAACGGTATGTAATAATATATACATGTCATATGAGCTGACGAGAGGATAATATCACTATTGTCTGTGATGTGTGATTGCGGTGATGAGATAATTGAATAGGTCGTGCCTAATCTAAGAGATTCCGAGGACGGAATCTTTTGAAGGAGGAGAGAACTTGTAAGACCCATTTTTAAATTGAGATGCTATATAAGGTAAGTAAAGTTATTACCTTATAGTCGGTGTGATTCTAGCTATGAGTTTGCTAGCGTAAAGGTGTGGTGATTCTTGTGAATTATTTCGAGTTTTGAGTTGTTGATGAGTGAGAAGGGGTTGGAATCCTTCTTATGTACTAATCTTGATATAATTAAGATTATTTAAGTTGTTATATGTGTTAGTGTGGTTAGAGGACATTTTGGGAGAAGTTCGAGTTTGAAAAATGTCAAAAAGAGCCAACCCGGGTCGTGTTGAGTAAACCGGGTCGTGTCCGAAAGGAACCCGGGTCGTGTAAATCATCCCGGATCGTGCTGCACCCAAGGAGTAAAAACGGAACATTTTGCGTGACAGAACCCGGGTCGGGTTACGGTTGCAGACTATATAAAATGCAACAAAACCCACTTCGAAGAAACATTTCCCCTTTTCGATTTTGAGAGCTCTATATGGCGATTTTGGGTCATATTAGGCCTGGAGATTCATTGGAATGCATAGGGGGATGCGAATCTAAGCCCATAAACGTGTTCTTGCTTCCGAATTAGTCAATGTGAGTATCTCTCGGTTTTGGGGTTTTAAACCCTAGTTTTCAATCTTCGCGATTTAGATATATATTGTTATATACGTTGTTAGTAGATTGTTAGTGGATGCTTCTAGAGTCGTTGGTGTGATTATTGTAGAGTTTCTACGGTTGAATGAGTAGAACCGCGGATTTGGGAGTTTCAGTAAATATAGAGTTGATATTTACCGTTTATATCCCTTTTTCCTCTTTCAATTACTACATCTTTTGAGTTAGATGTTGTTGAGATGATTGTGGATGTTGGAGAATTGATATAGACTGTGGTGTTACAACCAAGTTTAGCAGACAGGAGCCCGGTACACGAAGTATTTGAGAATTTCATGTAGCAAGTCGATAAAAGGTGAGTACTCCTTTGTATTTGAGTAGAGATACGTTTAAAGATTGTTGAGATACAAGATACCTCAGGAAAGCCCGGCCAGAACCACTAAAGAATTGCTTATACACTAAACAACCGTAATATATATGTGGTTATGTTTTGTTATGGTTATTGTGGTAATTTCTGATTGAGTGAACTGATATATGCAAGTAACAATAGCCGAGTTAAATGTACATATTGATTGTATAATCAAAGTAGATGTTGAAATGGTTGTGTTATAGAGTTTTGTGTGGGATTGTATAGCCATGAGGGCTATTGAGCTGGAATATAGTTTGTCGTTAAATGAGTGATTATAATAGAGTATATAAGTAGTACTGAGTGTGGTACTTATTAATGAGTGGATGTTATTAATAATTAGCTGGTGTTCGTGAAGCTAATATGTTTGCAGGTTTCCGATTTAAGAGATGATGGATGATGATAATGAGACTAGCAAAAAGAAGAATGAGAAGAGAGTTTACTAAAAGAGATTGTGGAGTATGATTGAGATTTCTCACTAAGCTTTATAAGCTTACACTTGAATGTTGTGTTATTTTGCAGGTATTTATAGCTGTGATAGGGGAAGGCATGTGATAAAGAGAGATGGACAAGTTTAGAGCCTGTCCTTTAGCTGTTTTTGATTTATTTGTGATGCCTAGTTAAAAAAAATTTAAGGACCTTTTGTGTAATTAAATATATTGATAACATCTTGTTTACGTGGTTTGAGTACAAGTATGCCCATTTTGATGTATTATTGTTTGAAAAATTTTGGGTGTACTTTGTATGAGAAACCGGGCGTTAAATTATATAACCAAAAGATTGATCTACATATAATTATATTCAACTCATTTGTTGATTTTATGGTTTCGGTTTCATTTGTTCATTTTATTGTTAAGGTAATCAAGGAGTTCAATAGAGAAATCAAGGATTCCATCACTTCAAACCCTGCTTGGAAAAGTCTTAGTTCCTAGAAAAGTCTTAGTTCATGTAGTTGTTGATCAAGTTCAAGGGCAGGCATTAGCAGCATTGCAAGTATTAAAGGCCTGTTAATGGAAAATTATCTTTTTATTTTTTATAAATCATAACTTGTTTGTTATAATTCTTGGAAGTAATATATGCAGGTTATTGAAGATAATGTTCAACCTGGTGATTTATGTACACGTTGTGAATATGCTAGATGGTTGGTTTCTGGCAGCAGTGTTCTTTAGAGGTAAATATGATTTTTTATTTTAATTTGTTTTTATGAAATTGCATTAAAGTTAATTATTTTATGTGTAGAAATACTCTATCAGAAGTGTACCCTGCAATGTATATCGAGAATGTAACTGAACTTGCATTTGATGACATTACACCTAAAGATCCTGATTTCTCATCTATTCAAAGTAAATAAAGGAAAATACAAATTCTGGATTCTAATTTAGAATTATGTCATCTTTTTTATTTAAAGACAAAAACTATTTTGATGAAGGAAATTTATGAAACATTTAGAATTTTAGGCCTGGCAGAAGCTGGACTTATTACCAGCAAGTTATCTCAACGTGACATGAATATTTCAAATGAAGATGAGAATTCTTTAAACTTCTGTCTTGAAAGGTACATTTTTCACAACTAAATACATGAAATAGCAACGTACTTTCATTTATTTGTGCACTTTAAGTTGTACCATGATTAACATCCTACTTTCATTTCTTCTTATTGCATCATTGTACTTTCACGTTTTGTTCTGGTGAAGTCATTTTACTTTAAACAATCTACCCTATTATAGCATTGTACTTTAATATTTTTTTCTCATTAGGACGTTATACTTTAAAGAATCTATCTAGTTAGATAACATTGCTATAATTAGGCATATTATTCAAAGTATGATGTTTTAACAAAAAAGAATAGGAAGAAATGAAAGTATGATGTTATAATATACAAATGAATGAAAGTACATTGCTGTTTCTTGCATATAACCGTTTCCTCAATTGATTTTTGCAACCCTTTATCTCGTCAGGATCTTGTAAGTTTGAAAGTGTCCCTCGAGAAAAGACTGCTTCTTGTACCTGACAGAACGGTATACAACTTTAAAATCTAATCATATATTTTTTTTAAAATGTGAACTTTTGAAAACTTAAAAGATATTTGATACTGATGAACATATCCTGCTGCAAAGGTTTGTTTATTCACTAAACTTGTTTGTATATTACTATACTATTTTCTTCATAAAATACTCTAATAAGTTCTGTACATAATCCGTTTTGTTACAATCTTGTTGCTATAGGAACCAAACGTTTTTCCAGTTAAACTTAATCTACCCGTTGTGCAACCGTCTGTGAAACCATCTGAAGAGACATCTGTTTTGAAGTCTTTTGTCAAAGAAGCTGGCAAAACAGGTGACAAACCAGCTCAAGAGAAACCAGTTGCCAAATCTATTGTCACAAAAGATGGCAAATTAGGTGTCAAACCAGATCAAGAGAATATACTTCAAACCTCACAAAAGCGTAAGAATTATATACCCCATGGGTTGCTTGCCAAGAGAACAAGGAACCGTTCCCTCAACATGAAAGAGTAGTTTAGTCTATTTTTCCTTTTGGTTTATGACGTTTTTCTTCAATTAATGATTTATTACACTGTTTTTTACAAACACTTATGTTTACCTACTTTATTTGGGTATCTAATGTACATAATGTCATTTGAATTATTTATAATATCTTTTTCTTTTTTATTATTCTTGCCTTTCGGTTTATGGTTACTTTAGTTGTATTGTAAATATGTGCGTCTCTATAAACTGTATTGGACACATTAAATATATCGTCTGTATGACTAGATGCTACCAAATTGTCATTTTTGAAATTACATATACATGTCACCATTTAGTAAACATGGTCATGTTCATGGTAAATAATTGTCACCAAACATAACCCAATAGCCTTTACAATCTTCTAATTGTGTGACAAATTACTAGTATAACGTTTCATTAAATGTACTTGTATGTCACCATTCATTATATACAGTCACTACAATATTGAAATTGTGTGTCTACTTACGTTTTAACGCCACAATATTGGAAAATTGAGTGATTTTGGAACAAATTTCTCGACTCAATGGCCACATTTTTATGATACCGCCACATTTTTTCATGGCATACGGACACAATATTATAAAGTGACCATATGACACCTAATATCGCAAAGCCTATGGCAACACTTTCAGTGGAAAAAAAAATTGTCACTAAACGCATATGGTCACATTTTTTCAGTGTGACCAATGTGCAATTTTGTACTAGTGATATATATATATATATATATATATATATATATATATATATATATATATATATATATATATATATTTATATGTATATTATATGTATATAGATATATATATATATATATATATATATATATATATATATATATATATATATATATATAATATATATATATATATATATATATATATATATATATATATATATATATATATATACATACATATATATATATATATATATATATATATATATATATATATATATATATATATATATATATATATATATATATATATATATATATATATATATATATATATATATATATATATATATATAGGTTCATATGAGACGGGTGAGATTTTGTGAGACGGGGAGACGCAATCCTAGTCATTCATTTTGGGTGTAAAACAAAAAGAATTTAAAAATTGCAAAATAAATCAAAAAATTGAAAAAATATATTTATTTATTATTTTCATTTTTTTATTCAAAAAAATGTAGCGTTTTTGTCATATTCTTATAGAATATTACACTATATGTGTAATATTTTATTAGAATATGTAATATTCCACTGGACTATTTTTTTATTTTTCCAGTTTTTTTTATATTTTTTAGATGGAATAAGTAGCAAAAATTATTGAAAAAATCAACAGCTAGCATATTTAATAAATTTTCTATATTCTTGCACATAGATAAACCTAAACATATATTGAAATATTTCTCAATAATTTAAAAAACAATCATAAAAGTTTCTGATTTTAGGATGTACGCCATGAAGGTAAAAGTTATCATGTATTCACCTCAAGAGGTTATATCTAGATTAAACTGAAATATCAACAATACAATAATCCTCCCTTAAGCTTTGCAAATCTTTCCAATATTCATATTATACATATTAAGTATCCATATACATCTGATATGCTAAATTTATGAGTTTTCTTATGACTTGATTTGGAAATTTTTTCAAACTTAGTCGTCTCCTTAAAAGAAGTGGGCTTTTGTTTTGTAGGAGTGGATTTGTAGTTTGGAGACTCCATAAGACGTTTTCCTTTGTCTCCCTCATTCACTCGGTTCTTAAGGGTCCATGGAATGAACATGTGATAAGCTGTAACGCCAGTTTTTCATACAAGATATACCTAAAAATTTAAACATATAATACAGGATCGATGGGTGTAGTAGTATTCAAACCATGTAAAACAAGATGTTATCAAAATTAATATACATTCAAAAGTCCTCTTGGATCAATCCATGCATTACAATCATTAAAACACAAAGCATGCTACTAAAGGACATGCTTTAAGTCGTTAATCTCTCAATGACATGCCTTTCGCTATCACTGCTATAGATACCTGCAAAACAACACACAACTAAGGATAAGCTTATAAAATCTTAATGAATAATCTCCCTGCACAACATCAACACAAGCTGTATTAGAGTTTATAAATATTTAGCAACAACTAAAATTTTACAGGACAATTAGCTGTAATTCCTCAATATACAACTCGACCATCTGTCTTGCTGATCACCATCAACCATGAACTCAGTAGTAGGCACCACGACCGATACTACTCATCAACTCAATCATAATCATTCTCATATACTCATTCAGCCATCAGCTGTACTCAGCAATAATAATCCCCACAACTGTATCAACACGACTAAGAAACTCGTCAATATAGTTATCTCAATAGCTACACAATTATAACAAATTGATTATGTAATCACGCATCTGTAACAACTATAGATAATGAGCTCACTCGACCAATCGGTCACAATCACAACATAATATATGTAATATATTTCAACATACAATAGAGTATATCTCTACTCAAATGCCAGAGATTACTCATCTAGGGTTATGTCGGAACTTGTCATCCCCGAGCTTCTTGTATCGGCCTCCTTCATATGTGGTTTAGTTGTGGTACAACATCATAAATTAGATGTCAATCATCCTCAAACATCCTCATAAAAGGGTGGCCAAAAGGTCAAGCCAAATAAAATATGCACACAATCTGTCAAAGAGAAATAGTTGTGCTATCTCCAAGATACCGTTGTTATCCTTGCTGCACAACCTCTGTTCACGTCGGAACGGTTTCAGCCACAGAAACTCGATAATTCACATCTCAAAGGTTAAGAAAAACGTACTACAATCATATATTAACATCATACACTACTAGAACTGCTCAATTTCTCAAATTATGACAATTAGGGTTTCCAAAACCCCCCAGAATCATGAAAAACCAACTCACCTCTTTGATCTATGGATGAAGAACACATGATTGATGTTAGATTCGGTCTACCTTAGCTCCTACTCACATTTCCTTGACCAATTTTAGGGTTTATTCATTCAATCGTCACTTTTTTGGGTTCGGTATGCACATGTACAGGTTAAAAACCCCTGCTGACTCGTAACGATAGCGTCACTATCCATATAGATAGCATTGTTATCTCTCAATTATAAGAAGGCAACTTACTTTGAGATAGCGGCACTATCTTCTAGAGATAGTGACGTTATCTCGCCTGTACAACTTTATTTCCACCAATGTTTGGTATACTGCTCCATGTAAATATATGTGGAGCCCAAGAGTGTCTCTCAAAAGAGCCCTTGTGGAGAGATAGGAAACTCCAACATATATACACACTTATAAGACCGTTTCGCACCAATATGGGATACACTAACGCTCCCCCTCAGAGAAGTAGGCTCGATGATGTTATAGGGTCGAGGACGCTGGCTCGGATACCATGTAAATATATGTGGAGCCTAAGAGTGTCTCTCCAAAAGAGCCCTTGTGGAGAGAGTGGAAATCCAACATATATACATACTTATAAGACCGTGTCGCACCAATATGGGATACATTAACACTTTCCACTGTTAACTTTACTCACACCAAGTTCCAAATAACAAAAAATACACAGAGAAAGCTTCTACCACTTCTTACCACTATAATCTACTCAACATCGAAAGTAACACACAAAAATCGCTAGACCTATACTTTTAACAACTCAAGCCAATACCACACTAACTATAGGGTAACAGCTCAACTTACCTATACAAGCATCTCGAGAAGAAAACGAGTCTCACAAGCTCTCCCCTCATTCAAAAGATTCCATTCCTAGAATCTCTCACAAGCTCTTACCTATACTTACCTAACACTGCTTCCACATCAGCATACACATTAGGTTTTCACCCCAGATACCGCTAACAACCTCCCACCAAGGATGGCTCGTCCTCACCACAATTTAAAGACATACACCATATTAGCTTCCTCGATATCCCCACCCACTACATCGTCTCTTGTGTAGGTAATCCACATCACATTCTCACTCAATCGTTAGTCCTAGCAGACTCAACAAATTTACTATCAAATAAATTCTCATCTCAATCGCATATATTCTCCGTAACATGTCATCAGCAAAAAGTTTTCCTCCTTACATCTCTCTGTCACTCTCATCTTGACCTTTAATCCGTCAGGATGACACAAGATAGTTCATATATACGGCTCACCACAATATCTACATGCGACTCACAAGGGCGATAAATAACATCAAACACCTTGCATTAGGTTTTTTTAGATCATATCTCATCGTCCGGCTAACTCACCAACCCCAAATAAAATAACTCAACATCATTATAAACAGAATCTACTATCGATCATATCATAGGAGTAAATCGTCCTGTCATTTTAATACTCACACATATCAGTAGTATTACATATACATGTCGCCATCGAGGAAACACAAAATATCGATCCACCAGACGATCGACTTATTTACTAACCGGCCTCGCATAAATGGTTGTCCGCTATCCTCATTTTAGTTTATCAGCTCTTATCACACATTTCTTTCATTGGCAGTAATTGGTTTGATTTCTAAGAAAAGAATCCTATCAATCACAACCACAATCTCATTGCTACTCTTTTTAACTCGTATTTTCTCATTATGTAATCGTATAACTTTATCTCACTTGACATGCAAAGAAACTTCACGTACTTTCAAACCATCACTTTAACACATAGTCACCTCTCGTGGCATGCAAGATATTAATGATCCATCTACATCATCTCTAACCATTTCATTACATAATTATATCAAATGAATAATGTATATATATATATATATATATATATATATATATATATATATATATATATATATATATATATATATATATATATATATATATATATATATATATATATATATATATATATATATATATATATATATATATATATATTATTTCTTTGACTCTCACGGCCTCGAGAATTTGTCATCATGTTTCAATATGGAAAAATTCACCATCCACTAGGGCTCATGTAAAATTTCCCAATTAGACAAATTTATAAATCTCTACATTACACATTCAATTATATTGCAAAACCAACTTGTAACACCGATTTTTTATACAAGAGATACCAAAAAAATTAAATATAAAGTACAGCATCGATGGGTATACTAGTATTCAAACCACGTAAAACAAAAAGTTATCATAATAAATATACATTCAAAAGTTCTCTTGGATCAATCCAGGCATTAAAATCACTAAAACTCTAAACATGCTACTAAAGGATAGACTCTAAGTGGTCCATCTCTCAATCATATGCCTTCCCCCATCACTGATATAATCCACTACTCAATCATTTTAGCTCACACATCAATTTACAACTCAAGCTATCTCAACTTTATCAACAATGACCGGTTTGATTATCGAGGGAAGATGGTCCTACCAATCACAACCAAAATCGTAATTTACATCAACCATGGTGGTCATTATCAGCGATGACCTCATAAGAATCGATAATCCAAACGGCTCTAACTAGCTTTAACAGCTCTAAAGCACAACAACTACAATTATGTTCAACTATAATTTTTTATTCAACTTATACTCAACCACAACTACATGCTCAGTCACAATCGGTTATGCCTACTCGCAATAAGGATCACAATCAGCTAGGATCCAATCAATAATTTACACCCACGATCAGTTGAAATCACTAATTCATCCCTTATTCAACCCCTCACATTATCGAATATTAAGGACTCACCACCACTCCCAATTTTGTGAGAACTGCCGGCCACAGAGGCTCTCACAACTCATATAGGCCATAAAGACTTAGAAACACCAGCCACAAAGGCTCATAGAAATCCCCAAGCCGAAAGGCTTAACACTCAACATATCACATCAAGATCAGATGCAGTGTGCAATCAGCTGGACACTTACAATCTCTCTCTAAACTCATACTCTTCATGCTATTTAAGCAATTCAGTGTCATCAGCCATACTCACAAATCGACTATCGACAATAACTCAAATCTCTTTCAACTCATACTCCTTCTCGATTCGTACGCTTTCTTAGCTCATACTATTTCTCAACTCATATCAACTCACACTCATTAGCTATTTCAGCCAATTAATGTAAGCGGTCATACTCATAACTCAGCTATCACCAATAACTCATAACCTCTTTTTAACTCATACTCATTGGCTATCTCAGGCAATCATAGCCATTTTTACCACTCATTTACATCACAATTCACATCACAAGACATTTATCAAATTACTTACACATAACACAATCAGCCACTGAGGCACATACAACGCACACTTATCAAACATGGTACGTTTGATGTATCATTCACAAGTACACAAAATATAACATACACAACCATCAACCCCAAGAGGGACAAGGTTACTCACATACCTCACCTCTCAAATATTGAGTGTAATCAGATACACTCACATATATTGACTCTCGGGTGTTAAATGTACTCAACTACACTCAAATACGTCAACCTCAGCTCTCGTGTTACGAGCTGTCACGACCTCATATGGGCTGTTGGTCAAAACACAGCTCTAACACATCAATCAACCAAGAATCCATAGTAAGCAGGCCCTCATATCGGCTTTTGGTCAAAACACAACTCTAACACATCAATCAACCAAGAATCCAAAGTTAGTAGGACCTCATATTGGCTTTTGGTCACTTGCTACTATGATTCCACCTCAGATGTATTTTTTAACATCAATTGGAACCTCAAAATCAACTGGAATCTCATATCATCATCAGCTGGAACTTCATCTCATCATCAGCTGCAATCTCATCTCATGAACTGTTGGTCCCACCAGCTGTAACCAATTCATCAACTCATCTTTCATATGAAATCATATCTACATTCACATACAAAATACAACATATAACATGCATACCAAAAAGGTAATATTCAACTCATACGCTAACATCTACAGTAGTATCTTTTTCAAGCATGTGATAGAGGCTCTCTTCCCGGTTCAAGTCTAGGACCCAACACTCAAGGACCTAGTTCACTTAAACCACTACTCTGATACCAACTTGTAACGCCCAGTTTTTCATACAAGATATACCCAAAAATTTAAACATATAACACAACATCGATGGGCATACTTGTATGCAAACCACATAAAACAAGATGTTATCAAAATAAATATACATTCAAAAGTCCTCTCGGATTAATCCATACATTACAATCATTAAAACTCAAAACATACTATTAAAAGACAAGCTGTAAGTCGTCCATCTCTCAATCATTCGCCTTCCACTATCACTTCAATAAATACCTGCAAAATAACACACAACTAACAGATAAGCTTATAAAAGCTTACTGAATAATCTCCGTGCTCGACAAGAACACAAGATGTATTAGAGTTTATAAATATTCAGCAACAACTAAAGTCTTACAACACAATTAGTTGTAATTCCTCAATATACAGCTCGACCATCCATCTTGCTTATCACCATCAACCATCAACTTAGTAGTAAGCACCACGACCGATATTACTCATCAGCTCAATCATAATCATTCTCATATACTCGTTTAACTATACGACCAATACTACTCATCACCTCAATCGTAATCATTTTCATATACTCATTCAACTATCAACTATACTCAGCAATAACAACCCTCACAACTGTATCAACATGGCTAAGAAACTCGTCAATATAGTTATCTCAATAGCTACACAATTATAACAAATTGATAATGTAATTACCCAACTGGAACAACTATACATCATGAGCTCACTCGACCAATCAGTCACAATGACAACAACGTAATATATGTCATATATCTCAACATACAATAGAGTATATCTCTACTCAAATGCCAGAGATTACTCACATGGGGTTAGGTCGGAACATGCCACACTCGAGCTCTATGTATCGGCCTCCTTCTTATATGGTTTAGTTGTGGTACAACATCGTAAATCAGATGTCAATCTTCCTCAAACATCCCCATAAAAGGTTGACCAAAAGGTTAAGCTAAATAAAAGATGCATACAATTTGTCAAAGGGAGATAACAGCGCTATCTCCAGGATAGCGTCGCTATCCTCGCTGCACAACTTCTTTTTACGTCTAAACGATTTCAGCCACAGAAACTCTATAATTACATATCAAAGGGAATGAAAAACGTACTACAATCATATATTAACATCATAGACTACTAGAAGTGCTCAATTTGTCGAATCATGACAATTATGGTTTCAAACCCCCCCCCCCAAATCATCAAAAACCAACTGACCTCTTCGATATATAGATGAAGAACACGTGATTGATGTTAGATTCGGTCTCCTTTAGATCCTACTCATATTTCCTTCACCAAATTTGGGGTTTATTCGTTCATTCGTCACTGTGGTAGAGTTTAAGGTGCTTTTGGGTTTGATATACGCACATACAGGATAAAAAATCCTACTGACTCGCAACGATAATGTCGTTATCCATAGAGATAGAGTTGTTATCTCTTAATTATAAGAAGACAACTTACTTTGAAATAGCGATGCTATCTTCTAGAGATAGCAACGTTATCTCGCATGTACGTATCTATTTCCACCAATTTTTGGTATACTCCTCCCCACTGGTCAACTTTGCTCACAACAAGTTCTAAATCGCAAATAATAAACAAAGAAAAGCTTCTACCACTTCCTACCACTATAATCTACTCAACATTGAAAGCAACACACAAAACCGCCACACCTCTACTTTTAGCAACTTAAGCCAATACCACACTAACTATAAGGTAAAAACTCAACTTACCTATACAAGCATCTCGAGAAGAAAACGGGTCTTACAAGCTCTCCCTTCCTTCAAAAGATTCAGTTCCCAGAATCTCTCAAAATGAATGTGGATATCGGTTAATAATACTCATTATACAACCACCTTGCCATCACAACCATTTACTGCGTATGGTAACTATGTTCTCACCTCGTTAGCTTATACAAAATATACATACCATTCAAATCTTGTTTACTCATAATATGGATGAGGAACTAAACCTTCCTCAGCCTACATTACGCTTAGAAATTTTCACATTCAAATTCTCTTTCCGCAAAATCTCCAGTGTCGGTTGTCAATGAATCTTTCCACATACAAAGATGCCATTGATAAATATCATGGCCACCAAGCCCAACAGTATACTCGGTTATGGTACATAATAAAGCTGTTTTCTACATACTTAGGTTTCGTTAATTAAACTGTTTTTACTTATAATTTGTTGTCTACATACTTAGGCTTTGTTGATTAAATTCTTTTTACTTAGTACATGATGTTTTTAAAGCTTTGAGTATTGATAATTATGACAAATGCTCCAATAGGATGTAAGCAACAAAATACATAGATATTTATACAAGTATGTCCTACGCAATACAATGTCCATATATATATATATATATATATATATATATATATATATATATATATATATATATATATATATATATATATATATATATATATATATATATATATATATATATATTATTTTCTGATTCACACAGTTTTTGGTTCCTTCTCTAGCACCCCAAGCTATAGCTCATGACAATCAGAGGTTTGCTTTTATTATTTCATTTTGTTGATCAAGTTTTATATATATTATCATGCTTATATATAACATATATCTTAATCAAAGTGATGACAAATTGAAAGTGTGTTGCTACTTTCTTTAAATTTAAAAGTAGGTTGCTTTGTACTGTTTTTGTTATAAATGGTTGTTAATCAAACTGGTGCCCAGTTGAAGATGCGTTGCTATTTTTCAAGTAAAAAGTCGGTTGCTATTATACTTGATAATGCCTAGTAATGTTAAGCATTATACTCGTTATTGAGCCGATTTTAGTTGAATTACATTTCTAATATGACTGATATTACTCACTTTTGTGCCAAGGACTTGTTTTGTGTTTTAGTGTAAAATATAGGGTAAATTATGTAAAAATTGGCAAAGTTAGAATTAAACCTGGAATCAAGTCGAAGTAACACGCGCGACGCATATGAAGGAAGACCGCGACGCAGCCAAGTCTCCAACCTGGATGAGAATTCAAATTCAAAGTGCGAAGAAACGGGGGATAAGGTTGACCCGCGCCGCGTAGAAGACCTTACCGCGACGCGTAGAGGCATTTTCCACAACTATAAACAGAGGCTCCCACTTCAGATTTCAGGAGCGAAGATTGACCCTTTGAGTGGAACTCAGGCTTTTTTGACTCAGATTTCGTAGGTTTAGTTGTTTACATTCAATAGTTGGTTCGTTTTATTTTATTTTCGATTTATCGTTTGTTGTTACACTCTTGTGAGATTGTGGGTTCTGGATAGTAGAACACCATCGACCACAGATGTTGGATTTGATATCTGATTTCAGAAGCATTTGGCTCTGATCGGATTTGGGTTGAACACAAGTTTCGTTTATTTACATTTGATCGCAATTTCACATTATAATTGTTATTTCGTTGGTTTATTATTGCTGGATTGTTTGGATCTGATTGCTGAGTTTGATCTCGAGATCAGAATAGTTTAGAGTTATTGCTTGTGGTCTATTGCCTTGGCAAAGATCGTTAGTTTTAGTTTTCGGGTTTTCTTATTTTCGGGATCGAGTGTATGAATAGAAACCGTCTATAGAGTGACATATAGATTGATCATATTTCGACACAGAGCGCCATCCACGAATCCTTGGTTCGACCCTTGCTTACCCCTAGCTACTGAACCGTAAGGTATAATTTAGTATTTTTTACCGCATCAACGACTGCGACGTGTCAATAGTAAAAGTGTTTCTTTAGCAAAGTGGTACCGAGTTGAAAGTATGTTGTTATGTTGCTATTTTTCATCATGTTGAATGTTCATTGCTATTTTCTATATTGTTGAAAGTACCACTATTAATTGTTTATAGTTATTTTTTCATATTTGTAGGTTATCATTGATCATATTCGCGAGGAGACGAAGGATGAGCTATCTTCTAGACCCTTTGGGTTTTCGGGGTGTGAATAGTTACGTGGATTATAGTTTTAGAGAACAAACCAACTATTTATTTATCCTGAAATAAGAAAAATAACTGTCACTACCTAAGAGCAATTTCCCATTGAAAATTTTTTATATATTTTTTAAATTGTGAATTTTCCTATGCCAGGATGTACATTCTTTCAATGATGTTTTAATAATTAACATATAAAGTTATCAATCGATAAGTTGAAGCAAAGCCATTTGTTCAGGTTACTATTTGAATGAAACATCCAGTGCCTATCAAATATAAAAAGAAATAGTTCGGAAAGTTATGAAAAGTGACCCAAGCATTGACAATGTAATAAAACCGAAATCAAAATATAATATGTCAAACTGGGCGTCGGTCTTCAACTTTGGTTCTATTTAATTCGTTGAATATGATTTGTGATTATTCAATTACTTATTTGTCATTTGTAAGAAGTGTGTGCCTGGAGAGAGACAGAGTTGTGGGGGGGGGGGGGGGGGGGGGGGGGGGGGTAATTGTACATGTTTATGTGGGTTTTTAAGTTGTAACCTTCAAAAGTTTAATCTAAGTTAATTGCTCATTCAGTGGTATTAGTTTATAGTGTTAATGCTTGGCCCGATTTGGTGCACTAGAAACCAAATTAAATATTGGTGATATAGTGTGACGTTTTTATGCTAGATAGATTTTTCTTACGTGTTTAGTATTTGGACGCTACTAAATATATTTATCCAAATATATATTCCGACCAAGGACTACGTAGATGGTTAAAATTTCAAATTATACCAAAAGTATGAGTTAAATCCAAACCATATAAGCCAAAGGCCTAACTAGCTAGTAAGCATTAATTGCAAGAAAGTTACCAATGTACTAATTATATTCTTTAAGTTCAATCAATGCTAAATTCAACAATAATAACAAACGGAAGTATTCGATGATGCAAATAAGTACTAGATCCCACATTAAAAGAAGATAGATATAGATAATAGAGTTGGTTTTTGTTTCACCAATATGGAAAACTACGCAACCACAATGAGTTTTAATTCTCTCGAACTCTTGCATGACCTTTATTGCCATCAACCTTTTAATCTAAGCAAATGTCTTATCATATCCTTAAAGGCAGTTTCCATTCCAAGCAAAGAAGGCATAGGTGAGATACAGAAGATTGTAAAAGTCATGAAAGAATGAAAGATGCATTAAATACTCAATGAGAGAAGACATTTCATGGTGAGTTTTTAATATCTTCAAGAAAGAGACCAAGTGTAATGTTTTGGTACTTACCCATGTGACTCGGTTTGCATAGATAGCCTCTTAATTTTTAAGAAAGGGTGAACAATATCAAACCCCAACGACTTCGTTTCATATGAATATAGCATTGATTTTTGCCGTAATATATTCTAATTAGTATCTTAAACCCAAATGGACTTTTGTTGCAGGCCAAATATTCACATGTTTATTCGTTTACTTTTACTTGTCTTCTCCTAGATAATGGTAAATTATAAAAAACATATTACAGGTTAACATGATTTAATCATAAACTAGTGGGGTCCAGTGCTAGGCACGGGTTCGATCAGCTCGGTGGATGGCTCAGCTCGTTGAGTGGGTCAGGGTGTGTCGGGACACTTTCTTTTCGCGGATCTTGAAGCCACTTTTTAGATGATGCAATCCTATCAAAGATAAAACTATATAAAGCATTTGCTAATTAAAATACATCATTGTCTCAACCATAATAAAATAAACTGCAAGAAATAGCAACGTATTTTCATTGTTTCATTTATTATAGTTTCTATTACAGCATTATACTTTGAAAATCTTCCCGGTTATAGCAATCCCAACACCTAAAATCCAGATAAAAATCAATGTCAATGCTACAATTGAGTAAACTTTTAAAGGAAACCCGAAAGTACAATGCTATAATTGGGTAGTTTGTCAAAGTAATGTTCTAATAAAAAGAAACAAAAAGTAGAATGATATAATTGGATAGTTTTTCAAAGTAGAATACCTTAATAAGAAAATAAAAGTACGATGCTATAATAGAAAGAAATGAATGTAAGATGTATAATAGGATTGTTACCATATAATGCCCTCAAGTACATTGCTAAATTTTGCAATTAGCCCAAATGAAAAGGGTTATATGAAAGAAATAGCATTATACTTTAATTTATTTGCTTATTATAGCACCCTACTTTTGTTTCTTCTTATTACAACATTGTAATTTGAAAATCTACACAAGTACATCAATGTCATCCATTATAACCGCGTAAAATTTTCAAATTTGTCTTAAAAGAAAAATTATTAAAAGTATAATGCTATAATTGGATAGATTTTTGAATGTGCAATGTCTTAAACCTTAATAGGACATGAAAATGAAAATACAATGTTGTAATAGAAAGAAATGAAAGTAGGATGCTATAATACACAAACAAATGAAAGTAGGTTGCTATTTCTTGCATTTAGCAGGAAAACAAAATTACATTGTCCCAAAAAGTGGTTACATTGACACAAGATGTAGGAGCAGGGAAGGTAGCTCCCATAAGAAACTCGACCAAATCCTCCTACAAAGAATCATAAACAAACACTCGCATTTATTTCATAATGTACAAATGTAGTTCCCTATACATGATCAATTGGGTACATAAACAATATTCAAGAAACCAACTAGACCTCAATAATTGTACTATGTTACGGGGTAGACAAACAATGGTCATCAAATTCCTGTATCTACCAATGATACCTGCACATTAGAATTTAGAATTTATGGTTGAATTAAAAATGATTTTTTTTGCCTTGTTGGTTTAAAATGCATTATCAGAAGAATATCTTTGTCTATGGTATAAGATTTGCGAGCCTCTTCCAAGCATTTCGATGAAATCCAATCGCTTTTCCTGTTTACATATTTAACAATTAATTAAACCATTTACACAATTTTTTAAAATAAAAACTAAATGGTAATTATAATTTATACCTAGAGCTGGCTGGATCTTGTATCTCAAATTCGTTAGTAAGAGCATCATAGCCACATATGACAACATAATGACCTATAAAAGTAATCATATCTGTTAATAAATTTCTCTATTTTTCAAAAGTACCCGTGAGGGGTAGAAAGGTCATTTCTCATTCTCACCGGTATATGCTGCAGTGCCATTATAAAATTGTGGCATATGAACATCCTCTTTCCAAGATTGACTGCAAAATTATTATTTCTTATAACTTATGAGCTTCTAGATCTAAAGATAAATTATTCATTTATAATTTGAATTTAAAGTAATGTACCTCAAAATGCACTGGTCAACTAACGTAATCACAACATATTTTCCTGATAGGATCAAAAAGATGATTTCTTCTCCCTTAATTGACCTGCACTGTTAAAAAGGAGAAACTTTAAGGTTCATGAACCGAACATCAAGATGTTCATATGTTCTTGTACCTCTATCTTAATTCCCTTTTCTACTGATCTTTGAAACAACATATCTACTCTCTAAGAAGAAAATTTGGATAAGTAAATGAAAGTACATTGCTATTACAGGTACGAAAATGAAATTGAAATGTTATTGCTGAAAACTAAAGTACCTTGTTTACATTAGTAAAAATAATGAAACCGGTTTCTATTCCTGCGATTCCTAATACATTGCTTGTTTTCTTCTTGCTAGCCAATATGCTACTTTTGGAGCATGTCTTTGTTCCATTCATCTTCTCTTTTTCCTTTTCCTTTGTAATTGTTGCTGCAGAAAAAATGATAACATGTGGCTTTAAACATCTCATGGTAATGTATTGCATTTAACACTAAATATAACTACAAATATTATGCGACTAAAATAATTATATATCTTTTTAAATAATATGGTTTACGTTGTAGTAATTTTTTTATATGATTTGTGCAGCTTACAACTTGTTGCATTTTAAACCAAATTTACCATACTATAAGATATAGTGAAAGGTAGATGAACGTGAGTTACTTGTTCCCTTCTTACAGTCTCGGCAATATGTTTCTGCATGCTGCACAAGTTTATACCGGTCAATAATCAAGCAACTACACTTACTTTCCTTAAAAAATATCTACAACTTCCTGAATTCATCAAATTCCCTCATATCTATTATTAAACAAAACGCATTCAGAGTAGAACACATCAATCATCACAATTGAAGCATGATTATTATTAAACAAAATGCATTCATGAAAGAGCTTATGGAATCGAAAGAAGGAAAAAGGCAATTCATCACCATAATTGTTTTTGTGCTATTTTCTATATATAAGACAAACAATTAGCACATACATTTTCCTACTTTTGAGCCATTTGATATGTTTCATTGTTAGCGATTTTAATTTTTTACTCATTTAACCGGTTAAAAATAACATATAAGTCTCTAATTTTCAGGTAAATTGGTCAAAACGGTCACCTAACTATATGCTCCAATGTTAGTCTACATAACATTAAGAAATGTGAATTAACCCTTAAAGTTATCATTCAAAATATAGACTTATTTGTTATTTAAGAATAGAACATAAGTAGCAAATAACAAATGATACATGGTCTGGTCTGGTCTGGAGAGCCACTAACATTTAGATTCTTGTCAATTTTCAGATGTATGTTTCACGTGTTATGAGCCCCCCACAAGGTATAACTGCATTTGGAAAGAACCATATTCCATTATATGATGTTGGCATAAAAGAATGTTTGCAATAAAAATGAAGGTAACTGGAAATTATGTGTACCAGAAGGAGAGAACCGGATGACATTGACAGCTGATCCATGGTAACTGGAAATTATTTGTGTCTCTCTCCATGAACGTGGCAATGCTTCCTTAAAGCCCTGGTATCAATGAATGTTTTTCCACATCCGTCACAACTACAAAGGTAAAGAACTTCAGTTGTGAAAGGTGTTGCACAAACAATGAACTAGAAACCCTAAGTTCACATGCAACCTAATTGAGGATCTATGTTTTTCTATCTTATGAACATATAAGAAAACCTAAGGCCAACAATAATTTTCTAAAGATTAAAATCAAGAAAACCAACCTTTGATTCTTGATCCAGAAGCTAGCAGCAAAAGTATCCTGCCTCAAATGGACTCACACCCAAGCAAGAGGAGAGAAGACAGCAGACTTCCAGTGAGACAGAGAAATGGCGCAGGATTTGGGGTGGCCAGGAGGTTCCTTTCATAGCCTCCAAGGGTTACAGTCAAAACCCTAGAGGAGCCTCCTTAATGGACAAGCCTGTTGACCATTTGAACCAAGGCTTGTAAACCCTAATTAGGGTTTCGACAACTATGGAGGTGGCCTCCATATTGGCGCCAACTTTGGCCCCTTGCCACTTGCCAGCCAGTTATTCAACTATTGAATAAATACAAACCAGTCCCTGCACTTTTAATTAATTAAATTAATCACTAAATTAAATCCAATTAATTCTAGATTAATTTCTAATTAATTATTATAGTTTCTAATTAATATATTAACACTTAAATATATTAATAAACTATTTATTTTATTTCTATTGATTTATTAAACAATTATTAAATTAACATTTCTCTTTACTTAACTCTACACCAATCCTCCAGCTATGAGGGTAACCCAAATGGACTTTGCTTCAATTAATAAGATAAATACAATTTATAAGTCATGGCTTAGACACCTAATCCAACAAGTTTTTAGTTCAGGTTCAGATTCTACAGCCTCCATCTCTTTTGATTTTTCTTCTTTCATGGCGTTTAATTGAGCCTCTAGTTGTAAAAAGATTAGAAGACTGATATTAAATACATTTAATGATATTAAAATGAATGATTAATATAAAGATGTAACTACTCACCTGTGACCCATTTCACAACAAAGTATTTGCTACCTGTTGACACCACATCTTATGGTACCCTATAAAAATAGGGATCAAGATAGTACGAAGTTTATGTTTCTTGAAGTTGTGATAATCATTTTTATTGATGAAAAAGAGGAGTTGTTTCAGTAAAAAAAGTGTTTGACAACATGTAGGAAAAGGCCAAACCTAACAATAATGCATTTAAACAAACATGTAGAGTGCAAAAAAAACACTAACACCCTAAAACACTTGATCTCCATCAACAGAAAAAAAAATTATCAGAAAACATCCGCATTGTTCATAATGGCAAGCTCTTAGCTGAATCATAGCCCGATTCTATGAATCTTGGTAGCTGTAAGCACAATGACATCTTTACCAAGAATGAAACATGAACAAAGCTATAAACAGTTCAAGCCCATATAAAGAATCAAGTTGTCTCTTGTATTTGAACGACTAAAGCTATCTCAGTTTTACCCCTTTCAATTTCCAGCAAAACTAGTCAATTAGGTCTTGCGAATTAAACACATTCACACAGACATACACTACATACAGATAAATAAAGAACAAAAGGAGGGATGGTTTTATTACTTACCATTCTTTGAACCATTTAACAGCAGGAGTTTTAGACTTGATGAAGATCCACCGTTCGAAGGGATTATGATATGAGTGATGCTCCATTGATGTAAAGGACTTGATGGGGTCTTGTTCTGCTAATTGATCACAAGGGTCGTTCTTGAATTCGGAGGAGGAACAGAAATGAGTTGGCGATTGGAAGAAGTCGTGAAAGACACTAACAGTGGCAGGGAATTGTGGACTCCAGTGAGCAGCAAGAAAACGTTTGGAAAAAAGAAAAAACACAACCTGTTTTTATGCATGTGTTGGGTTAATAACAGTGGATATGTAATGATTTCCAGTGGGCAGTTGATAGGCAAGATCAAATCCTTGTAGCACATCGTATGCAAATCTGACAACGTTCACTGCAATGGAGTACCTGCAAATCCACCATGGTTATACAAAAAAAATTTATTGAGCAATTATATTAGACTTTAGAAGGCGCTTGGAGAAAGAGTGAATTACCGGAAATCCTTGCAGCCGTAGAATGAATCGAGGGCCCAGCCCTGATGCTTAGCAGTGGCCATCACCGAGAACGATACCAAACAAAAGAACAATTCGAATTTCCTAAACCCTAGCGCTAACTTCCTCATCGAACCTTCTTTGTGTCTTGATCGGCGTGCTCCGCTTTCTTAATCGGCACAGTCTCGTCTCGAACATACCTGTTCACCATCGGTACAGGCGCCGGGGACTTCTTTGCCCTCTCCCAAATGGCACAAACCCCAAAAAAGTACGGGTTTTCAATATATAAGTAAATGATACACCTGAAATATGAAAAAAAAATCGAAGGTTACGACCCAAACCTTAGCCATATGTCTAGGACATGTTGACTGAGACACCTGTAAACATGTTTTCTTTAAGACAGTTTTTGTCCACACTATTGGACATCTATCTAATGAGATACAACAGTTAAAATGATTCTTCAAAACCGTTGAGCCTAGCTAATTAAGCCAGATTCTTACATTCACGGTAGCAGGTCGTGCAGTCATAAAAAGAAGAAGAGTAGAGAGTTATCAATATATATTATTTTTCTATGTACAAGGATACTCTATTTATAGTGTAAACTTAGAACTCTCACTACTACAAAAAGGCTTAAAGAACCCGGTTAAAAGCTAAATATAACCCGGCGTGTCAAGGTTCCATACCGATCCGTACCATCAAGATAAGACATATGCCATAATGGCTGATATTTTTGAAAAGTGCAAGGAAGAACCCAGTTATTGGGTCAACATATATATGGCGTCCTCAAAAGAATAAGTGAACGGTTAGCATATATATCTTAACAGCATTAGCAGTTGTTCAACTGTTGATAAACAAAATTGAATATTATTATTACTATTATTTTACATAGATACACATGGAAAATCTACGCAGAGTGGTTGATGACACTGGCTGGAGTTTACAGCTTTTGGAAGCACGTCTCAGAACTCGAGAGGCGTAAAACCAGACGATACCTTGAGATGTTCTACATTTTAAAGTTTTGTGAACCGGTGAGATTCTAGTAATTAATATGATAATTTAGATATGTTGTGAACTTACTTTTCCATTTAAAGCTAGTATATTTTCTTAACCACTTATTTTTGGATTTAAAGCTCATATAAGTGTATGATTTGAGTAACTGGGTTGGTTTTACCGTGTGCTTTTACTATGTTGAGCACAGGTGAAATCCGTTATGCTAACTATGGATGATGAGCCTTAGGAATTGACTGCTTTGCTTGCCTTCGTGAGTTTGTTTCTTATGTTCGCATGAGTTGATTACATATTTCCAGTTGTATAATCAAACAACATAACAAGCAACTTCTCATTTTGGGAGGATGTGGCCTCAAGTACATTGTTATTACTTACTTTCTCAACCTGAAATTAACCTGAAAAGTATTAGTGGTTATTCTAATTACCAGAACTGGAATAACCTGGGAAGATTAGAACCTGTCATAGTTCACGTAAGAAGGATTGGAGTGAGAAAAAATGAGCCATGACTACTAGAGTTTGTTCTTTTGCTCTAGGTTTTTCGGATAACAACGGGGGAACTATCCGATCCAACAGGATTTCTTGCTCATCACCAGTACCAACAAATGGTTATTTGTATTTTCTTGTTTTACGTAAAAAATCTAGGGCCGTTAATTGTAGGGATGGCATCAATATATGGTACAATCCAAAAGGAGACACATACAGACCACAATTGTAATGTGTGCTTTTGTATGAAGTTATTCTTTGTGATGCAAATGTTCCTAGTGAAGGAGAATACAAGATTATGTCATATGTTCGTCTTCAAAGGAATTTACTAAGTTTTGATCCAAATACTTGTCATTGTTTATATGGTTTGATAATTATTTTACAAATCTTTTTTAATTTCACGGTCGCTCAAATTTGTTTTTATTTAGTCAAATTACAGGATGCATGTTGGCTTTGGCTACCCATGAGGTTCATACTACTTAGAGAAGTGTCCTACAATTTTGTGTAAATAGCCTAAAAAGGTAGTGAATTTGAAAAATTAGCATACTTGCATACATATGTAACATAAATTATATATCTCTTGGTTTCTCAAGTTGTATTTATTAAAAAAGCACAGGGTAAGTGTTTTACTTGTGGTATAGGGGGTTATATGGCTGCATGTTGTAAAGGGAAAGCAAAAAGAAGGACAAGAGAATTCACTTGTGATCAAGGGTGTCCAATAATAAATAACAACGTACTTAAAATTGACTAATTTGGTACAGTTAGTTATCAAACGTCAGCGATGGTAAAAAAACCCGGTTAAACTGTAACGCCAAAAACATGTTTATTATGTAATTATAATAAAAAGGGCAAATTGGTCATTTTACCTCAGAAGGGTAATTTGGTCTTTTGGACAGAAAAGGACTTGTTTTGTAATAATATTTTGAGTCTTGGACTTAAAATGTTATAAAATCTAAATTTTGTCATTCATTTTGTAAATTGTGGCAAAAGTTCTAGAAATGCAACTTCAAGGACCAAATTGCAAGTTTTGGAGGTATAAAAAGAAAGACTTGTGCATATTTTTGTGACTTACGGGAGAGTTCTCTTGAGCGATTTCTGCAAGGTTTTGAAGGGTTCTTGATGATTGAAGCTTGAAAATCGGATTATTGGCTTCAAAGGGTAGAATTGGAAGCTTTGGAGGTAAGTTCTTCAAGTTCTTGATAGTTGTTCTTGATGAGTTTTGTAGAACTCAAAAACTGCATTTGCAGTTATGATTATGTGGTTAAGTTGATGTAATACTTCCATTAAGTCATGCTAATAAGGGCTTAATTCAAGAAAATAGAAGTAGATTGTTATTTTTGATGAATTTGAAGTTTTGGGGTTGTTAGAATTAAGAACCCTAATTCTTCATATGATTGATTGAGTGTGTTTTGGGGGTTAAAAACCTTGTTAAAATGTACGGTTTTAGCCTAGGAATAAACCCCAAACGGTTAAGAACAACATTAAGAACTTATAAACCAAAACTGCAAGCTACAGTGCATAATTCGCGACCTGCAGGAGACCTGCACTGGCGCTGGGCGCAGTGCGCCCCTGGCCCAGGCGCAGTACGCCTCCAAGCAGGGAGTCAGAATCGCTAATTTCCGTTTGGCTTGTCCGTTTTATCTCAAACTTGAACCGTAGGCTCGTTATGGTCTGAAAAGATAGTAAACAGAAAGTTTATTATTTAGATATTGTTTATAATGATATTGTATTGAACTCTATTGCATTAGAGTCAATTAAAATGGTTGTTAACCTATAATCATTTTGAAAATAAATGGAATTATAGGTACGGGACAAAGCCTTACGGAATACATTGGAAGGCAAGGAACGACGAACGCTAGTTGTAGCAATCACCAAGGTGAGTAATCTCACTGTTATCCGATGTGATAAATGTTAAATGAGCAGCTGCAGATGGAAATTGTTTTGGGGGACGAAAATGACAGATTATATGATTTGATATATGACAATACCAGATAAGCCGTGAGTCTATAATAGACAAGAACGGAGCTGTGAGTCAATAAAAATGAATGATATGACAATACTAGATAAGCCGTGAGTCTGATAAAGACAAGAACGGAGCTGTGAGTCAATAAATAAATAAACTATGCGACAATACCAGATAAGACGTGAGTCTATAATAGACAAGAACGGAGCTGTGAGTCAAACTTATATAAGACAATACCGGATAAGCCGTGAGTCATCGAGATGACAAGAACGGAGCCGTGAGTCTAGGCAAAAGCGGGATAAACCCGTGAGCCATATATGATTTTGTATTGCATGATAATACATATTTGATTTTGTATAGAGAATTTTATTCTTATACATGTTATATTTGATCTGATTACTCATTGGGCTTTATAGCTCTCGGTTTTATTTGATATGTCCCTGCAGGTGAGCGTGATCCCGCCAAGGGAAAAGATAAAGTCCGTGACTGAGGACTTAGTATTTGAAGTGACGACCCGGCTTGAAGAATGTATAATATTATGTATTGTACTTCGTGATACTCTTGTACTCGTATTGTATTAACTAATACCCCCTACTTATGGTTTGTTTGTAAAATATTTGGTTTGAAAAACAAAATTTTTTTTTTGGGTGTTTTGTTAATAAGTCGGGTGTTACAAGTTGGTATCAGAGCCGTGGTTTAAGTGAACTAGGTGTCTTAGACTAGATTCCTGGACTTAAACCTTGAGAGAAGAACAGATAAATGGACTGTTAGATATATATAAGTTTGTTATTATATATGTAATCTAACGGTTTGCTGAAATTTTGAAGTATGAGAAATACACGAAGTAATCCCACTGGTGCGAATTCACGTGGAACTGCAAGAAGTGGACCAGCTCGGTCACGCGGCTCTGTTGGGCGATGAGCACCAGCACGGGAACCGGTGGGAGAAAATCCACCTGATATTCGGGCGATAGTGGAAGAAGTGGTTAGGCAAATGATGCCTACGTTAACGAATAACCCCAACCCGAGTGGCAATCCTAACCCGAGTGCCAATCCTAATCCTAGTGAAGAGGCTGCAAAAAGTATTCATGACAGGCAGCCGGAAGATGAAAGCCAGGGAGAAAGTCGTGCCCGGGCAGTAAAAGAAACTCAAGGTGGGGAAGCTTCGACAAAGAAAGTTGGGTGTACTTACAAAGCCTTCCTTGGTTGTAAACCAAAGGAATTCTCGGGGACAGATAATCCGGTCCAAGCCATGGAATGGATTATGCATATTGAGAAGGTGTTTCGAGTCAGCAAATGTGCGGATGATGACAAGGTAGAATTTGCCACAAATCAACTCACGAGTAGTGCACTACATTGGTGGCAAATTTACTACAAGTCACTGAATCTTGATCCAACCCAATCTGTGTCTTGGGAGCAATTCAAGATTAAATTCAATGAAGAGTATTGTTCCGAGGTAGCGATAAAGAAACTGGAAGATGAATTCCTGCACATGGAACAGGGTTCCCGATCTGTTCAAGAATACACTCTTAGCTTTCTGGAGAAAGCAAGATTTGCGGAACACCATGTCAGTACCGAAAAGAGGAAGATTGATATGTATGTCTGGGGGTTGACAACCCGAATCAGGGAAATTGTGCAACCACTGAAACTGCCTACCTTCCGACAAGTGGTGGATCGAGCCACAGGATGGGAGACAGAATTGAAGCGACAAGATGATGAAAAGAAAGCCATGGAAACGAAAAGAAAGGCGAAGGACCAAAGTTGGGCGCCTCAGAAAAAGTCGCAACAAAGTGGGTCTAAGGGTAAAGGCCTGAAAGACGAGGGGAAGTGGTGCGAAAAATGCAGAAAAAGGCACACGGGCAGCTGTTGCAGTGATACTGGGTCAGTTAGCTGCCGAAACTGTGGAAAAACGGGTCATCCTACACGGGAGTGTCGGGCGGAGCGAAGATGCTACCAATGTGGACCTACGGATCACATTCGTCCGAACTGTCCCCAACTGAAATCTGGAGTATACAGTGAAAGACCCAGACATGAACCAGTAGGAAAGAAAGAAGAGCCGAAGAACAGGGGACGACCAGTGTCCTCGCGAGCTTTCCAGATGACCGTAGAGGAAGCCCGTGAGAAGACAGATGTGGTTACAGATATCTTTACTCTCAATACCATACATGTATATGTTATTTTTGATCCAGGGGCTACACACTGTTTTGTATCGGAGTCTTTGCTGTCCCGCCTGAATGTACCATTAACTCCTATGGATGAAAGCTTGGAAGTGGCTATAGCGGATGGTAGATATATTTGGGTTTCCGAACACCTGGAAGGTTGTCAGCTTAAAATCTACGGGACCGTTTTCCCTATAGATTTGAAGCCGATGACTACCAATGAATTTGGTGTAATTGTGGGTATGGATTGGTTAGCAACGGATTATGCTAACATGGATTGCAGAAATAAAAACATTACAGTATTATCACCGGATGGGGAATGGATAAAGATTCAGGGTGAACGACCTCGGTTGAGAATGTCAGTTATCTCCTTTGCTCAAGCCCGAAGCTGTATCAGTAAAGGAGGGATGTCCTATTTGGCTTATGTATCGGTGGCTCAACCGATTAAAGTGGGGGTAGCGAATGTGAATGTGGTAAATGAATTCCCAGATGTATTTCCAGATGAGCTTCCAGGGTTGCCACCAGATCGACAGGTTGAGTTCACGATTGAACTGATTCCGGGAGCTACTCCTGTTGCCCGATCTCCATACCGTTTAGCACCTTCAGAGATGGTGGAACTGCGAAAGCAACTAGAAGAATTGTTAGACAGGGGTTTCATCAGACCGAGTACATCGCCTTGGGGAGCCCCTATCCTGTTTGTTAAGAAGAAAGATGGGTCAATGCGCATGTGTATTGACTACCGGGAATTAAACAAGATCACAGTGAAGAACAAGTACCCGCTACCCAGAATAGATGACCTGTTTGACCAGCTACAGGGAGCATCTTATTTTTCTAAGATTGACCTGAGGTCGGGTTACCATCAGCTGAAGATTCGAGAATCTGACATTCCGAAGACAGCTTTTCGAACGCGATACGGTCATTATGAGTTTTTGGTGATGCCTTTTGGGTTAACCAATGCTCCAGCCGTATTCATGGATCTTATGAACCGAGTGTGCCGTCCGTTCCTTGATACCTCGGTGATAGTGTTTTTAGATGACATCTTGGTGTATTCGCGAAGCCAAACTGAGCATGAAGTCCACCTGCGACAAGTGTTGGAGTTGCTTCGCCGAGAAAAGCTGTATGCAAAATTCTCCAAGTGTGATTTCTGGCTAAGAGAAGTTCAATTTCTTGGCCATGTAATCAATGCTGAAGGGGTGAAAGTAGATCCAGCAAAGGTTGAAGCCGTGATGAAATGGGAACCGCCTCGAAGTCCAACAGAGGTACGAAGTTTCCTTGGTTTGGCAGGCTATTATAGAAGATTTGTTGAGAAATTCTCCTCGATAGCTGCTCCGTTGACCAAGTTGACCAAGAAAGGCGAGAAGTTCACGTGGGCTGAATAACAGCAAGAAGCATTCCAGAAGCTGAAACAATCTTTATGTGAAGCACCAGTGTTAGCACTACCACAAAGAGGAGAAGAGTATGTGACCTACAACGATGCTTCTAGAGTCGGCCTTGGATGTGTGCTAATGCAGAAAGGTCGGGTGATAGCCTATGCGTCCCGTCAATTAAAAGATGCTGAAAAGAAGTATCCAGTTCATGATCTGGAATTAGCTGTGGTGATTCTAGCATTGAAGTTGTGGAGGCACTATTTATACGGTGTGAAGTTTGTCATTTACACGGATCACAAGAGCCTGAAGTACCTCTTCGACCAGAAAGAGCTCAACATGAGACAGCAAAGGTGGATGGATCTGCTTAAGGACTTTGACTGTGAAATTCTGTACCACCCTGGCAAGGCGAACGTGGTGGCAGATGCTCTAAGCCGGAAAGAAGCTCCTTTGAAAGTTACATCCGCGTGTTTGGGTGTAGCAAGTCGATTACCAGAATTAATTCGTTCGGCACAGGAAGAGGCGTGTAAGCCGGAGAATGTAAAAAGCGAAAGAATGGTTGGATATTTGAAGCATCTAGAAGAAAATGCTCAGAAATTGAAGACATTCAGAGGCCGTATATGGGTCCCGAAACAAGGAGAAGCGCGAAATTTGATTCTAGAAGATGGCCATTTTAGTCGATATGCAGTTCATCCGGGCAGTACCAAGATGTATCAGACGTTAAAACCGATGTATTGGTGGCCTGGAATGAAGAGGGACATTGGAAGATATGTGGAAAGATGCTTGACTTGTCTGCAAGTTAAGTCAAACCATCAAAAACCGTACGGGGAAATACAACCTTTGCCGGTTCCAGAGAAGAAGTGGGACCATATTACCATGGATTTTGTAACAAAGTTGCCGCGGACACCGCGAGGTTATGATGCTATATGGGTGATTGTGGATCGATTGACCAAATCGGCACAGTTCATACCATATAAAGAAAAGTACAAGGTAGATCAACTGGCAAAAATCTACATAGATGAGGTGATATGTCGACATGGATTACCAGCATCGATCGTGTCGGATCGAGACAGCAGATTTACTTCCCATTTTTGGCAGAGTCTTCAAAAGCAATTGGGTACAAAAGTACTTATGAGTACCGCATATCACGCGCAGACCGATGGTCAGAGTGAAAGAACTATCCAGACTTTGGAAGACATGCTGAGAGCTTGTGTCATAGACTTCGGTGGAAGCTGGGAAGATCACTTGCCTTTCGTAGAATTCGCGTACAATAACAGTTATCATTCCAGCATTCAGATGGCCCCGTATGAGGCATTGTATGGAGCACCGTGTCGTACTCCGACTTGCTGGACTGATGTTGGGGAAAAGCCGTTGGCTGGACCCGAAATTGTAGCACAAACTGAAGAAAAGATCAAACAGATACGAGATAATTTGAAGGTAGCTCAGAATCGACAGAAACAGAACGCGGATAAACGGGTGAAACCGATAGAATTCCAAGTAGGAGATATGGTAATGCTCAAAGTATCCCCTTGGAAAGGCTTAAATCGTTTTGGGAAGAAAGGGAAGCTGAGTCCTCGTTTCATTGGACCTTTCCGTATATCCCAAAGAGTTGGAGCCGTGGCGTATAGATTGGAGTTACCTGATGAACTTCAGGGTATACATGATGTATTTCATGTGTCCCATTTGAGGAAAACTTTGTTTGATAAGTCTCAACATATACCTCTTGCTGAAATTGAGGTGGATGAAAAGTTGAGATATCCGGAACAACCCGAGAGGGTGTTAGACCGCAAGATAAGACAGCTGCGAAATAAGAAGATCAGCATGGTGAAAGTGCTTTGACGTCATCACAAAGGTTCCGACATGACGTGGGAGACCGAAAGTGAAATGAGGGAGAAATACCCTCAACTTTTTGTATGATTTCGGGGACGAAATCTCTTAAAGGAGGGGAGAATTTGTAACGCCAAAAACATGTTTATTATGTAATTATAATAAAAAGGGCAAATTGGTCATTTTACCTCAGAAGGGTAATTTGGTCTTTTGGACAGAAAAGGACTTGTTTTGTAATAATATTTTGAGTCTTGGACTTAAAATGTTATAAAATCTGAATTTTGTCATTCATTTTGTAAATTGTGGCAAAAGTTCTAGAAATGCAACTTCAAGGACCAAATTGCAAGTTTTGGAGGTATAAAAAGAAAGACTTGTGCAGATTTTTGAGACTTACGGGAGAGTTCTCTTGAGCGATTTCTGCAAGGTTTTGAAGGGTTCTTGATGATTGAAGCTTGAAAATCGGATTATTGGCTTTAAAGGGTAGAATTGGAAGCTTTGGAGGTAAGTTCTTCAAGTTCTTGATAGTTGTTCTTGATGAGTTTTGTAGAACTCAAAAACTGCATTTGCAGTTATGATTATGTGGTTAAGTTGATGTAATACTTCCATTAAGTCATGCTAATAAGGGCTTAATTCAAGAAAATGGAAGTAGATTGTTATTTTTGATGAATTTGAAGTTTTGGGGTTGTTAGAACTAAGAACCCTAATTCTTCATATGATTGATTGAGTGTGTTTTGGGGGTTAAAAACCTTGTTAAAATGTAGGATTTTAGCCTAGGAATAAACCCCAAACGGTTAAGAACAACATTAAGAACTTATAAACCAAAACTGCAAGCTACAGTGCATAATTCGCGACCTACAGGAGACCTGCACTGGCGCTGGGCGCAGTGCGCCTCCAAGCAGGGAGTCAGAATCGCTAATTTCCGTTTGGCTTGTCCGTTTTATCTCAAACTTGAACCGTATGCTCGTTATGGTCTGAAAAGTTTGGGAAAATTTTTATAATGAGTTTTCGACCCCTCGGGGGCACTGTAGATCGATTCGAATGCCTCGGTGAATAGTAAAATTCTTAAAAAGATAGTAAACGGAAAGTTTATTATTTAGATGTTGTTTATAATGATATTGTATTGAACTCTATTGCATTAGAGTCAATTAAAATGGTTGTTAACCTATAATCATTTTGAAAATAAATGGAATTATAGGTACGGGACAAAGCCTTACGGAATACATTGGAAGGCAAGGAACGACGAACGCTAGTTGTAGCAATCACCAAGGTGAGTAATCTCACTGTTATCCGATGTGATAAATGTTAAATGAGCAGCTGCAGATGGAAATTGTTTTGGGGGACGAAAATGACAGATTATATGATTTGATATATGACAATACCAGATAAGCCGTGAGTCTATAATAGACAAGAACGGAGCTGTGAGTCAATAAAAATGAATGATATGACAATACCAGATAAGCCGTGAGTCTGATAAAGACAAGAACGGAGCTGTGAGTCGATAAATAAATAAACTATGCGACAATACCAGATAAGCCGTGAGTCTATAATAGACAAGAACGGAGCTGTGAGTCAAACTTATATAAGACAATACCGAATAAGCCGTGAGTCATCGAGATGACAAGAACGGAGCCGTGAGTCTAGGCAAAAGCGGGATAAACCCGTGAGCCATATATGATTTTGTATTGCACGATAATACATATTTGATTTTGTATAGAGAATTTTATTCTTATACATGTTATATTTGATCTGATTACTCATTGGGTTTTATAGCTCACGGTTTTATTTGATATGTCCCTGCAGGTGAGCGTGATCCCGCCAAGGGAAAAGATAAAGTCTGTGACTGAGGACTTAGTATTTGAAGTGACGACCCGGCTTGAAGAATGTATAATATTATGTATTGTACTTCGTGATACTCTTGTACTCGTATTGTATTAACTAATACCCCCTACTTATGGTTTGTTTGTAAAATATTTGGTTTGAAAAACAAAATTTTTTTTTTGGGGTGTTTTGTTAATAAGTCGGGTGTTACATAAACGGGTCCTATATCCCTCGCGAAATTTGTGTCTCGTTGACAAAATTCATGTTCGTAGTCATAGAAGACGGTTGTATTTTAGAAACCGGGTCACATAGCTCTACGGCTAAAAGGCTCGGTTGCTGCAACAAAACCCGGTTGAATGAAACCTTCAACGAGGAAACAACTCCAAATCAATTTCGATGCTCAAAGATCAATTCGAACAAATAGCAGAGCAACTAAATCAACAAAAACCGATCAAACCTTGGAACACTAGGCAGGTGAATGAGGTATGTTTTTTATGTAGTGATAATATAATGCATAAACCTACACCACCCGAACTTGAGATTGTGGTGGAGGATTATGCATCTTTATATGATCAGAAGATAGAGAGGATGAGTGAAATCAAAGAAGTTGTGATGAAATTTGAAGAGTCTAGTGACAATTTGGATGGGTCAGAAGTATCCAAGGTTGGGGAAGGATTCGTTGAGGATAATACCACGTCCTACCTAATAATTTTGAATAAACCTGAAACACAAGTTGTTGTTATGACATATTTTAAAAGATCTCAAAAATATAAACAACCAAATGTATTCGGTGATCGTCCCTTTTTGGCACCTACCTGTTCTCACATTAGTTGTTTAGAAGACGCGATAGATGTGATAGTTGGAAAATGCAACTTGAGATCTCTACAATTTGAACCAGGTAATGATCCTCCAATAAGTGGTGACTTGTGTGTAATCAATGCTATTAATGAGCATGTCTATGGGCATACTGCAAATATGCTCTCCAACACCACCCTTGACTTAGATATATTTTTCTCATGTAATAGGTCCACCTAATCGGATAATATTGGGATTTAACACATGAAAATACAATTATGGAACAAGAAGGATGATACAGCACGTGCCTACAAATCAAAATAGAAGTGTTCCATGATATCAAGTCGTTAAACGTTAACTGACAAAAAAATTTGTTTGTCCCTTCTGAACAAGTTTTAAGCATTCTTTTGGGAGGATCAAACGTGAGTGGTTAGGATTCCACACGGTGAATGAAGGCATACCATATTATTCGGGTAAAAAGAAAGACTACGGGCTCATCATTGAAACCGAAGGGACTGATCTAACTCCATACTTACCTATAGCTACTCAAGGTAAGATAAATGACCTAATGGTTGGATTTCAAGGAATCCCAATGATATATGATCAGCCATAGTCATCACTCGAGGCCACCTGCCTGACTGAAGACGTTCAACTTAGCACTTACAAGAGGCAGCCCGTTGGTTTTCAAACAATAAAGAAAATTTATTTTTACGTTTTGTTATTTTCCATTTTTAGACGGGTTAATGACTTGGGAGGTTAACTTACTTTTCAAAATGTTCACATTTAGGTAACAATGTTTTTTGTTCACATTTGCCCATTTAACTTTTGTCATATGTCATTGTGTGGGATGTGGTATATATTAAGTATGGGGTGGTGCGGGTATTGACTAAACAAGAAGTAAGGGTAACAAGGTAAAATTTTCAGCTTAGCGCCTCTAACCCTTGTATACAACGATGCAAACCGAACGCTAGGCCGATAGACCAGTGCGCCTCATGCCTACTCATAGAAATATGGTCCTGCCACTTCACGTAGCTAATTTCGACACTAGCAGGTAATGAATGATGTGATGCAAACGACGAGAGATTCCGACTTCGCTCCTGTTGGTCCGACGTGTGAGAGAGTGACGACTAATCAGTAGAGGCAGTGCCAAACAAGTGTGTGGTGGCCGTCATGCCAACCCATACACTATTGTCTCTCGGTACATTCTCTGCATGGTAGAACTAATGGAAGCCAGGGTGTCCATCAAATAAGGCACATAGCCTAAGAATTCTTGTCTAAATGCCTTTCGATTCGCCAAACTACTCAGGGGAGTAAATTTCCTTTTTCTCCGTTTTCTTTTGTTTTAATTGCTTATGATACAATGAGAACATTGTATCATTCAAGTGTGGGGTCGAAAAACTTAACACGACAAGTGGCTAGGTTTATTTAGCCAATGTTAAAATTTTTAGTTTAGCATTTTTCCAAATTTGTACAACTAATGTAAAAATACTTGGGATAATGGAAGGTAATAAAAACTGATACTATATTTAGCTGTCATATATACTATATGTGGCTGTTCACCATCCCAATTGAAATCTTGACAAATAAGTTAGCATGTAACTAGTATGAGGATTACAACATAGCTTTGTATTGTTGACGAAATAAAACCCTTAAAAATTTATTACCACATGGTATTCTTCAAGGAATATCATTTTAATTGTAGACATTGTTAAGTCTTTTTCAAAATAGGTTGAGTTAGGTTCCCAGGGTTACAAAGAGTACGAGGCTTATTCTATCACTGAACTGAGGAAAAACCTCAAATAAACAAATAATTATGCATAAACGAGAAAATCTCGAAGTTAATTAAAGTGCTTAATGAAAGGTTTTCTGCAAACCATGAACTAAATAACCTAAGTTCACATGCAACCTATGAGGATCTATGTTTTCTTCTAATTGAACATATAACAAAAAACTAGAGGCCAATAAAAGAAACTAAAGATCAAAACAGAAAAACCAACCTTAATTTCTTGGAAGCTGAGCAGCAAAATTATCCTGCCTCAAATGAAAGTCACACCCAAGCTAAGAGGAGAGGGGATCGAAAATTCCAGAGAGAGTATATGAAAGTGGAGAATTCAATATGGTGCCCAGAGACCCTTATTTATAGTTTTCCAGATGGCCAGTTGATAAACCTTAGAGATAAACCTTTTTGAATTCAAATAAGATAAACCTTTTATCTTACAATTCAAACTCCAATTTATCTTATTATATTAATTTCGAAATCTATATATTTCCATATATAAATTTCGACCTCCACTGGTCATTGTCACACTGCCACTTATTCAACTATTGAATAATTACAGTTTTAGTCCCTGCACCTTTAATTAATTAAATTAATCCTCAAATTAAATCCAATTAATTTCTAATTAATTAATAATGTTTCTAATTAATATATTATGACTTTAATATATTAATAAACCATATATTTAATTCCTGTTGATTTATTAATCCCATAATAAGTCAACCTTTCTCTCTACCGAATTTTCTACCAAACCTTCAGCCATGATGGCAACCCAAATGGACTGTGCTTCTATTAATTAGGTAAATACTAATTATTAGTCATGGCTTAGACACCTAATCCAACAGTCTCCCACTTGGATAAGTCTATGACTATAATTACCAATTTAGCCTCTAATTAACCAGCACCTTAAGCTTCCTAGAAACTACTGCGAAACTCTGACCTAGTCAGTTCTGTCCAAAGATAAGTGATCAGATGATCCTCCGTCCAACTAGATATTTTTCAGACTCAAGACATGGATAAAATCAATCTGTTCTGATTCACTGTTCCTCGATTTCCGATTTGCATATGACTCTTAGACTACCAATTTAGTCCCGGTTGGCCAACCATTTTAGTCAACTTCAAATTCATCGAGAGGCCTACAGATATCTGTTCCCCGTTAGGGTCAAGGGACGAATAAACTTTAACTCATATACTTATGTCTTTTACCAGACAAATTACTCACAACAACACATTTTATAACACCGAGTTACCAATGCGTTTTCGTATTATCAATGAACAACCGTCTAGTAAATCATAACTCATATGTCTTAGCTTAAAGATCAAAAGATATTATCGTCTCAATATTACTCGTGATATAATTCATGAAGCAATCCATTGAGCACGGGTTTATCCAATACTCAAATCTCCATTTCCAAGTACTCATGAATGTTGCAGCAATCTTATTGCAATGTCTAACTCCTTAGACAATCTACAACTAATTCATGACAGCCTTGCTTCATACTTACTCCCTAAAAGCATGAGTGACTGTGGATATTTGAATAATCCAATTATTCAGGAAGTAAAACATGCAAAATGAAACACAATGATATATTATTGAAAAAATTAGTAAACCATTACTCATTAATAAATCACAAAAGTCAAATACAACAACATTGTTACAAGTTTAAAAACCTATCTAATTACAAAAACTTATATCATCTCTTAATCCAATGCTCCTAGCATGCTCATTATGCTTAATCCTACTCAGAGCCTTTGTCAAGGGATCTGCAGGATTATCTTCCGATGATACCCTCTTTACAAGGAGGTGACCTTCTTCTACCCTATGTCTGATGTAGTGGTACTTTCTGTCGATATGTCTGGACTTTCCATGATCTCGCGGTTCCTTTGTCAAGGCGACCGCACCTTCGTTATCGCAGAACAGTTCCAAGGGCTCTTGAATACTCGGGACTACTCCAAGGTCACCGATAAAGTTCTTCAGCCAAGCCGCTTCCTTTGACGCTTCACTTGCTGCTATGTACTCTGATTCGCACGTAGAATCAGCCACTGTTTCTTGCTTGGAACTTTTCCAAGTTACTGCTCCACCGTTCAAAAGGAATACCCAGCCCGACTAAGACCGACCACTATCTCTGTCCGTCTGAAAACTCGCATCTGTATATCCTTCAACTCTCAAGGTATCACTGCCACCGAGGACTAACACCATGTTCTTTGTCTTTCGCAGATACTTGAGTATATTTTTCACAGCTATCCAATGCGCCCTTCCAGGGTTACCCTAGTACCGACTGACCATGCTTAAAGCAAAGGCCACGTCAAGGCGAGTACACGTCATAGCGTACATGATAGATCCTACAGCCGAAGCGTAAGGTACCCGACTCATTTTAGCTATTTCTTCGTCTGTACTCGGACTTTGAGTCTTACTCAATTTTGCATTACTTTGGATACGTAGCTATCCCTTCTTGGAATTTTCCATACTAAACCTTTTCAGTACCTTTTCCAAGTATGTACCCTGACTAAGTCCTATTAGTCTCTTCTTCCTATCTCTCAATATTCTTATCCCGAGAATATAGGCAGCCTCTCCTAGGTCCTTCATGGCGAAACATTTTCCAAGCCAAACCTTGACATCTTGCAAGGTTGGAATATCGTTTCCCATGAGCAGTATGTCATCGACATACAGCACCAGAAAGGTGACTATACTCCTACTAGCCTTGACATATACGCAGGACTCATCCTCGCTCCTAGAGAAGCCAAACTCTTTGACTTTCTCATGGAAACAAAGATTCCAGCTGCGAGAAGCTTGCTTCAATTCGTAGATTGATCTCTCAAGCTTACACACCTTATTAGGATACTTTGGATCGACAAAACCCTCTGGCTGATTCATGTAAACATCCTCAGTCAACTTCCCATTAAGGAAAGCGGTTTTGACGTCCATCTGCCAAATTTCATAGTCATGAAATGCAGCTATGGCCAGCATAATCCTAATAGACTTTATCTTGGCTACTGGTGAGAAGGTCTCGTCATAGTCAACCCCTGGGGTTTGAGTAAAGCCCTTCGCAACCAGTCTCGCCTTGAAAGTGTGTACTTTTTCGTCCATGTCGGTCTTCTTCTTGAAGATCCATTTGCACCCGACTGTCTTTCGACCCGGTACGTTGTCAACCAAGTTCCAAACTTGATTGTCATACATGGACTTGATCTCGCTATACATGGCCTCTTTCCACTTGGCAGACACAGGGCCCGCCACTGCTTCCTGGTAGTTAGCTGGTTCATCCAAATTTATCAGTGTCCTATCACTGACAAACGTGTCCCCATCCGAAGTTATATGGAACCCATAAAACTCGGGTGGCATGCTAACCCTAACGGAACGCCTAAGAGGTAAGGATACATCTGTCGGACCAACAGGAACTTCTTCCTCATGTTGGTTGCTAGTTTCTCCTAAGGTTGCGTCATCTGATGATTCTTGAATTTCTTCCAGATCAATGGTACTCCCACTGTCCTCGCTCGGTCTGTAGAATAGATATCCAAAGGACTGTTTGGGATAACCAAGGAAGAAACACCTTTCGCTTCTTTCTGCGAGTTTGTCTAGAGTCTCTCGTCTAACGAAAGCCTCACAACCCCAGACTTTGATATGTGCCAACGAGGGAACTTTCCCCGTCCACATTTCATGAGGTGTTTTAGCAACCTTTTTAGTAGGGACAAGATTGAGGATATGGGCGGCAGTCTCTAAGTCATACCCCCAGAAGTGAATGGGAAGTGAAGCTCGACTCATCATGGAACGGACCATGTCTAACAGGGTTCGATTGCGCCTCTCCGCAATACCGTTCAACTGTGGTGTCCTGGGAGGTGTCAACTGCGAAACTATTCCGCATTCCTTTAGATAGTCTAGGAACTCGATACTTAGATACTCTCCGCCTCTGTCGGACCTGAGCATCTTTATCTTCCTGCCTAAGTAATTCTCTACCTCGTTCTTAAACTCTTTGAACTTTTCAAAGGTGTCTGACTTATGCTTGATCAAGTAGATATAACCGTATCTACTAAAATCGTCAGTAAAGGTTACGTAGAACCGTGTGCCATCCTTTGTGGTTGATTTGAATGGACCACACACATCCGTGTGAATGATGTCCAGCAGACCCTCACCACTTTCAAAAGACCCTTTGAAAGGTGATTTAGTCATCTTGCCCAACAGACAAGATTCGCATACATCATCCGGCCTGAGGTCTAATGATTCCAATACTCCATCCTTTTGGAGTTGGGCGATGCGTTTCTTGCTGATGTGCCCGAGCCACTATGCAACAGACATGCTTTTTCTACACCACTAGTAGAATCAATATAATTTACACTATGTCCTAAATTGTCAACACATTCAACAGTTTCATACACACCATCACAAGGATAAGCAGTACAAATCAAAATACCATTTTTGAAAACAGAAATCGAGCCAATTTTATTATCAAAAGAAAAATGAAATCCTTGTCTGAACAATGCGTGAAATGAAATAATGTTTCTTGCCATTTCTGGCGAATAGCAACAATTAAATAACTGTATACTAACATCACTACTAAGCACTAAACTGTAAACGCCGATCTTGGTAACAGGGGACGATCTCCTATTGCCCATGATCAAGTTCAGTCTACCGTGCTCCACCTCCCTGCTTTCCTTTAGGCCCTGCAAATCAGAACAAATGTGAAAACCACATCCTGTATCAAGGACCCAAGAATTAGAAGATGGTGAGTTTTTAGAGATAGTGTATATACCTGCTGTCGATGGCTTTACTTTCCCATCCTTGACATCCTGCAAGTATTTGGGGCAGCTTCTCTTCCAATGGCCATTCTCTTTGCAGTAAAAACAGTTGGCTTCATCGGGGTTGGCCACACAAGGAATCTGGGAAGACTTGGTTCTCGAGCCATCGCTTGACGACCCGACCTGAACCTTTTCCCTCCAATTTTGCTTAAGAGGGCCCTTCCTTTTCTTTCCTTTGCCACTTCCAATGGCTAAGACGGGTTGATTAATCGAGGGTACACTTTTACCCTTCATCCCGTCCTCAGCAACCCGAAGCATACGATGCAACTCAGTCAGGTTAGCCTGATTGTTGTTCAAATGATAAGCCAGCCTGAACTGGTCATAAGAACTCGGTAAGGAGTTAAGCACTATGTCAACGGCCAACTCCTCAGGTACAGGCATCGCAAGCTTTCTAAGCCGCTCCACGTAACCTTGCATTCTTTGCACATGAGCGCAGATGGACTCTCCATCTTTAGGTTTGCTGTTCGTGAAGTCCTTGACCACCTCGCACCTCTCGATGCGCTCTTGCTTGCGGAACTTTTCCGCAAGCTCCTTGTGCATCTCAAAGGGCCAGTAGTCTACGTATATCCTTTGCAATTCGGGGTTCATTGTGGCGATCATGATGCAGGCCACTTTGGTCGCATCATTAGAATGTTTTTGGTATGACGCAATTTCCTCGGGAGTAGCAGTTTCAGGGTCAATATCGACAAGCTCGGTCTCGAGGACATACTATTTATTCTCGTACCTCAGAGCCATCTTGATATTTCTAATCCAGTCATTGTAGTTTGTCCCGTTCAATTGAACCTTGGAACACAGTGAGAGGATAGAGGGAACACTGGAGTTTGAGTGGGGAGCGGATTGATCAGCAGAAGACATCTATAAAAGAATGTAAGTTTGATTAGATACTTGTCGGTCCTTATAATAACCCAATATAAAATAAGGCTAGAATCCAACTATAACAATTTGCAACATAGAAGAGGGATGCCGTAATCTATAAGCAAATTTTATAAAGGTAGGCGAATGACGATTCAGCCGATTCCACCGCGGAAAAATAATCTTATTATAAATGGAATTCCTAGTTTCTTTTGAGATTTATTGAACTGTTCAATAGCATGTTTAATCTCGGATATGCCCCACCGTTTGTGACTGGGATGCCGAGGATCACAAACCGGGTGTGAATAACCATGCAAATTAGCTTGTTACTCTCGGGGTTCATTATCATCTCAAATTGATGTACCGGTTAACCACACATGCTCCATCAACAATGATAACACCCGAGACACCCATTACCACTCTTTATGAACCCCCATTGGTGTGCCGGTAAACCACACACGCTCCACCAACGTTTCATAAAGTGCAATGTGCAATTTCATGGGGTAGCATCAAATTTACATTTTTCCTAAAGTAACTAGATTGGGATTTTGTATAAAGGTTCTAGTACTTTGATCATTATACTTTTAATGATTAAGTGGTCCTATCAAAACTGTTCGGCTAACGGCCCTCCACTGATCAGGCGAGCGGTGGGCGAGAGTGTCCACCCATTAGACCGCCATTTTATAGGCAGCCTCCTTATACCCACTTTATAGACCAGCTTCGTGAATGAGGACTACTGTTGAATTGACTGACCAATTTTATCTTATACATATAGTATTAACAATTAATAACATATATAAGATGTATTTTAAAACCCTTTAAAATATTCAAGGTTTATCTTTTAATTTTACCAAATTTAACAGTTAAATTTTAAATTAAATTAAACCTTAAAATCGATTTAATCAATTTTAATTACCAATAAATTAAATTAATTAGATCTAAATATTTTAAACATTTTAAAATATTTTTCTGGATTTTTCCATTAATTTTCGATAATTTAAAATTAATTAAATCCCCTTTTGAATTATCTTTTAATTAACAATTAATTAAATTAATTCACTGAAGATAGGTTTATCCAAATTAATCAAATTAATTAAAACCTATCCTCAACCCCCTAGATTTCGAATTCAAATAATGGGGTTTAAGGTTATCCTTTTAATTAAAAAATAAAGTTACCAAAAATAGAAAACCTCCAAAAACGCTAATGTCAGATTTCGAAAATAGAAAGGGGGGGGGGGGATTAGGGTTTCCAAAACCCTAATCCTAGAAATCGATCCTAATTAAAATTAGGGTTTATAGGCAATAAACCCTAAAACAGTTATAGCAATTCAACAAGAAAACAAAACATGCTCTGATACCACTGAAAGGTTTTCTACAAACCATGAACTAAATAACCTAAGTTCACATCCAACCTATGAGGATCTATGTTTTCTTCTAATTGAACATATAACAAAAACCTAGAGGCCAATAAAAGAAACTAAAGATTAAAACAGAAAAACCAACCTTAATTTCTTGGAAGCTGAGCAGCAAAATTATCCTGCCTCAAATGAAAGTCACACCCAAGCTAAGAGGAGAGGGGATCGAAAATTCCAGAGAGAGTATATGAAAGTGGCGAATTCAATATGGTTCCCAGAGACCCTTATTTATAGTTTTCCAGATGGCCAGTTGATAAACCTTAGAGATAAACCTTTTTGAATTCAAATAAGATAAACCTTTTATCTTACAATTCAAACTCCATTTTATCTTATTATATTAATTTCGAAATCTATATATTTCCATATATAAATTTCGACCTCCACTGGTCACTGTCACACTGCCACTTATTCAACTATTGAATAATTACAGTTTTAGTCCCTGCACCTTTAATTAATTAAATTAATCCTCAAATTAAATGCAATTAATTCCAGATTAATTTATAATTAATTAATAATGTTTCTAATTAATATATTATGACTTTAATATATTAATAAACCATATATTTAATTCCTATTGATTTATTAATCCCATACTAAGTCAACCTTTCTCTCTACCGAATTTTCTACCAAACCTCCAGCCAAGAGGGCAACCCAAATGGACTGTGCTTCTATTAATTAGGTAAATACTAATTATTAGTCATGGCTTAGACACCTAATCCAACACCTAAATGTTAAATTCTAAGACTGCAAAAGTACCATAAGATTGGGGCTCAGGAGGGAAAGTTCAATCAGTGGTGTATGGTATTCGTGTATGTACACTCGAAAAGGGTGGCCCTCAAGAACTAAAGCACCTCATTACCTATGTGAGATAATGTTGATGAAAGCTTGTTACATGGGTACCATAGAAAGTAATGAAGCTTTTTTAGTGGCCTACGGAATTTGAATAAGTAAACTCTGTACAATATTGAGTCAAAAATTTGTAATCATGATTTTCGTAGAAAGTCACGAGTCTTGAAGGTACAAAGTTAAAGCCAAAGGTATTAATCAGTGCGGCATAGGTAACTTACACACAAGTTTTTAAAGTCGCATAAGCTATATGAAATAAAGAAAATATCATAAGAAATAGCAACAAAGTTCTGAAAAGTAAATCAATTCAAGGAAAGTATGCAAAACGTTTTGATAAAGGATTATAATATGTGGCTGTTCACCGTCCCAATTGAAATCTTGACAAATAAGTTAGCATGTAGCTAGTATGAGGATTACAACATAGCTTTGTATTGTTGACGAAATAAAACCCTAAAACATTTATTAGTACATAGTATTCTTCAAGGAATATCATTTTAATTGTAGACATTGTTAGGTCTTGACCAAAATAGGTTGAGTTAGGTTCCTAGGTTTACAAAGAGTACGAGGCTTATGATGTCCTTAAACTGAGGAAAAACCTCAAATAGACAAATAATTATGCGTAAACGAGAAAATCTCGAAGTTAATCAAACTGCTTAAATGTTAAATTCTAAGTTTTCAAAAGTACCATAAGATTGGGGCTCAGGAGGGAAAGTTCAATCAATGGTGTATTGTATTCATGCCGGTAGACTCGAAAAGGATGGCCTTCAAGCACTAAAGCACCTCATTACCTATGACCGGCTGGTGTGGGATAATGTTGTTGAAAGCTTGTTACACGGGTACCATAGAAAGTTTTGAAGCTTCTTTAGTGGCCTACAGAATTTGAATAAGTAAACTCTGTACCATCTTGAGTCGAAAATTTGTAATCACGCGGATTTTCGTAGGAAGTCACGAGTCTTAAAGGTACAAAGTTAAAGCCAAAGGTATTAATCAGTGCGACATAGGTAACTTACACGTGAGTTTTTAAAGTTGCTTAAGCTATATGAAATAAAGGAAATATAATAAGAAATAGCAACAAAGTTCTGAAAAATAAATCAATTCAAGGAAAGTATGCAAAAAGTTTTTATAAAGGTGTGACTACGTGACAAGGCCTAGTGATATCAAGTATTCTAGTCGTTGTTGAGCACTGTTTTAAGTATAATATATATCTTAAATCACAATATTACTCACGTTTTGTGATAAGTGTGTTCTATGCGAATTATATTAAATACAGGTTAAAAAGCGTACAAAATGACAATTTTATGGAAGAAGGCTACGTTCAGTAGAAAGAACATGTGTGTCGCGAGCCCAGAAGAGCTATGCAACGCGGTGAGCTGTGTACCGCATGAGATTTGAATTTTCAAAGTACGAAGAATCGGGGTTTTTGGATAAGCTGCGCCGCGGATAAGCCCTTCACACGACGCGGCCATGCATTTTTCACAACTATAAATAGAGGCCTCCGGTTCATGATTCGAGAGCGATGATTCGACCTTTGAGGGGAACTCATGCTTCTTCGACTCAGATTTTCATAGTATAGTGATCGATACTTGGTAGTTTGATAGTGTTAGTATTTATTTCATATTTTCGGTATATGTTCTTATGTGTGTCAAGGATTCTGATTTGTAGAATTCCTTTGACCACTGAGATCTGGATTTCCCCTGAAGTAAAAAACATTCGGCTGTCGGTGTGGGTTTAGTTATAATACAAGTTTCATTTTTCGTTATATCTTATGTTCATTTACGATTTCGGTTCAATATTCGTTATCGTTTGCTTGATTGTTGACGTGGGATTGTTTCTGATTTCTGAGTTACATCTCGGGATAAGATTGTGTTGGTTTTGATTTTTCGAGATTTGGATGCAATTTAGATCGATAGTTACAATTGCATATTTTCGATATTTTCGATTGTTTTCACGTGTATGGATAAAAACCGTCTATAGAGTGACACTATAGACTGGTCGAGTTCTTGATACAGATATTGACCACTGACTCCACGATTCGACCGTTACTTGCCACTAGCTAGTGAGCTGTAAGGTATAAATATTGTATTTTTTACCGCATCGACAACTGCGGCGTGTCAAATTTTGGCGCCGTTGCAGAGGAGTTGTAGGCTTGATATAATGTGTCAGTTGGTTATTTTAGTGATAGTTTTTGGTTTTTGATTGTTTTTAGACGGTCGTTTGCACTTTGTGCTTGCGTATGCGTCGAGGTGAACATACGTCACCTCTGCTTTTTGATTTAGAAATTGAATGGCCCGCGTGACAGAATTGTGTATGTAAGCGGTTATCCAATATGAGTTTGAACAATGTGCTAGTCGAGGATGTTACCAATGAGCCACCAAGCGAGGTATCAGGGGGATGGCCGTTTGTGCCCCCGGTTCCATTGAATAATAATGAAGCTTCCATGAGTACTGGTGGTGTTGCAGTTTCAGCCCCTACATCCCTTCCACCACCATGTATTCAGCCTGTAGGTCCACCTGTTAGTCAACCTATTCCCAACCCTTGTGGGAATTCTGCAACTATTGTGCCGATGTGGGGAGTACAAAACCGTGACGGTGCTCCACACAAACGCCAGCCGGTACAGACTCCTCAACCACAGCAACCACCACAACCCCAAAAACCTTAGCAACTTATTTTACAACCACAACAGCAGCAATACCAGGCTCAAGTTGGAGACCTGGGTAACGAGGAAGATGATGAGGGTTGGATGGCAAACAACCCTAAAAACAACAATCCCCAGTGGAACCAAGGTCGAGGACCTCCACGCCAGTAGCAGCAATACAACAACCAATGTCAGGGGTAACGATACTGTAATAACGATTTATACAATGATGGTAATCTCATTCCCCCTCTCTATTTTGCACAGCCGATTGGGCAATCGGTTGCATCACACTTCCAATCTCATGAGTATGCGATGTGTCGCCTATTTATTTTCCTGAGAATGTAGATTTTCAAGTTGAAATTAGGCTGCAATTATTAGGAGTGTTGCATGAATTCAAAGGTTATCGACAGGACGACCCGTATAATCACTTGTACGAGTTTTTAGCTATTGCCAACGCGAATACACCTAGGATTGCCAATAGGAATTTCTTTAGGCTTAGGTTATTCCCATTCATGCTTAAAGACAAAGCAAAATATTGGTTCACGTCACTGCCAGCAAGCAACATTACAACATGGGAAGAATTGAAGACCAAGTTTCTGCAAGAATTTTATCTGGTAAGCAAAACATCAGAAATCAGGAGGGCGATTCAAGACTTTCAACAGAAGCCTTGGGAAGCATTTCACGATGCTTTTGAAAGACTGAAGGAGTTATTACGATCATGTCCGCATCACGAATTTCCGAGATGGTAACTTGTCAAATTCTTCTATGATGGTGTTGACACCATAAACCAAGTCATGATTAATGCATCGTCAGGAGGCACAATTATGATGCAAGATCCCGAAGCAGCATGGAGGTTCTTAGAACAATTAAGCAATGGTTCTAAGACTCACTACTAAACAAGGAAACATGTCAACACCTCTTCAGCAGCGGTAGTGGGAATAGACAGCGAGTGGAAAAAGGAGGTAAAAATGAGATTGGAGATCTCAATAGGAAGTTTGATCAATTGATAGCTACGATACAACAGGGACCATCAAACTTGCAACAAAATGGTCAGAAAGGACACAAGACTCAAGAAGTTAATTAGGTGTATGGTCAAGGACAGTACAACAATAACAATGGACGACCGTACACGCCATACAATGAAGGAGGTCAACATTTTGGTGGTAACAATCAACAATACAACAACAACCGTCAGAATAATCATCATGGACCAGCATCGAATCAGTCGTGATAGTATCAGCAGGTCAACAACAACAATGGTTTGAGCAATAAGGGAGCCAACAACACCAATCATACTGTTCCAGAAACTCAAGAGAATATATTGGCAAATTTTTATGAATTCGTGACTTCGAATCAGCAATAAACACAGGCTAATACAAAATCTATTGCCAACATGGAACGACAGATTGCTCAGTTAGCTGAGGACTCAAGGAAAATGGATGATGGCAAACTTCCTAGCAACACAGAAGTTAACCCAACTCATACGCAACGGGTAGGGAAGGAGCATGTGAATGCCCTAGAAAGTTGTTCAACAGAGCAGGTTTGGAGGAAAGTGAGAGTGGAACATCTTTTTGGGACGGAAAATAAGGACATGGGCATTCAGGAGGAAGAGCAGTCGGTTGTAGCAGCCCTTAAGAAAAAGAAAACTTCCAAGGCGAAGAAGAAGCAAAACACACCGACTAAGCCATCCATCAACCAACCTGTTTTACACCAATTGAAAGACGTGTCAGGTGATTCTAAAATCTTAAAGGAGATTTGCAAGGAGAAGAAGAAAGTTAACGTTTCAACACCAGAAAAAGTTCGTCTTACCGTTAAGGTGTTAAGTTTTGTGGATCCATGTGACAAGAAGATTAAAGTTCAAGGGTAAATATTGTAAATTAGTTTCCAATTCAATTTGCAATTGAATTGTTATGTCTTGTGCAGTGTGTTTGGTAGAGAAGCAAAATGCACCAACAATTGTAAATTGTAATCTTATTGAGTTAATAAGATTTCTCTAGTTGCAGCCCGTGGACGTAGGATTTGCACCGAATCCGAACCACGTAAAAATCCTTGTGTTCTTCTTGCTTTATTTTCGTGAATTTGTGTGTGTGATAGTGTTTCCGATGCGTGTACCCTGTCTGATTCCTAACAACTGGTATCAGAGCTTTGGGTTTCGGAGGAGGTCTCGGTTTTAGAAATTAGAGTATGATCTGTGGTTGCAGTTTTGTCTGACCTTCCACATCAGAAACTAATTTCTATTAATTGTATCAAAGGTATCTCGGTACTTTGAAGGGTACTGTTTTGTCACACAAAAGTACTATAAAATATTTGTCTCTTGTTTGTCGTAATGGCTGAAGACAAGGTTGTAATCGAGAAGTTCAACGGTTCTGACTTTAGCTGGTGGAAAATGCAATTAGAAGCATTGCTATGTCAGAAAGATTTGGACGTGGTACTTGGAAACAAACTGGAGAAAATGGAAAAAGCTGCTGAAGATGCGTGGAACTCAAAGGACGAGAAAGCTAAGGGAGTTATTACATTGTCGTTGGAAAGGAGCGTCGCTTTCAACATCATGAAGGAAACCACGGCGCGTGGTATGATGGATGCTCTGACGAACATGTATGAGAAACCGTCGGTGGCTAACAAGGTGTTCTTCGATGAAGGAATTGTTCACGACAAGGATGAATGAAGACAGCTCAGTTATGATTCACATTAACAATCAAAATTCAATTTTGTCCAGATTGTCATCTGTGGGAATTAAATTTGATAACGAGACTCAAGCTTCACTGCTACTAGTTTCACTACCTGATAGCTGGTCTGGAACAGTAACCGCTGTTACAAGTTCAGTGGGGACCAGTGGTATGACTTTTGAAGGGGTTAGAGATTTGGTTCTTGGTGAGGATGTCAGACGCAAGAATCAAGGTGGATCTTCTTCTTCTAATTTATTAAATATCGGAAGAGGTAGAGGGAATAGCAGGAATAGTGGGAGCAGTGGGAGTCGAGGAAGAAGTTCTTCTAGAACTAGGAAGAATGTGAAGTGCTGGAACTGCCAAGAGGTGGGACATGTTAAGAGTCAATGTCCAAAGAAAGAATTAAACATTGCTGGTGCTGAGGGTGTGTCTGAGGATGATGCACTGATACTAAGTATGGAAAGTTCTGTAGACTCTTGGGTCATGGATTCAGGGGCTTTGTTTCACGCCATGGACAACGGAGAAACGATGGTGAATCTAAAAGAATGAGATTTTGGGAAGGTACGGTTAGCAAATGACGAGATGCTTTAAGTAACGGGCATCTGAGATATTGATCTGGTTACTTCATTGGGAACTACATGGAACCTGAAGAATGTCAGGGTGATTCCGGAGCTGAAGAAGAAATTGATTTCTGTTGGTCAGCTGGATAAACAAGGACTGGAAGTAAGGTTTGGTGGTGGTAAATGGAGGGTGGTAAATGGTAATTCGGTGATTGCTCAAGGTATGAAGCGTGGGTCATTGTATATGGTTGAGGTACCTGTTGAGGGATGTATGACCGTCCCCGTTAAGCATGACAAAATCTGGTTCGCTAAATCAAGTGCTAAGAGAGTTCATTTTGCGAACATGATTTCTGGAGCCAAGGGGATGTTAGCTGAACGAGTCGGAAAGTCTAAACCATTCAGGGGATTTTGTGACAGTGGGAGCTCAAGGTGTGTTCCGGCTACAGTTACAAAAAGCCGTTGGGTTTTGAAGACTGAGACTGAAAAATTCTCTCCTGTTGGAGGTTTGCAAAGTTTGGAGAGTGTTAGTGGTCCTCGGTGTATCTCTGGAGCTGGTGGAGTGTCCAAACCGGTTGAGACAGAGGATGAGTCGGTGGTGGGATTAGCCACGGCTGAGCTGGAGCTAGTGGGAGCTTCAACTAGCCCTTCTAGTACTTGAAGATGAGGTGCGGCTGCAACTAAGGAAATTTGATTGAGTCTAGCTTGTTCTTAGGAACTAGAAGCTTGGAAGACTGATTTGGTTGAAGATTACTGGAGTTACTGTATTGTTCATGTCTCCAAGTGGGAGATTGTTAAGTTTTGTGGAGCCATGTGACAAGAAGATTAAAGTTCAAGGGTAAATATTGTAAATTAGTTTACAATTCAATTTGCAATTGAATTGTTATGTCTTGTGCAGTGTGTTTGGTTTAGAAGCAAAATGCACCAACAATTGTAAATTGTAATCTTATTGAGTTAATAATATTTCTCTAGTTCCAGCCCGTGGACGTAGGATTTGGACCAAATCCGAACCACGTAAAAATCCCTGTGTTCTTCTTGCTTTATTTTCGTGAGTTTGTGTGTGTGTGATAGTGTTTCCGCTGCGTGTACCCTGTCTAATTCCTAACATAAGGCTAGTGAGGCATTGTTAGGGACACTACCTAAGAAAGAAAAGGATCCTGGCACCCCGTATATCACCGTCACTGTTGGTGATGTAGTCATAAGAAATACTTTATTGGATTTAGGAGCTAGTGTCAATGTGCTGCCCAGCTATTTGTATAACAAATATAAAAATGAGGAGCTGGAACCCGCTAACGGTTCTTCAATTGGCTAACCAATCCACCAAGGTCTCGAGGGGTAAGTTGACGAATATGATCGTAAAGGTCGGGGATTTCTTCTACCTAGTAGATTTTCTGGTCATGGAGTTTGAAAGCTTGGAAGATACACTTGCGTTGATCCTTGGACGACTGTTTTTAGCTACGGCTGGAGCAGTCATGGATTGCAAAATTGGTGATGTGGATATCACGTTTGGATCAAGAAAAAAAAGGTTGAACATGTTTGGATGTCTGCTGTCTCTTCCACCGGGGTACGAAAACCAGCACACGACTATTAGACCCCCCATGATGCAAAAGATGGATGGCAGAGGAAAAGAAGATGAAAACCGAACACATGAGGGTGAAGATGAAGTGATTCTCTGGAAAGCAAAGGGACACACGCTCAACTCAATGGACAAACTAAAACTTTTGGACATGATCGAGATGATGGAAAATAAAAATCAAGCATTTGCAAAAGGTGTGAGTTGTAGGGAAGTAAAACTGTTTCAAATCTTGGATGCACAACAATAATGGATAAATCAAAGAAGTGATCGAATGATGCGTTTGACAACATTAATGGAGACATTAGTTCATGATATCGCTCATGAGATGGAAAAGCTTGTGTCGAAAGAAGAGTAAGGACATCACGGTATGGCTGAAGAAGTTAAACTTAGCGCTTGGTAGGAGGCAACCCATTCGTAGGTAGTTGGGATTTATTTTCCGTAACAATTAGGAGCATAGTATCATCATCATCTCGGAAGACGGAGTACAAAGCAAGTGTGGGGTCAATTTTCAAAGAATTAAGTGAAATTGGAGTAAGTGCCGCGGGAGGTGATAGGACATGACGCGGGATATTGGGAGAACCTGATGCGCAGGGGTTCTCGTAAAGGCGCGCGTCGCGGATCGAGGTTTACCACGCCGCGGATTCTGATCGGTCAAAAACGTTCTACCAGGTATGTAATTTTCACTTTTCACACAACTCATCATCCACACACCGCGGACGACAGAGCCTCGATCAAACCTCGTGATTTTTGTGATTTTCTTGCATTTATGTGATCCGCTACTTAGGTACGTTGATAACGCCTAGTAATATCAAGTATTTTAGGCGTTATTCAGCTGTGTTTTAGTTAATTTATATTTATTAATTGGCTAATATCACTTACTTTTGTGCCAAAGTGCTTGGAAATGTTTTTAGTGTAAATGCAGGGGTTTTAGTGCAATTCTGGAGAAGTTACGGAGCAAAACGGACAAGAAAAAGAAGTCTGGACACATTAGCGTCGCTAACTTTTATAGTTAGCGTCGCTAATGTTCGCAGGAGGGAAAATCTGCAATTCAAAATTCGAACGCGCGCGTGGAAGTTTCCAGATCCAATATTAGCGACGCTAATTATCACATTAGCGACGCTAATGTCAAAAAATCATAAAATCTGCGTTTTTGAGTTTTATACTCCGAAAAGTCGGGATAAGGCAACACGCGCGTCGCGGATTCTAAGTGGCCGCGGCGCGGAAACCCTAATTTCGCATAACTATAAATACCGGAGTCCCGTCCGACTTTTCACTCATCCCGGGACGCGAAGGAGGGATCCAAAGGCAGACGGGACTCCGGTATTTATAGTTATGCAAAATTAGGGTTTCCGCGCCGCGGCCACTTAGAATCCCGGGACGCGAAGGAGGGATCCAAAGGCACTATTTCGTCAGTTTTTCAGTGGGAATCAATATTTTGGTTAGTAATTTAGTTTTTCTCTTATTTTATCAACTCGGTATCGAGGTATTCCGCAATCGGGATTTCCATCGATTACTTGATGTTTGTTTAGATTCATAGTTTCTGATTTCAGTAAGTAACATTAGTCTAGGATTTGGTTTGGTTTGGTTAGTTCATGTTTGATTTGGTTTTTGACATTGGTCTTGGAATTGTGTTTTTAGTTGGTTTTTGGAAAAGTAGAAACAATACCGCTGACTGTAGAGTGACACTACAGTTGGTTTACTATCGTCTTGTCCTAACCACGTAACTCCTGCGGATCGACCCTGACTACCACTGTACTAGTGTGTGTTAGGTAATTCTCTTATTTTTGACCGCACGACGACCTAGGCATGTCATACGTTCATTGAACAAGTTCATGCAAGTTAATACATGTGATTAGGGATAGGAAATAGATCAAATAGGGTTTTAGAGAAAACATAGAAATACGTCAATGTTGAGCTTTGGGGTGTTGTTTTTGCAAAATTCGCACCCTAATAAGCTTAGTAGGTTGTATTAGAACCCTTTGCATGCATTAATGGAAGCAAACAGGCACAAAAATATAGGTTTTTCGAAGCAGTCATACGCTGCGACGCGGCAGTCTCATCAGCCGCGACGCGACATTCGAATCAACGCGTGGCATCTTAGCCGCGACGGCTGCAGGACTGACTTTGGGATCGACGACTGCCCTTCCTCTACCACACTTGGACCCATCCAGAGGGGGCACATACATTTACATGCCGAGGCTGGGAGAGATTGATGGCCCGAGAGGATGACATCGCCTACAGAGAGCTCATACTGGAGTTCTTTTCCACATGTTGATACGACCCTGGCTCCGACGAACCCACAACCCACCTCATTAGATTCAGACTCGGGGGCAGAGCCGAGGGTGCACCATTAGAGAGTTTGCCAGACGTATGGGGATCTACACTCGAGAGGAGATGGATAGCATCCATTTTCAACCTTTCCTGGATGCTTGCCTGACTGCACAGCCACGACGAGATACGGACGAGGTCATTTGGGCACGGATGTCCAATGACCGATTCGAGGCCAGGGAGGCTAATGAGAGCCTGTTCCGCTCCCTGCTACACCACATCATGCACCGTATCATATCCACTTCCATTGCACATCGCAAGGGGAGTGAGAAGGTGCCCCGGGAGGACATGTTTTACATGTGGGTCCCCTCCGACTCGAGCCGGTTTCTCAACCTGCCCTATATTTTGGCTATCTTTTTGGCATCCATGGCCTTGGGGAGTAGCGAGAGGAGCCCGATGACTGTAGGGCATTTTATCACGAGGCTAGCCTGATCCTACAACATCCTTACGGGCGATGTCACCCCGTCTTATGCAGGGACGACTATTGGAGACGATGGGGGTGGTACAACAGACGCAGCAGGGTGAGTATGTGATAGCACCTGAGACTCCACCAGCACACTGCCTGGGAGCCCAGCAGGTACAGCTAGAGCCAGCGCCAGAGGTCGAGGAGGAGGATGAGGTGCCATTGGAGCGGCCCTCGAGGAGGAGGAGAGTGACGCCAGTTGTCCAACCACCAGCACAGCAGCCTGTAGACGTCCAGCTGCGTTGTGTGACTTGACAGCTGTAATGGCGGAGATTAGGGAGCAGATGAGATGCATTGCGGAGTCACAGCGGGCCCCTCTTATCAAGGCTGGATTATAGCCACGACCCTTCCCTACCAGAGACCACGATGAGGCTGGCCCACCTGGGACGCAACATGATGATGATGAGTGACTTTATTTGTTTCTTTTTCTTATTTTTGAAGACATTGTATATAAACTTGCTGCTTTAGTTGTTTTTACGTTTTCTTTTAATGGTTTATCTGAGTGTGTTATGTTGCAAGCTACAGATGAGATCTACCAACAAGTAGCATAACACAAGTGTGGGGTCACCGTAACCCTACACTTGTAATACGCCGGCGTGTTCACTATTGCGCCACAACTCCGGACAAACAAACCAAGACGTGCAATTGATATCCTATTACAAATGGTTCCGACAATCAAGCTATTCACCGTTAAATGGGTAACTATTTTCTCCCTTGTTTTGAATTTTTATGTACAACGGGGATGTTGTATGATTTAAAGTGTGGGGTGGGGACGGTCGAAAAGATATTTTTTCAATTTTTTAAAAAACAAATATAATTTTCAAATTTTAGCAATTTTCAAAAATTTTTAAGAAGTTGTAACTTGAAAACGAATAGCTTTTTGAGTGTCATAGCAATATGGTATTTTTCAAAGAATACTATTTAGTTGTTATTATCCTAGTTTTGAGTTAAAATGAGTTGAGTATTTAGAAGTTAGAAAAATTATGGATTTAGAACATCTTTGGATTAGGATTCAGGAGGGAACTATCAATCGGTGGCCTTTGTTGTTCGAGCCGGTAGGTCCAGAAAGGGTGGCCCTGAAAAGGCATTGTTGGGCTATATTTTATGGTTTATGCTTTGTTTAATGGTCTTTAGGTGACTTGGGCTTTGGCTTGATATAGTGTGGGCTTGTACTTGAGTCTAGTATATATAGGGATGTTTTAGGCGTGTTCTGGGGTTGGAGACGTGACCACGATTGTTTGGTATTAGATCTTATGTACTCGACATTTCATTAATACAAGTATGTGCATTGAAGATCGATTTATCTCTTGATTATAGTTCTAAATTGTTTCTCATAGCTTGATTGAGATTCCGCATCAATCAAGTTTTTGGATTGATATCGTGTTCAAGATCGTTTTTTGGGACTTACAATTGGTATCAGAGCTTTGGTAGGTATCAATCGATTCAAGAAGGTTAATTGAAATTTTTGATAAATTCCGAGTTGATTTAAAAAAATTGCTGTTCATAGTGGTGTTCTTTGTGTTCTTCGGGTTCTTGATTATTTTCTTGGAAAGTATCGTGATTAGAATCATCCCTTTGGAAGGTATCGAGATTTTGGGAATTTGCCAAAATTGAAAAATGATCAGAATATTGATTTCGGTTGGGAATTAGGAGATTTCGGCGGCAAGCTTGGGTTCTCGGTCAACCATTAGATCAAACCTCGACCTTTGGAGTTTTCTGTCAACAAACTTTGATTTTTTTGGAGTTTTCGGTCATCAACTTTGATTTTTGAGGGTTTTCGGTCAACAAATTTCTAAAAATTTTAAGGTTTCTAGTCAATCTTTTTTTTTTGTCAACGATGGTTCTTAGCACCCAAGAGGTTTGCGAAACTCCATGCAATCAAGCTTCCGAAAACATAATAAATAAATACCGTGAACAAAATGAGCGATTACTAAGAGAAGTGTTTGATCTTAAAAATTAAATTTACAATATTAAAAAAGTCAATAAACCGCTTAAAGAAAAACTTGATTCTCAAACAACAGATTTTAAGAAATTAAAAGAAGAATACCGTGTTAAATGTTGTCACCATCAATTTGCCAAAGAAAAGATTGTCAATCTGACTGTCGAACTTGACGCATTCAAAGCAAAATTCCAAGACGCTGAATTTAATTTTAAAAAATTCGATGTATCAAGTGCGACAGTCGAATCAATGATTAAGCATCAGCTTTAATGGCAGAATAAACAGGGTGAGGGCCTGGGGTATAAAAATGTTCCCCCTCCATTAAATAACAACTATACCCCAGCCCTTGAAATAAATGAGATAGAGAAAACGGAACAACGTGACCAGCAAACTGGTTCAGCTGAAACTGAAAAACCCAACCCGGCTGATAAAGTTGAGGTAAATGACACTAATGCTTCTGTTCCTTGTGCAGATAAAGAAGTGAAAGATGAAAAGAAGTCTAGCTTTGTTCAAAATTCATCAAAAACTAACATTTCATCTACAGTTGCCTCTAATGATCGTGTGAACCAAAACACTGAGAATGATGATTGTTCAAAGACTCGTGGTGATGCTGTTTCAAATACAAGTTCAAATAATCGTGCTTCTGAAAAAATTAAGCCACGAAAATCTATGAAACAATCGGATGTATGTGTGTGTGTGTGTGTGTGTGCTTGTGGACATTCCTTGAAACAAACCTCATTTAGACCTAGTCCCAATCATTCGTTCTTAAATAGACAAACATGTTTTAGTTGTGGGACTCCTGGTCACATTGCTAGGAACTGTCGACACTACTTATACATTCCTTACCATGAGTGGAAGAACGTGCCAAGAGGAAGAACTTTCAAAAGAAATCCGTTAACGTCTCGCTCACGTAATGGTGATTGGAATGCTGCCAAGGCAAAGAATCAGGCCCAAAAGGACAAGAAGACTAATTTAAGAGATGGTTTTGCCAAACCAAAACATGTGAGGTCAAATTCATCTCAAGGATCGTCTTCTAGCTCACACTCACAATACAAGCCCAAGTCAAAGGGCAGTTCTGCTCCAAGGACAAATGTTGAAGCGCCCATCTAGTTAAACGACAAGAGACTCAAGCCAAATTACAGATGGGTTCCCAAAGGCCTTATTTCAAAATCACCTAAAAGTTCTGACAATTCTTCTTGTTCTTCCTTTGATAAACATAATATGGTATGGGAAAGAGTGTGAAGTACAGATGAAAGTGGTTAACCCAGTTTCAAAATGAGCTGGGTTCCCAAAAGCAACTAATCGTGCATCGTGTGCAGGAGCAGCCATGGATGAATATCATCAGAACCTGGTATGTTGATAATGGTTGTACCATGCACATGTTGGGAGACATCTCTCTACTGCACACCATTCAAAATTTCAACAGAGAGTATATGTCCTTTGCGGGAAAGAAAAATGTATAGTTCACTCAAATGGGGACAGTATCTAACGAGGTTCTTCAACTCAACTGCTGAAATATGGTTTGAATTCTATTAACTCTCCTATCTCTTTCAGTTTGATGTGCTTATAGGATTTTCTTGATGATTCTTTTTGTGATTGATAAATAAGTTTTTTTTGTAAAATTTGTTCATATATTTAGTTAATTTTCCTCTATGCACAAATTTAGGGGGAGAGTTAATATAATAAATTATAAAATTCAAAAAATCCAAATATATTTCTTTATGCAAATTGTTAGGGTGAGAATTAAAACCAAAAAAAAAAATAAAAAAAAAATCATAAGAGTTCAAAAATACAAAAATATATATGTTCAATTATACTTTATTTTCAAGTTTGTCCTGGTCTTGTAAAATGATATTCATGATGATAATAATAGCTGCTTTTCAGGTAAATTGTGACTCACATATATTACAAAGTAAAATAATTAGAATTGAAGTGATACAAAGAAGGTTTAGTGTTTGTTTGAGGATTTTGAATGGTTCTTGTGGTCGCCTATCTGGTTTGTGTACTATCACCATGAGCTTAAAATGTTCATTATGCTTCAAGTTGATATGAAAACGGCTTTGTCTAGAAATCAGTTTCTACTTAATTTCATCTACTTACATGGCTTATTGAACTTGGCTTCCCCAAATGTTTGGGATTGAGAGTGCTTTTAGTATACTATCTTGGTCTGCTGCGTGAGTCCAAATGTCACAACCCATACTCAAAAGAGTGTTGAGGTTTAGGCTAAAAGAGGCCAATGAGCACACATGTCAAAAAGGTCACTAGGTTTAAATGAAAAGAGGCACAAGATTAGCCCAAATTAGAGAACTGACATCATCGCAGTCGTTAATACGGTCAAAAATACTAGATTTAACCTTACAGCTCACTAGCTAGTGGAAGTAAGGGTCGAACTGTGGAGTCAGTGGTTGGCGCTCTGTGTCGATAAACCGATCTATAGTGTCATTCTATAGACGGCAGATCAATAACACATGGGAAACACAAAAAAAGTCAAACAAAAACCAAAACAAACTCATATCTGATTGCAGATCGAGAAAACAATAAATAAACGAACAATAACCGAATGATTACTTTATAATTCAAAACCAAACTTAAACCAATATACAAACACTATACTAACTAAATCTAAACTACCAAATATTCATAAAACTATTCAACGAATCCAAACGAAAATCGAGTAATCGACGGACAATCCGATTGCGAAATACCTCGATACCGAGTTGATAAAACGATAAAAAAACTAAATATAAACCAAACCTACTGATTGCCACTGAAAAACTGACAAAATTATGCCTTCAGATCCCCTAGTGGTGCCTCGGGATGCTTCAAAAGTCGGACGGGACTTCGGTATTTATAATCGTGCGAAAACAGGGTTCCTCGTCGCGGCATAGCTCATTCCGCGACGCGCACTTCTTCCAGAGCCCGATATCTCAGAGTTATAAATTCAAAAACGATGATTTTATCTTTATTGCGAGATAACGGCGCTTTCTAAGAGAGATAGGGCCTCTATCTTTGCCCAGATTCGTCTTATTGCCCTTTTTGCTCCATAACTTCTCCCAAATTGCACTAAAACCCATGTATTTACACTAAAACATTTCCAAGCACTTTGGCACAAAAGTATGTGATATTAGCCAATTTTAGAAGGATAAATTAACTAAAACCCAGCTAAACAACGACTAAAATACTTGATATTACTAACCGTTGTCAAGACCTTAAAAGAGGCCAATGCGCTCACATGAATAAACCTAAGGAGCATCAATGCAAATTGTATAAGAACTCCTCAAAAGATGCCAATGATGCACAAAAGGAGCATCAATGAAAATTGTGTAAGAACTCCTTAAAAGGTGCCAATGATGCACAAGTCAAAAGAGGGAGAAAAACATGTAAGAGCGTCGACTCAAAAAGAACATAGGCTTAAGGAAAACAGACAGTTAACCAAAGAGTTTCTTGATTAGAAAGGGGAGATAGTCCATGTTTGGTATGGAAATTATGTTGAGAGATCAATTTTTGAGTAAAAGCTTTTTCATTCAAAGTGAAGAAATTGGAATAGGCGTTTCGAACGAAACTGCTTAAATATTATCCGGGTTGGCGATTTTTCGACACAATAAACATTCATATCTTTCTGTGAACTCTAAGTTGTATATGTATTGCTTTAAAATAATTATTTTTGTAATGTGACTGTGTTGAGTCTTGCTTGTGATAAAAAGTGTGAGTCTATCCTGATAGTATCGACCAAACTTAGGACGAACTTGAAGATGTTGTAGGTTTAATTGGACTTTCGTACATCAATTTGATTCAATTTTTTTCCTATTGTGTTTATCTCAACTATTTTATTTTAGTTTAGTTTCATTTTTGTAAGTATTAGTTTCGATGTCTTAAAAATTTTGATAAAAACAAAAAATAAATAAAATAAGATAAATAAAAAATATAATAATAATACAAAATCAAAATGTTATTTAAATTTTGAAGTCTAATTTAATTTTTAATATTAATCGTACTAAGTCACGAAATGAAAAATCGAATGAAATCTTGTTACTTTTGGACCGAAATCGGATGGCCTGGTTTTTCTTTTGGTGGACCCATGGACCGAAATCCTTGTGGGGCCATGTGGTTTTAGGGTTTGTATTTAAATTGTTTTCATTCGCCAAAAAAGGGTTCTCGCCCCAAAAGCCCAAAAACCTCTCTTCACTCTCTCTCTCTCTCTCTCTCTCTCTCTCTCTCTCTTGTAAACTTCTTTCAAAACCCTTGTGTCGATCGTTTTTTTTAGGATTTCAACCGATAAATCAGGTTGATAAATGGTTTTGATCGTTGCTAATGGTTTGAATTGTGTTTTTGTATGCTTGGATTCTCGATTTTTGTAGGTTTTTGTGCGATTTTGGAGGTTTTCAGTGGAGTTGTTCGAAGGGTTTCGTCCAGATGACATCATCAGGTCTTCGGGTGACCCAGGCCTTGACTGAGATCTGATAGAATCTGACCCGACCCAACCGAGAACAAAGGATTTGGTCCGAAATCGTCTAAGTTGACCAAAATCGACAAATGTTGACCGAAATCCATCAGCATTGACCGAAATCGGCCAACTTTGACCGAAATCATCAGTCTTTGACCAAAATCGCTTTTCAGGACTATTTTTAAAAAAATAATTTTAGAAAACAATTTTTTCAAATTAATTTTATTGAGGAAAATTAATTTATATTAAAATAAATTCTCACTTGGTCAGTTTGTTGTAGATAAAATGGCTGCTGAATCCTCATCTCTAAAATACGTAGATTCCCACAACATCGTCGGTTACTTGCTGGATCTACCTACTGCTGCTCACAGAGAGTTCCAGTCGATGATCACAGGGCTTAATTCATGCCGTATTTCACATGCCCTTCGTGCCAGTCCAGTTATTCACTTAGATATGATATCTGATTTCTGGAAAAAAATGTTGCAATCAACAAACGAGGAGTAGATGGAGCTGGCACTATGGAATCAACCGTAAATGGAGTGAAAATGGTCATCTCTGAGCAGACTATTAGGGAGGTGCTTGAATTCGGTGATGCACCCGGATTCTTAACTGAATTTGCTGCTGATCTTGTCAAGAGGCCCTGGCAGAAATGTGCTATGCAGGAAACTATCCTCCCACCATTAAGAAACTGTTGCTACCATTCTGGAGATTTCTAGCACACACCTTTGTGAATTGTATTTCTGGAAGAAAGGTAGGATCTGACGAGATTAGTCAGATTGCAACCTCAGCTTTTGTTACTCTTGACATGGACTGGGATTATAATTTCTCTAGATACGTGTTCGAAGAAATACAGAGCAACCTCAAACAGAAGAAGAAGGATCTGTTTCTGATGTACCCAAGATTTCTTCAAATGATATTTAACGAAAGGTATCCTCAAATAGAGAGGACGCCTAACACTCTGGATGTTAAAGCCTTGGGTCCCAACACTTTTGGACTCATGAAGCAATCAAGAAACGATGCCAGAGTTGCATACCAAGGGCTGAGAGAATTGGTGAAGTTTGGAAGATTTGCTGAGAGAGAAGAGGCACCAAAAGCAACTGCTACAGAGACAAACTTGGAAAGTTCGCAGCCTAAGTTTCAGTTTTCATTTGAAGAGATTGTGATTCTAGATGACGAAGAGAATCAACCAACCGAAAAAATCCAAGGACAGAAGAGAACAATTAACAGAGCAAGAGCTTGAAGACCTTATCCAAAGTATCTTTGACCATGTGCAGAGTGAAGCTGAAACTGAAGTACCACAGCAAGCTGCATTGAATCCTCCTCAATCAGGAGTTGCTGTCATCAATGACCCCGTTGAAAGTGAACAAGAAGATTCAGCCCCCGCCTTAATTCAAAGAAAACGCAAGCGAAAAAACCCAAGGCCGGGCATGTACATCCCAGAACCTCTTCAAGAAACTCCTAAACCAACTGAGCCCAATCCTGTCGTTCAAGATATTCCAAGCCCTGTTATTCACGATGTTCAGAGCCCGATAAATGAATCCATTCCCACAGATCAAGATGTTCAAAGCCCTATTGTTGAAGGAAATAAGAGTGTTGAAGAAGAAGTGACACCCACAAATATATTCCAAGCTGCTGGAAGCTCATGTATTCCACCTATGGTGGACATCTCCAAGGGAAAAAGCAAACTTCCCGAATCAGAACTCGTCGATATTGCCCAGCTTCATAACAGAGTCTTTCAGCTAGAACAAGAATCTACCGAAAAAGATATGATGATTGGAAAGCTGGACATCCGAGTCGGTGAGCTCAAGAATGATAACTCAGAGAAAGATAAAAAGATCTCCGAGCTTCAAGCTAACCTTAGAGGATTGACTGCATTGTACTTTGATCTGAAGCAACGTCTGTTTCAGAAATTTGGTGAAGAATTTCAGTCCTTGGGAGATGAAGGAAACAAAGGTGCTACCTCAAGCTCAAGTCATGCTGATCCAACTCCACAGTCCTCAGGCGGAAGAGCTGCTTGCCCTGCCCCTGACGAAAATATCGATCAGTACCTATCTTCCGGTCCTATGATGAAAGGAGAGAAAAACAGAGGAGGATTGTTTAATAGAGACCCCCTAAATGTGATTTGCTGATCATGAAGAACTCGGATCAAAATGTTGTCTCGTCCGACCGATCGGAGATATTTGTTCATGATGTGAGAAAACGCTTTTCTGAAAAGAACGGAGATCGCACTGGCATTAAAGTGTGGGGGTATGACGCTGAAAAGGGGATGTGGTTTGTAAAGAGAGGAAGTGGAAGCATAGAATACTACAAGAAGAAAGTTGACTTCATGTCTTGGACAAAAATTAATTTGACTGAACTTGTTCAAGCTCCTTTCCACAATCCTTCTAATAACCAAATGGCTTGGTTCGTCAAGAGATTTCTTGAAGATCAAGTTAAAAAGGATTTTGTTGGAATGCCGACTGCCTCCTGCTTCACAAAGAAAGACAAGGGTGTCATCAACCCTCATAGGAACAAAACCATGGTAAATGTTATGTGGCCTCCCACTGCCAAAGTCAAGTCAGTTCCTATATCCAAGCCTTTACCAGATGGTTCTCTCGATACTATGGAGTTTTGGGTATACGACGCAGCGACCTATACTGCTGTATTTCGTCTAAAGAACAATCAGTTCCATCTGGTTGACCCAAAGGATCTCTTGAAGTTTGGTGAACGTGATATTCGAAGATTAGCGAGTACACAGCTTATGACAGAGAATCCACTTTTTGAAGTTGCTGCCAAGGAGGTTACAGGGATGGCTGCATATGTGCATCTTGTGAATTTATCCTGAAGGCCAGAAAGTAATAAACCAAGGGGGAGATTGTTGGGCTATATTTTGTGGTTTATGCTTTGTTTAATGGTCTTTAGGTGTCTTGGGCTTTGGGATTGATGTAGTGTGGGCTTGTACTTGAGTCTAGTATATATAGGGATGTTTTAGGCGTGTTCTAGGGTTGGAGGCGTGACCACGATTTTGGGAGTAGCTAGGTAGAACACGATTGTTTGGTATTAGATCTTATGTACTCGACATTTCATTAATACAAGTGTGTGCATTGAAGATCGATTTCTCTCTTGATTATAGTTCTAAATTGTTTCTTATAGCTTGATTGATATTCTGCATCAATCAAGTTATTGGATTGATACCGTGTTGCAGATCGTTTTTTGGGACTTACAGGCATTTATGCACCATACTACCTAAGATTGTCTGGTCTGGGATAGTATTTTCGAAAACTCATTACACGGACAACATCGAAAGTCATGAATAGTTCCTTAACGACTTTTAGAATCTGAATGAGTAAGTGCACAATTGTGGACCGAAAATTTGTAGTCAATGGTTCTTTAGAAAGTTGTGATTCCCAAAGCGTATTCTGATCATTTTTCTCAAAAATAATTTTCATCTAACTTTTGAACACAATAAACTTTGAAACCGAAGACATTCAAAAATATTTGGGTTTTAGTTAAAATTTGTTAAAAAATCACTTACTTGGGGACAAGCAAGGCACAAGTGTGGGGTGTTTGACAACGCCTAGTGATATCAAGTATTCTAGTCGTTGTTGAGCACTGTTTTGAGTAAAATATATATCTTAAATCACAATATTACTCACGTTTTGTGCAAGTGTGTGTTCTATGTGAATTATGTTAACTACAGGGTAAAAAGCATATAAAATGGCAAAGTTATGGAAGAAGGCTACTTTCAGTCGAAGGAACACGCACGTCGCGAGCCCAGAAGAGCTACGCGACGCGGTGAGCTGTGTACCGGATGAGATTTGAATATTCAAAGTGCAAAGAATCGGGGTTTTGGATAAGCAGCGCCGTGGATAAGACCTTTACACGGTGCGGCCAGACATTTTTCACAACTATAAATAAAGGCCTCCGGTTCGTGATTCGGGAGCGAAGATTCGACCTTTGAAGGGAACTCAGGCTTCTTCGACTCAGATTTTCGTAGTATAGTGATCGATACTTGGTAGTTTGATAGTTTTAGTATTTATTTCATATTTTCGGTATTTGTTCTTATGTGTGTCAAGGATTCTGATTTGTAGAATTCCTTTGACCACTGAGATATGGATTTTCCCCCGAAGTCAGGAACATTCGGCTGTCAGTGTGGGTTTAGTTTTAATACAAGTTTCGTTTTTCGTTATATCTTATGTTAGTTTACGATTTCGGTTCAATATTCATTATTGTTTGCTTGATTTTTGACATACGATTGTTTCTGATTTCCGAGTTACATCTCGGGATTAGATTGTATTGGTTTTGATTTCTCGAGATTTGGATGCAATTTAGATCGGTAGTTACAATTGCGTATTTTCGATATTTCTGATTGTTTTCACGTTTATAGATAGAAGCCGTCTATAGAGTGACACTATAGATTGGTCGAGTTCTTGACACAGATATTGAACACTGACTCCACGGTTCGACCCTTACTTGCCACTAGCTAGTGAGATGTAAGGTATAAATTTTGTATTTTTGATCGCATCGACGACCACGACATGTCAGTACGACGATAATCTTGGGAATGTAGCAATAATCTTTAAGGTTAAGGATTTTTAGAAGGGTGCAGTTTAGGGGATGTAAAAATGAGTGATTAGCACACTAGACACTTGTTGTTTACTGGAATGGGTAGCAATTGGGATATGAACAGTTAATTGGACACACACACACACACACACACACACACACACACACACATATATATATATATATATATATATATATATATATATATATATATATATATATATATATATATATGCATGACTCTTTGGTGTTTGATTGTGTTGAGCATCAGTAATCTGTGTGGAAGCTTGCTAAAATATATGTTTCAATGGCTGAGAAACTCTGGTTTCCTTGACGACAAGCAAAGTCCAAGTGTAGGGTAGTTGATATTGTTGTTTTAGTGCAAAATTTTTGTGTGATATCTATGTACTCTCAAAGTGATATTTGACTTAATTAGGCTTAATACACCCACTTTACTTGGAAAATGTATTTCTATAGAGTTCCTGGATTACTGAGCTGAAACAAAGAAGATGGAATGGAATTGAAGCACTGAAAAAAGAAAGCTGGAAGACTGAAGATAGAGGTGCTATCAGACGATGGTGGCAGTGCTAAGAGGTTAACTTGCGATGCTAAGGAGATGAGTTCACACCACAAAGACTATACGACATCCGTTTAATATCAGGATGTTTGTTACCATAGCGGTACTATATACGGAGTTGGCGACGCGAATTACACATGGTTAAGATCTCTATAAGTACCAAATTCCAGTCGATCTAATCATCATCAGATGATCATTCGCTACTTTTTCGCTTCATAATAGTTCTCCGGAAGGTTCTCACACCTATGGTTTGTTTGTTTTGTGTTCTAGTTAGTATTAGATATTTATGTTCAGTGTTTTAGAGTATTCACAACCATCTGGATCACTCTAAGCATTTGGAATTTGTTTTGTATCTTTGGAGTACAATAATTTAACTCCTGGATTCAGATCATCTCAAAGGTCTAAAACCTTTACATGTTAAGGTTGTGTTATTTCATGTTTTGAATGTTTGATTGTCGTTTTAGTATATGATCTGGTTTATTTGTTTTCGATCATGAAATCGTGTGTGTTTGATTATCGTCGAGAGGGTTGTTTGGCTATATATTGTTCTTGAGAGATTGACTTTACGATCTCGCTTGTTTCTTTTACCCCACAATCTTCTCTTAGCATTGCGACCTTGCATTCGAAGCATCGTGATCTCATGAATCCTTATCTCTTCATTTTCATCTCTATCCTTGCTCCAATTTCCACTCCAAACAATGTACTTTAACACCTATTACATATAAAGAAACTTCCAATGAAAGTGAGTATATCCACTCTATTTATAAGAATAAATTAACTAAAACACACTAAATAACATGTAAATAAACTAATATAAAAGCGCGTTATTATGCTCGTTTCCCAAAAGTATCCCTTTTTAAAATCTGAAAATGTTACACAACAACAGGTAAACTAGAACCCTAGTAAGCACACAATATACATATACAATCATATGACACATCGCACATAACATGTAATGTCCCTCACTTGGAGGTTGGGTAACATTCATCCTCACACATAGAATTTTAAACTTGACACCTCACAAAGAGGAATTTTAATTACCCTGCTTCACAAAGAGGGGTCGCCGGCCTAACCCACAAAGGGATACACTAAAAGTTTGCCCTGTTTCACAAAGAGGCGTCGTCAACCTTACCCCACAAAGACATATATTAAAAGTTTTCCCTGTATCACAAAGAGGCATCGTCGACCTTACCCCACAAAGAGGTACACTAAAAAATTACAGTGCCTTACAAAGTGGTAGTAAAATATAACAACATACATCCATAGGCACACAAAGCACGTATAGAAAGTGAAACTCACCTTATGTGAAGCTGTCAGTAAACTACTACAAGCATAGAGCAAGCTAGGTAGGAACCTTCTTTGGGCAGCCCAAAAAAAATACAATGATCACTCGTGGGTCGTGATCCATATTCCTACTTTATACATACTCATAAAGTGTTTTATTTTAGTTAAACTTTCATATAGAGCCATGTTGTTCGACCAATTTACCTCCTTACACCCATTCTTTTAGTATGGTTATTAAATATTATTTTAGTACATTATTTTAGCTTTCTAGGAATATATAGAATATGTTCATACGATCCTTGGTTAATTAATTATGTATTTTACAATCTGATAGTTAAATTGACTAAATTTCCGGACCATGTTGCAAAGTTTGCAACTTTCCCCAAGGAGGAATGAGAGCCAAGTATTCAGAAAATTATGGCCTCAACTTGACATGAATACAATACTTCAAGACATGGCATTATGTCAATTGCAATTTTCTTGAATTTCTAATGAATTCTACAAGTTATGTATTTGAATCTGTCTGTTTCTGATACCCTGCTGTAAATATGGTAACTTTCACCCTAAGAGGGATGTGAGTTGGGTCTTGTAAAATATGACATCAACTAGACAAAATTACTAAACTATAGTCCTTAACACCATCTCTATTGGACATTTGTAGAATTACTTATAAACTAACAAAGTTGACTGATGTTCTTTACCAACTTGTTGGATATGTTCGAGACTAAACAATCACAACTCAAGATGTAAAAGGAATTAGACTATGAACATTGGTGGGGATATATCAGACTCAATTACTAAACAACTCCAGTTGGTTACAATCATAAAGGTTCTTTCAATAAAGAGATATCATTTTCGCAATATAGGTTAACCGATTGGCTAATACATGGGACAAGCATGTACAAATCCTAAAATTTAACCACTCTATAGTGGGAATTAGCTATTAGGATTCAAACGGGAAAGAAAGTGACAACGTTTGGAAGAGAATAGCCATGGATTTACCTCAAACGAATACTCGTATGATTTTCTATGATTTTTCAAACATCAAGACTGATTGCTGAATTTTACATTGCATTAAGCTTTAAGCTAGTTCTTGACTTAATCATTAAATCAGTAATCCCCGCCCTCTTACCATCAAAAATCAGTGAAATTACGTTCATATTAAAGCCATTAACACTCATAATAAATCCCACTAATGGATTAAGATCCAAATAGATCAAGAGATACAAAACTAGGGTACATACCTTCAAAAGCGTTCAATTACGATCGGAGGCTTTTAACTCAAGCTTTAGACGTCCAAAACTAAAAAGTTATCGTCGAAACCTTCACTTTTATGTCTCGAAGCTTCAGTACAAAATTAAGACGATCCAACGGTTCCATCTTCGTGGATCATCCAAACATTACAAAAGGGTCCAAGGAAACGAGATTGGAGCTAGAACTAAGGTTTCTTCTTGAGTGCACCACCTTTTCCTTCTTCTTTCCTGTTTGGTCTTTTTCCTCTTCTTGATTGCACCATCTCCCTCCTCCTACTTGCTCACCGTATGCCACATATCCATCTTTTCCTCTCCCATTTCTCTCTTGCTTGACGACTACAAGGAATACATAAAAGCTATGGTTTGAGTTTTAGGGTTAAGTAGTATTGGAATGGGTCCCCTTGGGCCCCAAGGCCTCCACAAGTCAAGGACCACATGTCCAGAAATCTTGGTTTTTGCCCTAGGCCTAAGCTTAATCATGTCCAAAAATCTCATTTCTTGCATTTTAGCCCCTAAAATTTGCCACTTATTTCCAACATCCAAGCTCATCCAAATATCAACATTAGCCCGTCAAGTTTATTTTAACTCTTTCTATTATTATTATGTTAATCGAATATCTTTTTATTTTTAATAATAAATAAATAAATAAATGTAAATGGGGCATTACGGCAACATCCTCTTCTCTTTCTAAACTAAAGGACCATAAGTCAGTTGGGGATTCCTTAAGGAAAGGATTCTTGGCAATCAGACACAGTTCCCTAACCTTTTAGTGTTCCTTTCGTCTTCATCACTGGATGACGATATCTCCTTCTCACCTCCGACTATAAAGCGTTCTCCCTCTCAACTGGTTCTACAACCTTCTTTCAATAGTAGTCACAAGCGTAGTGATTAAGTAAATTGCACTGATGACACACAATAGTTTTAGAACTCTACTCTAAATTTGATGAACTTCCCATCTCTTTAGTCGAGTACTCATGTTTGTATCAGGAAGCAGTTTCTTGATGTGTTCGCTCTTCACACAACTATTCCTAATAAGAGCTTTGTTCAACGTTAGGTTGATACTATTGCAACCTAGATATGTTTGGCTTCTAATGCTTGAATTAATGATTAGAGATGCTGATGACCGCTGAAAGCTTTCCTTTGAAATTTTCGGACGACCATGGTATATTCTTGCTTAAATGCTTATTCATCCTCAAAAGAATCCCTAGAAGATCCATCATCCACAATGATAATCATTTGAGAACTAGCATAAATTCTAGGTACTATATATTGGGGTCCGGGAACCACCTGGAACCGGTGCCAAGAGCCCACCAAGTTTCTACGATTATGAAACAACAATGAACTTATGTACCTGAAAGCTCCCCACAAAGTTGGATTCGGTTCATTTTCTTAAAATTTCCATTTGCTTGCAAAATAATTTTTACTACCAACCACACTTCTCCAAAAATATTTAAGTTGATCTTGAGGTCATTTAACTGTGTTTCCACACAAGACTTGGCTAAAGATAAGATTAAAGGGGTTTTGAGTGGATTTTAAACTTTCACCATGAAGGATGTGAAAGTTGTTAAAGTCATTTAGGGTAGAAGTCAACTTTCTTTTCCGAGGCATTTTATGTTCCTTCAAACAGGGATTCCAGAGTGGTCTATATATCTCTTACAGATTCGCAGAGTTTGATGTGTTCCTTCAAACATGGATTCAAATATCTAAGGTCCAAGGAAATAGGGGCAGGTGGCGGTTGTCCCATGGGAATATCAGGCCCTTCAATAACATACCAAAAACATCTTTTCTCTTTCTACTAAGATGATTGCCCATTATGATATTCCAATTATCATATTATCCCACCACCAGTATAGACGATGTTGTAGGGGAACCCATATTGTTAAATACATTTGTGGAATACATAACACTTACATTTTGACTATTTATTAGGTTTTCCAGATTTAGAAGACTGACTACATATGTCAGATGCTTTTAGTTTGAACTCAAAAATGCACGCAACCAAGGTTAACATAGAAATTATAATGTAATGAGAGAGAAAGTAAGCAACCACTTAGACTCTAATACCAATTATTCGACTTCATGATGACTAGCTTGGTGCTGAATAATAATAATATCTAAAAGATTAACGATATAAAACTGATAAACTATGATGAGTAATCTGATATCACGTAGATAGAAAGAGTAAAACATAATACGTGAATAATTCATGTTCCTGAGAGAAGCTCCCTAGCATACTCTGTCTAAAACATGCTAGACTACATTTTGGGAGCACACTACTAATTCCAACGTCTCTCTCTCTCTCTCTCTCTACACACACACATACACACACACACACACATATATATATATATATATATATATATATATATATATATATATATATATATATATATATATATATATATATATATATATATATATATATATATATTCAAATTAGAACAATTATTTAATCGAGAACGCAATAACACATAGAATGAACAATTTAATAACACGCCCCCCTCCACCCTCCCCCCATGGTCCCTACAACTCCACGACGACCACGACAACCCACTCCCACCATTCCCTACCTTTCCACCCACCCACCAGCAAACATCCACCGCTCCCATCCCGCCTAAAATAATTCATTTAGTTTAATTTTGTTACCACCTAGCCATGCACCACCGCACCTCACGCACCACGCCCTAAAAAAATTATTTCTTTTACCATCCACCCACACCCACCCCACTACACCCCATACTACCCCCACCCCGTAAGCCTCCCCCTCCCACCCACCTATCCAAATTTCTTTTTAAGTTTCTTAACCATCCCATTCTAAATTGTTTAGTTTTATTTTAAACTTTTTTGCCACCCACCCCAAGCCACCCTATACCACCCCCTCTGAAAAGACATTTACCCCCCCCCCCACACCACCCACCAGCACCCACCCCTCCCCTTTAATTTTTGTTTACTTTTATTTTAAATTTTTACACCCACCCCACTAACCCTATCAAAAAATTTATTTCTTTTGATTTTGTTTAAATTTTTTTACCACCCTCCCCTCTCTACCTCCACCCACCCCACACATTTAAAAAATAGTTTTTTTAGTTTTTTTAATCTATTAAGTGTATATTCACATGTAAATAATAGGTTTTATTGACATGTTATTAACTTTATCAGATTTGAATATTCACATGTGATAAGAGAAAGTTCGTTATGTGTATACTTACATGTGAATTATAGGGTTTAATCACATGTGTATATTCATATATGAATAATAGGGATTAATCACATATGAATAACTTAATCATATGTGAATAAGAAGGTTTAATCACATGTAGTTAAATACATATAATAAGAAAATAATTAAAAAATAATAAAAATCGTTGTATGCATATTCACATGTGAATTATAGGTTTTAATCACATGTGAATAACATAGTCAAACAATATGTAAATAACAAGTTCTAATCATATGTGAATCATAATGTTTAATCACATGTAATAAAATACATGTAATAAGACACATTAAAAATAAAAATTTCGTTATGTGCATAATGAATAACAAGTTTTGATCACATGTGGGGTGGGGTGGCGGAGTTGCTGGTGGGGTGGCTACTGGTGGGTGGGGTGGCATGTGGGTGCCTTCGTGCTAATAGACATTTTAAAAGATTAAAAAACTATTTTTTTTGTGGGGAGCGGTGGTAATAGAGTGGGGGTGCGGATAAAAAAAAATTGTGTGATCCAAATTTGTTTATGCATTATCGATTTCAATAATTATTCTCATTTGAATCGCACCCCCCCTCTCTCTCTCTCTCTATATATATATATATATATATATATATATATATATATATATATATATATATATATATATATATATATATATATATATATATTATTTCATTTCAATTTTGAGTCCGATTACAGAATCACCAAGATAAATATAGATTATTACATTTTTAAAATATGTAAAAAAAACGCGTTATTAATTAATGATATACAAACTATATATCATTAATTAATCGAACAATTGGCATCAATCGTGAACTGTTAAAAGAAGAGCAAAAGTGAAACGTTGAAGGGAGACGGACGAAAGGAAAACTGAAGAAGAATTTACTATAGGAGTAATTGAAAAAGAAAATTATTTTCTATATCCAAAGGGCCCGCTCACGAAGTGCCTAGATCTTTATTTCAATAATGGATTTAATGATAGTGCTTATAGAGTCAAAAAGTATGCTTGTGTATCTTTCATGAGTTTGATGGGATGTAACACCATTTGAACGTCAAAGATCGTGTTCTCATGAAATTATTATATAACTAAAATATATAGTTACATGCATTATTCATATACTTGTTATAATATTTGTTGTTATTTATTAGCGTAAATAGATTTTAAATAATACTCGAATGAAGATGTGGCTGTCATATTCTTGGACAAAGTTTTAAAATATGCGATTTCCCATTGGATTATAGGATTTCATGGTTTGAGGAAGGTGAATTATAGACATAAAAGAAAATAGTGAATATTAACGTTTTTGTTAATAGTTAATACCAAGCATTCGTGAAGGATTCTAACTTCAAATATTTATTGTATTATCACCAAAATCGTAGGTTAAATGCCATTAAACCAATAACTATTATATAAATAATGCGTACAACAAAAATGAAGTCATGGCAACCAGAATAAAGTGTAAATTAAGCCCTCAAGTATTGATCATATGCCTAATGCAGCCTTTCATTGAGGACATCCTTAGACTATGGGGTACAGGGACCGGAGAGAACAATAAGAGGGGGAGAAAGAAGAAAGATGACCAATAGGAAGAGAGAAGACCACTTTCCGGTATATGCTCCCGGAGACGTGTAAGAACAGGGACGCTGGGACGCTAGAGAGCAGGCGTTCATGGACGTTCACTAGTACAGAAGACCTTTGTTGGTGTGGTTAAAATGGTATTTAGATGCGATTATTCAACCGCACCTAAATATTGCGCAGTATTAAATACCACATTTATTAGTGCGGTTTACCAAACCGCACCAACAATGACTAAACCGCATCAAATGAGCTTTCCTGAAAGAATAGAAAATCACACTAAATACATATAACCCGCATCATTAAAACAACGCAGCATATAATATTAACCGCATCATATAATTTGGCTTAAGCTTACCACATGGGCTTAATCTGCCTTTTGTGCTTAGCCTACGACATGGGCTTAGTCAGCTGTTTGGGCTTTGCCTAACACAAATCTTTTGATGTTCGAGGAATAATTTGATGGAACCTTGATAGGATGTAAACATTGACAAATCTTTTTTTGTTCTGCTTTTGATGTGTTATAACAAGCAGGTGGCAGACGATAACCTCTGGTTGTTTTTTCGGCAGCAAGATCTGTACGTATTCCCAGGCTGACCATGTCTTTTCGGACCTTAACCCCGTGTTTAGTTTTGTTTTTAATATCTAATAATAAGTCTGTCAAGCTCTCGCAGACGTTTTTTTCTATATGCATAACATCTAGACCATAACAGTTCCGTCAAACTCGATAGTCATATTCCTAAAACAGTGAGTCATCGAAAGGAATTTTCGATGTCCCATGTATACACCCTTTTTTGCAGTTTTCTAACCATAGCCAGATTGTGTCTTCTTCACAAACAGGACAGGCTTTCTTACCCTTGGTTCTGTAGCCTAACAGGTTACCGTAAGCAGGAAAATCACTTATTGTACAAAAAATCATGGCCCGCAGTCGAAAATGTGCTTTTTTATACGCATCATATACTTCGACACCCGTGCTCCAAAGAGTTAATAAGTCATCAATCAAAGGGGTCAAATACACATCAATATCGTTACCAGGCTGAGTCAGACCCTGAATCAACAACGACATCATGATGTATTTCCTTTTCATGCATAACCATGGTGGAAGATTGTAAATGCATAAAAGAACCGGCCACGTGCTATGACGACTGCTGATGTTTCTGAAAGGATTGATCCCGTCCAAACTAAGCCCAAACCGTAAGTTTCGCATCTCGTTTCCAAAACCGGGATACTTCTTATCGATGTTTCTCCACTGAGGCAAATCCGCAACATGCCTCAGTTTTCCGTCGGATACCCGTTCGTCCGAACGCCAACAGACTAACTTTGCTTCCTTCTCGTTTGAAAACAACCTTTTCAGTCTTTGTATGATAGGAAGATACCACAGCATTTTAGCCAGAGGTCCATTTTTTGTCACATCGTCATCAACTTCATCGTCCTTATTTTTCCTTTTATACCTTGATGCCGTACAGACAACACATTTATGAGCAGTTTTGTGCTCCTTTCTGAACAACATGCAATTATTTGGACATGCATGTATTCTTTCCACTTCCAATCCCATGGGACACATTAATTTTTTTGCTCGGTATGTGGAAAGTGGTAATCCATTGTCTTCCGGAAGCAAGTCATGCAAAAGCTCTAATAGAAAAGCTCTAATAGACTTGTAAAACTTTTGTCGCTCCATCCGTTTTTCAACTTTAAGTTCATCAACTTCAATACCGCATCAAGTTTCATATATTTAGAACCATCATATAAGGGTGTTTCTGCTTCTTCAAACAGACGGTTTAAGTTCCCTCGTTCATCATCACCCATATTTGTCTACATGTCATCAAACATTTCTTTGAAATTCTCGTTGGGCTAATTTGAGTTCTGATCATCATCGTTAGTTGGTACTCTGTTATCATTACTCGGTAAATTGCTTGACGATGCGATACAATCAGCTTGTGATTCTCCATGTCTTGACCAACAAGTGTAATTAGGCATAAAACCATTTTCTATCAAATGAAACTCTATTGAACCCGCATCAGGAAAATATGTGAAGTTCTTACATCTGTTGCAAGGATAACAAATCGACCACCTTCCATTCTTTTCAATATCTGCTTTAGCAACACTAATAAAATATTCAACTCCCTTGATATAATCTCTAGACATATGTGAAGTTTCGTACATCCAAGAATAACGATCCATCTGAAGATTAAAATAAACAACAATTAAGGAATGTTTCTGTTATTCGATTCATAAATGTTTGAAATCTAGTTCAGTTGTCGGGAGTTATATAACGACTTCTATGTTAACGAAATTAATAAAGGTTTGATACAAACTCACCTTAACCGTAGAGAAGTAAATGCAACCGGCTTTAATGAAGTGAAGTAAATGCAACCAGATGGCAGGTGATCTTGAAGAAGAAGGAGAAGCTTGATCGAAGGAGGACTTAATAAAAGCCCCAAATTTATTGTATTTAAATAACAATCAAATTTTAATGCTATCCAAACTTACCGTAGTAAAAAAAACGTTTTAATAGTGCCACATGGGCTTAGGCTTACCATATGGGCTTAGCCTGACACATGAGCTTAGTCTGCCTTTGGACGAACATCAAGCCAAATCCAACAAATGTCGTTTTAAAGGTGCGATTGTAAACTTTCGCATTAAAAGAGCACGGTTTAAAGGTGCGATTGTAAACTTTCGCAGTAAAAATAAGGTTTTAATAGTGTCATCGGACAAACCCGCACTAATTAAACAAGTTTTAATGTGATTGAAAGTTACCGCACCAACAAATGATGTTTTAAATGTGCGATTGTAAACCATCGCAGTAAAAAAGCACGATTTTAAATGTGCGATTGTAAACTTTTGCAGTAAAAATAAGGTTTTAATAGTGTCATTGGACGAACCCGCACTAATTAAACAATTTTTAATGCGATTAAAAGTTTCCGCATCAACAAACATTATAAATGGTGCGGTTTCTGCTTTTATCGATGCGATATAAATGTTTTTTCACTTTATAATGCGATTTATCATGTTAAACTGCATCAATTAAAAAAAACCCTCGCACCAACAAATCACTTATGTAGTAGTGGTTCCACCCGTGTCCAACCTGCCACCAAAGCAGTAGGATGCAGGTTAAGTACTTTCATACCCCCTAGCTTTATATATTGTAGTATTAGGTCTGATGCAAGGATTTGTTAGAATATGTTCCACTTTATAAACACTGCCTGAAAAAAATACAACATTGTTTACACTCCAATGCCAACATTTTTTATTTAATCCGCCGAGCTATCACAACAATTTTACCTATCAATTTGATCAGTTTTCTTGTTACTAAGCATATAAATGCATCATTTTTCAATATCTACTATATCAGTTTATTTAACTTATAAGTACAATACTAAAACTTTTAATTTGTACATCCCTTCTATTGTTCTTTCAGGTATAAAGATCCAAAAGTTTTTCCTGTAAACTGCAAAATTTCCTTTTAGTCTTCTAAGGAAAATCCAATATTTTTTTTGTCAAAGCAACATTTTTTTCCTCATGCAAACACGCCATGCAAAGGCTATAAAATGATAATTCCTTTTCACAACATAAATGATAATATTTCATATTTAATACTAGATTGAACTCTAACATATACATACAAATTAACTCAAAATAACAACTATAAAACATTGTTGATGCCGGCATAGTTACTTGTTATAATGATACATGTAATGAAATTCTTCTTAGGTTAACTTAGTTTCATTCGTATGATATGGCTGCTGTAATGTAATTATCTTTTTCAAAACACAACTCTTGGATTTACAAACCCAAAAACAATATACATGCTACAAAACAAATGACATAAAACATGATTAGCATTTATTCACCACATAAACAATCAATGATATTTAAAGATATAATGTTGACTATCATAACTACGCTATCCTACACTTGAAATTTATCTAGTCTTTGCTAGTGCATGAAAAATGGTTCAAACAGTGAGCCATAAAATTATATGTTGTGCCTAACATAGATTATAACTCGTTGTTAAAACCTTACGACCAGCAGGTAGTTATTGACATTCCATCTTCAACTAAATTATCCGGTTGGTTGTTAATATCTTTATGAATAACTTATAACTTATTGTTTTTCATAATTCCCTTTAAACTCTTTTCGCATATCAACAAACTTATCTTTTCAACTTCTACATTACTGTAAACGATTTTGTAAGATCCCATGCAATCATATATGATGGCTCGCTGACATTCACCTTGTTTTTCATCTTATTTCCATTGCCTTTACAATATAATCTATGGTACACATCATTATATTTTTTGGGCTCTATTTTTCATTGAGCTAAAAGAATTATTTTCGGGGTTAGGAAAGGGCATTTCGCTTCTTTGCTAAGCAAGTATTACATTATAGGAAGGGCTATAATGGCCATCCTCTCCATTTGACAGTGGGTTCATGAGGAAGACCACGCCACATGACATATTGGCGGCGCAAATATATATGATCACCTGATAACCTTGGGGTACTATTGGCCAACTATAGAGATAGATTCAGCAACCCTTATTAAGAGGCGCAAGGTTTTTCAACTTCATGGCAACCTCATATATGATTTAACTATGGAACTCCCTACCCATTTCAAACTTCTGCCCTCGATTTCATAGGTAAAATAACCGCTCTCAAGGGGCCAATGTTTCATTTTAGTAGCAACGGAATTGTTGTAACGCTCGTTCTAGTATTTTATATTTTAACGCATTTTCGTTCTTTCAATTTAGAAGTACGGTATTATAATAATAATAAAAAGAAAAATTAATTATATTAAATTAAAATCCATAACCAACAAATATATTAAAGGTGTTAATAAGATGAGGGGCTAGGGAGTTCATTTGGAAACTTAATATGTTCAACTTTAGGGTTTGAGGGGTGTTCATCGCCATTATGGGAACTCGAGGAACTTGTTTTATCATTTCTCCATTCTTGTGCATGGAGAAATCGACGAGAGATGAAGGGGATCGGTCCTCCTTTAGTTCTCCATTACTCCACCTTTAATCATCCTTGTAACCTCGTTAGCCTACGTCTTTTCCCTTACCTTCATTTTTTGTTATCCAAGAGAGAGAGAGTGTGTGGGTGTGTGTATGTGTGCGCGCGCGTTTGTGTATGTGTGTGTATGATATGAGAGAGAGAGTGAGAAAGAGAGCTCGAGGTATGTATGATCACTAATAAGGGAGAAGAAGATGGCCAACAAAAGTGTTGTTGTTGTAAGGAAGAAGAACAAGTTGAAGAGAAGATAAAAAATATGTATGTGGTCTTCTGTTTTCATGTTACTTGGCCACCATGCTTCACCGTGAAACCACCACAAAACCACAATTTGTTATTGGTGTGTTTAGAATCTAAAATCAGACCTTGAGGAAGAGTTTTTATAGTGATTATTGATATCTAAACTTGAAATACACCTTAGATTCACTTGAAATTAAGTTTGTTACAACAAGATACATTGTTCTTGCATACTATTTTTTGAAAAATTGAAGTCGAATTAAAGAAAATTGTCACACATAGAAGCTGTTTGAAATTAAAAATAGTTTCTATATATACTTGGCTCCTATCAATTGGGCTGATGATTAAAAAGTTATGATTAAAACACTCGTCTGTGGTCTAAAGTGTCTTTATTGAGAAAACTCATGAAATGATTCTATTAAGTCCTTAATGCTTGAGGACATAACGAATCATATATTTTGGCTTCAAGGACTTTATTTAAGAAGTTAGTAAGGATATTTTAAGGTTGTATAAGTATGAACTTTAAAGGAAAGCAAAAAACTGAATATGAAGTATGATTTTATGCGAAGTTTGTTGTTATAATCATTTATTTAAATGTTTATATTTAATTATTCAAGAAGGTATCAATCTGTATTTTAACATCACTAATCAAAATTAATGTCATTAAGAACTTAATGTGTCTTTTATTAAGTGGATAACAAAGAAACATCGTTAAAAATGGAGGAAAAATATATTAAAATTTGTAATAGGGAAGTTCACTAATGTTGTAAGTTGTTTTACTGAAAATTGGGTCACAATTAGGAAAACACTAATCAAACAAGAATTCTAGGAAATTAAGTCTAATTTCTAGAAATGTATATAATATGTCATTTGGATTTACAGTTCAGAGATTATGGACAGAACAGTTGACAATGGTCGAGAAGGACTTAATCTAGACTTTTTTATAAAAATGGGATCATGAGCTTTTACGCACCACGCCTTTAAAGTAAATCTTGAAGGGGTCTTATTAAGACCTTATAACATCATAAACGTTATGACTTAATGCATTTGGTTGACAGCTTAACAAGTGGCTAAAAAGGAAGCAAAAAGTAGGGTAAATCATATAACGGGGACAAGTTAAAACAGGTTCTAAATAGTGCCCCTTATGAATGTTGTAGGTTGTTCCATACTAGTTCCTCCTAGTATATGATAGTGTCACTACTAGAAAAAAGGCCTTTAATGACACGCATTGCGTGTCATTAAAGGGTACAGATGACACGCAAATGTATGTCAAGGAAGCCCCTGTCATAAATGACAGATGACACACATTTGTGTGTCGTAAAATTTACGACATACATTAATGACACACGTTTATGACATACAGTTATGACACACAGTTACGACATACATTTATGACTCGCAATGTAAGTCGTAAAATATTATATATATATATATATATATATATATATATATATATATATATATATATATATATATATATATATATATATATATATATATATATAATGCTTCGATTCTATTAAAATTAAATCCACACAAATTTTAATATCATACAAAACAAAATATCATTAATACATGTATTGTTTGGAACATACAAAATATCTATATCAACTACCTAATAGCAACATGTGTTGACTAGATCCACAATTCTAGTTTTGGAAGCCTTTCAATAACTGGAGTTTCCTTATAATAGTTGAAGGACCGTCGATAATAATCCAAAGCTAAGGAATTTGATCACATGAGAAAACGCATCAAACCGCATATGAGGGTTGCCAGAAACCATACTGATCCAAAATGGCGAAGCTTCCAACGGGTGTCTTCTCTATTTCCCTATAAATATGAAAAACTCACATAAGCTTAAGAGAAGGGCATTGGTGTCTTTTATGTCTTGTATGGCAAAATGGTATTAAAAAAGATTTAACATCACAAAGAAGCGAGATTCATCTCTGTTCATTGTCACCATATGCAAATAAATTAACTCCACCTTTAAAATGGACACAATCGAGAGTAACATGAAGCATCTTTTTAGTTCTTGTAGCTTTTTTTCCATTAGCCCCTTTCAGTAGTTATGTTCCACCTCTGTCAATAGAATTTGTATTTCTTTGGTAGTTCGATCTGACATTCTGAAACGGAAAAACATTGAATATAATCTATGAGTTATTGATTTTCTATAAATTAAATGGAGTAATAATAATACCTCAACCAAGGAAACATAATAAAAATCTTCCATATGTTGCATAAGAGCAGTCCTGTCTCTTATTGAGCGAAAAATGTTTTAAGATTTTCTCAATGAGTTCTTTCTCTCCTTTCATCTGTGGAAATATTTATAGCAATTTTAAATATAAACCAAAGGTTCGCTATAATTTTGGCATATAATTGTGTAGAGAGACTTACAAATTCACCGACAAGAGCATCAGGGGTGGATTCCCCAATTGCATCACCTTCATAACCATATCCAAGAAGCTCCACGTTTGCTTGAAAATTTATATCATCTTTAAATCAAATGTGTATAAATATTCCATATATCCATATTTAAATCAACCATATAGCTTAAGCTTCTAGAAAGAAGCAATAAAGAGAATCGTATTATATCTGCGCTTGTGTATTCACCCTTGCTACTCCCAATTCCCCCTTCTACTACCTCGTTCACGAACCTTAAGACATAAATTAGTATTATAAATAAACTTCAATATCAACAAATAAATCATCAATTGAAAATTCATTTTATTATAAATAAACATCATCACAAGCTGCAACGAACCTTCAAAATTGAAGTCCACATGAAAGTTATGTGCTACTTGGTGCAACTTTTTACAGGCCTCCAAACAAACAATCTACTTTGAAAGATGTGATGTCTTACATGGAGGACCTATTATGGAGTGACTTTGACGAGCGCAGCCACGTGCTTGGACATTGCTATGGACCATTTTTGTGATATTGAAACAGATGACAATTGAACATTTTGGCACATCTATTCCTTCTTCAATAACATCTGTAGCAATTAGTAGATTCACCTAATTCAAGTTCAAGGTCAAGTTCACTTGTAAGATTCAAAGAAAAAAGAAAAATAATGAGTATATCTGAATACAAACACAAATCTCAAGAAAAACCTTGAACAATTTCTTAAATTTGGAACAGAATACATATACATTCCGAGAGCAAAAAGACTCAAGAGTCTCCTTTTGCAGTTTTGGCGACATCACATCAAACACACACACACGACTACAAACTAGTCGCTTCTCTACAATCTGATTATAATTTAGCACAAAATTTTCAAAAAAGATGCAGATTAGTAACCCTAGACACCAAAACGACAACCAATTACCGCCATTATTGATTTTGTGTGGGCATATTGAAGGTTTTCTGTATTCGATTTCATGATTAGCTATGTGATTAAATCACAAATTGAGAGTTAATTTTTCAATCGAAGTGAAAACGGAACTGCAATCTCGATTTCATGATTAGCTATGTGATTAAATCACAATCGAAGTGAAAATGGAACTGTAGGCGTAAATATTGAAGCGTGGTGTGTGCGACAAAGAGAAAAAGAAAAGAGAACGGAAAAATAGTAATAGTTTCTCTTCGGGTCCTAACCTTAGTCGCCGCCTCAGTTGGTCGCCGGAAGCTTGTAATCATGGAATGAGATAAGCGGCAGTGCTGGTCGCTGGTGCAGCGGTGCCTGGTGGCAGGTGCGACGATGAGGGTTGTCAATTGCCGGGATGAATGAATCGATGGGAGAGAGAATAGAGAAGAAGGAAGTGTGAATGAGGAACCCTAGAAGAGTCGGAGATGTTGAAGCGTCAATTTAGAGAGGTTAGGGAAATAATAAAAAGAAATAATAGATGACACACTTTTTTTATAAAACGACATTAAGTGCCTCCCGTGTTTGTTTATTATGACATAAAAACATGACATACGTTTTTTTGTATGTCGTAAATTCTTTAAATTTTAAGAAAGATGATGCTTGTTTTATGACATACATTTATTTATGTCGTAAATTCTTTAAATTTTAGGAAATATGACGTTTTTTTAATGACATACGTTTTTGCATGTCATAAATACAGTGTGTGTCATAGTTTGTATGTCATTAAAGGTCTATTTTCTAGTAGTGTGTTGATACGTGGACATTCTAAAAGCTGAGTTACATTAAGTTACTTATTATAGTAATGGTGCATGTAATGTATTATGTTTGATGTGTATCTATGCTAATGGCATTCCAACGAAATAATGTGGTGTGTATTATGTGTATGTATGTTGTGTGTAATGTGACTAACCATGATGGACCCGGGGAGAAGTGGTTTAGTCGGCTAATCGTGAAGAACCCGTAAGGAGAATGGCTACTTGTAGAGGTACCGGGGACAACCCTTTGGGGAACCGCCTATGCATAGGAGTTGGTACCAACAATACGTGTTTATGGAGTATGTTATGTTGTACTGTATGTATGTGAATAAATGGATGTGTACATGAATACATGTGATTAGTATAATGTGTGAGTACAGTGTGTACTTACTAAGCATTTCAGCTTACCCGCTGTACGATTTAACATTGCAAGGCCCTCTAGGGCAGATAAAGGGAAGGCACTAATTTGAATGCAGCCACATGCGATCCATATCAAATGATTTGAGAATAGAAAATCTTATTTATGAATGTTTTTGTGGGATATTGACTTCTGATATTTACATTGCTTTTGGATAACTTTTATTATCGTTTATGAACTATGGTTTATATAATATGATGGTTATTCAAAAAAACTATTTGGGATATTACAAGTTGGTATCAGAGCATGGTTTGAGAGATTTAGGTATGCATTCGTGCATGCCTAGACTCAAATCATGGCTCGAAAGGTTTCCAAATAAAGTCTTCACGAAATAAACAAGTTTGAAAATAATAGAATGTGGCGGCAAGCAGTCAACTGGAGCTAAACGGGTAGTGAGCCACATCATTTCAGTTTATCATTTTGCATGCTAAAATTTAGAAACATGTGTGATTGATCATAAATGACACATGAATTGGTTAGATAGTAATGTGTGCCTTATGTGCCTTACAAGCCATTGTATGCTAATAGGAACATTATGTGTTTTGTAGCAGTAAACTCTTTGGAACTATGCTGGCAATTCACAACTAGGACGCCTTAGGCTATACCTGATCAAAATCTCATAGACTTAAAATTTTTAATATGGTCTTACTGCATGTTCTTGTGTAACGCCCTAAATTCTTGGAATATAGAAATTCTAAAAACTTTAAACATTTTATTTCATTTTCAAAGTAAGATAAGTTGGAAGCGAAATGCATCAGGTTAAACTAGCCTACAAACGTGGGCATTACTTTATTACAACAAATCATACATCTGGCCTAGCTTATCTTATCCTTACCCTTGCTAGTCCCCACAACAGCTCTGAACCTAGATACACGTCGATTTATAAAAAGGTCATGCTTTTTCGCCTGATGAGCTCATGAGTTTATGAAATCATAAAATACTCAAAATCCATGATCAAATGTAAATTATAGCAATATAAAAATATGGTGTGATTTGTAGTTGAAGATAAACCATCTCCATATCAATAGTTTCCATATTCCATTTATATTGCGAGTAGATCACAAGTTTGTTTCCTTTGAATCTGTAACCCTCAGTGGCTTCCGTTAGAATCATCGACGGCTTTTCCGGTATAAATGAAATAGCACAAAGCAATTCCATTGACCGTTGGGCTAATTTTGCATCCCCTCGGATCATTGGGAGTACGGTCCTGGAGTAGGTTCTACCTCCAGAATCTATGACTATCACTCAAGTCATATCTCGTATCTACAATTCCATGCCATTCATGACTTCAAATGGGTGCTACCCATTTAATAAACATCTCACACGACAGGGTTAGTTGAAAAGGAAAAATCTAGTAGTGTAAAGTAAAAGTGTGTTGAAATATATTTTTACATAGAAGTCGGGGTCAAATGAATTTAAAAGACCATAAGGACGGGTTTTGAATGTGGTTTAATTCTCATAAAATAATGTTTTGTTCCATGTTTGAAGTTTTTCTAAGTTCAGTGGGTTACCCCCGTAACCCATGGGTCAGAATATTTGTTTTAGAAAACATGTAAAGTTCATAACTGAAAATGGGTAAGGTATTACCGCTAAAATTATGAAACCTTTTCTACAAAGAATAGTTTGTAAGGAAGAATGAAGAAAGTATGTTTTATTACAAGTTATTTGAATATTTTCAAATTTTTAAATTTTTATGACAAAGGAAATACTGATTTACGAACTATATTAAATAGTATTTTGAAAGCCAATATTTTACTCGGGAAAATCTAAACTGACACATTGAAAATGAAATCAAATTGAACAGTAATAAGATATATAAGTCAATCTAAGTATATGGTGATGATACATAGGTATATTCTCCAAAGCAAATGATGTTAGGGTTAATGCGAGAAGAGATGATAGTGTAGAAACTTCCTGACATGGATCGATGGGTGAACTTCAAGTCTTTATGCCGGTCCTCTACAGTTAAGCAGGGCGAATTGAAGTTATATTTATTGAGTCCGAAAATGAATATTACACTCTCGAGATAGGTAAGAAAGAGAATACATAAAAGAATGGCGAAGTTGTTAAGGTAAATGTTGAAGATGTCGAAGTAAAGAAAAAGACGAGGATCACTTCATCAATACTTGAGGTGACACAACATTGCATGGAACAAATTCGCATTAAACAACAACTAACCTTATGAGGACACCGAACATAGGAGTACAGAAGATTGCAGGCATGCGGAATGAGTGAATCGAGCAAGATTTAAAGAAAGAAAGGTTTCTTTCTCATATGTATTATGAGAAAGAAACAGAGTTCACATGCAAAGGTGACGTATGAGGTGTATTGATAATATATTACAAAAATAATATGCATGCGATCTAGAGAGATCGAGTTGGTGAGATACAAATTATAGTGATCGACCAAGTTAGCAAAATGAAGTGAGGGTATGACCGAGTATGGAACTAGAGTAAATATACTTGTGCGGTCAAAAGTGACCTTGTGATAAAGTATGAAGATATTCAAGGGATAATACAAAGTGCGACCAAGTAATATAAATAGAAAAGAACTCTTGCGGTCGGTACTGTCAAGTGGTACCAAAAGGAAAGAAAGAGTATAATATGTGTGTGGTCGATATCAAAAGTGAAAGAAATGAAAAGCATTCATGCACGTGTATGGTTGAGTTGTTCGATCAAGTTAAACACGGAGTAAGAAATAATATAATATACATGTGCAACCGAGTGTGGGCATGTGTAATATATATATGCGGTCGAGTATTTATACAATTCATGTTGTTGTGCGGTCAAAGAGAACATTAAACAATGATGTGTGTGGTCAAGATTGTGATACACCGAAGAGTAAGACACAGAGCTTGAGTGACCAAGAGAGAAAGTAACTGGGCTTGAGTGACCGAGTGTAAAGGTTGTTCGGTCGGTAGTAAGTGCTAAAGGATAGAATAACACTGAATATGAAGCAAGTAACGTACTTGACATGACCGAGCTTGAGCTAACCGAAGTTGAGGTGACCACCGAACTTGAGTGGTATCCTAGCTAGAAGTGACCGAAAGTTGAGTTGAACACTAACCGAAGGTGACCTTGTGAGCTAACCGAATTTGCATGCTATCCTCGTTGGAGATGTTAGCCAAAGTTGAGAGGATGACCGAGCTTCAATGTGGTATCAGAACTTGAAGTGGTGTCGAAGCAAACGGTGTATCAGAACCTCAAGATGGGATCAAGCATCTATAACGAGGGTCGGGAGCATGCGACTGAACTTCAGGATCATGTGACTGAAACACAAAAGATCGGAAGAAGCACTCTCCTAAGATCCTCACTATCAGAAGTTCCTCACGATCATCACATCAAAAGAACAAAAATATTGAGTTTCATTAGGCTAGAATAGGCATGGTCTCATAGAAGTATGTCTTCTGTACTTAGTGTATTATTATATTCAAGCATGCTCTGCCCTATTCTAGGAATAGTTTATTAATTCTTTTTGTACTATAGATATTGTATAAGATCTCTTCTCCTCCTATAAATAGGAGCCATTGGTTCATGAATCAAAGAAAGGAACACCACACACTTACTCCAAAGTAGAATAAAGGAATTGGAGGAGTGGTTGGAAAATTCTCTCTAGCCAGATGAACATCAAGTCATATTCTATCTCCTCTTTCTTTTAAGTGTGTGTGTGTGTGTATCTCCATGTAATTCTTCATAGATTAGAAAGAGTGTTTGAGCCAAATATTAAATTTGTAACATCTTTTTATATCAATGAAATATCTGAATTATATTATATCGTTTAAATTCTTTTCTTTTAATTTCTTCACTCATCTTTACAATTTATTTATATTCCGCAACTTTACATTTCAAGTCATTTATATTTTCCGTATCGTCCATTTACATTTTTGCACTTCATTTTTATATCTTTGTTTATTGTTGAGCAAAAGATCCCGGACCCATAATTTCGAGTTTTCTTTTAATTTTCAACAGAAGTGAAATAGAAAATAGAACTAAGATGTAGCTAAAATGTTTTCTATTAGGTTTGACAACACCTAGTGATATTACATATTTTAGTCGTTGTTGAGCCCTATTCTTAGTGAAATTATATCATATATTTCGTGGTATTCTCACTTTTCGTGCCAGTACTTGTTTGGAAGAAAATAATGAAAACAGGGACCAAAAGCGTGCAAATTGGAGAAAGTTTGGAAAAGAATATAAAATCACGAAAACACGTAGGCGCGCCGCGGAATCAAGAAGGCGCGACGCGGATTCAAGGCGGTGAACCAAATTCAAAGGCCGAGAAAACGGGAGAAGATAAGTACGCGCGCCGCGGTTCACTTAAATGCACGGCGCGGCTGCGGGAAATTTCAACTATAAATAGAGGCATTTACTGCCGAAACCCTGAGCAAAACCCTGGTGAAAAATCGACCGTAGAGGCTCTTTGACTCCAAGAATTCGTTTACAGCAACTACCTTTTGGCATTTCAGGTTTTTATGTTTAATTTCTTTTAGCTTAATAGTTAGCATTAGTGGCTAGGGTCATTGGGAGTGACAAACACTGACCTTGAGCATTCTAGTTACTGTTTTTGGATCTTTGTTACTGTATTGGATGATTGGAATTCAGTTTGAGTTTATAATAATCATTTGGTTACAAGTAACATTGGTTTTTCGGTGTTTGATGCTTGTGTTGGTTTTTGAATGCTTGGATTGTGTTTGTTTGTGTTTGGATGCTTGAATGACCTTTATTGGACTGACTTCCCTTGCTGATTTCAGTGACCAACTAGGTTATCTTTTATGGTTTGAACTTTAAGCCAGTGACTGTCCCATTGGATCTTAGTTATCGGTTCAGTTCATACCTTGATTTGGGTTATGTTTGAATTGTTGAATGCCTTTGTTTACTTCTGAATTAGAGATGCACTTCTGATTTCAGAAAGTAACTAGGTTTGGGTTAAAGCTTAGCTTAGCCTATGCTTGTTTTGGAATTGTTTAGTTTAGAGTTTATGATTTCTAGTGACAAGGGTTTGGAAACTAAAGTCCTCCGACTATAGCATGACACTATAGTTGGTAATCTGTCATCTGGTCTGACCACGTAGCTCCTGCGTGTCAAATTTTGGCGCCGTTGCCGGGGAGCTGTGAGCTTAGATTAGGTGATTAGTAGGAACTTTTTGTTTCTTGATTTTCTTTGAGTTTCATTTGGTTAGTTTCTGGTTTTTGATTTTGCGGGCGTTTTGCATTAGTGCATGCGTACCCGCAGGGGTGAGAAACTATCCCCTTTGCGATTTGATCCTGAGATTGAGCGAACTGCGCGCAAAATCCGTGCCCGTAGGCGTTCCAATATCATGAGTTTCAGTCAAGTTAGTAGTAGTACAGTAGCTGTTGCCCAGGAACCATCAGGTGAGGCAACGGGGATGTCTTTTATTCCCCCAGTTTCAGAGTTTCAATTCGGGAGCACGAGTGCTTCTGGTGGTGCAGTTTCAGCCCCTGCACCCATACCATCATGCACTCCGCCATCGATTCCATCATTTCCACCAGTATCACAACCACAATCCACCAATCCATTTACCTCTGCAATGTCTTGGGGAGAGCCGACCCGTGAGGGCACCCCAGTTTCTAGACAACAGACACCTACTTCTCAACCATTTTCTCAACCACAACCAGCATCTTTCAAACCTCAACTTACTCAACCACAACAATACCAACAACCTCCTCAACCACAGTACCAGTATCCAGAGGAAGATGAGAGATATGATGAGGAAGACGAAGGGTGGGTGTCACCAGCACCTCAGCAACCAAGGAACCGAGGTCGAGGACCTCTGAGAAGAGCACCACAGTATCAACCACCACATGGTCAGCAGAACTATAACGATCATCTTTACGGTAATCCTGTTCAACCTTTATATTTTGCACAACCGAGAAGGCAATCGGTTGCATCACATTTCCAGCCACGGGAATATGATGATTCGTCGCCAATTTATATTCCTGACAATATTGAATCTCAAGTAGAAATAAGGCCTCAGTTGTTAGGAATATTGCCAGAGTTTAGGGGGTACAAGCAGGATGACCCGTACAATCACTTATACGAATTTATAGCGACTGCCAATGCTAATACCCCCAGGAATGTTAATAGGAACAACTTTAGGCTTAGGTTATTCCCATTCACTCTTAAAGACAAAGCCAAATATTGGTTTACGTCTTTACCATCAAACAGCATTGCCACATGGGATCAGCTCAATGCCAAGTTCCTACAAGAATTCTATCCGGAAAGCAAAACAACGGAGATCAGGAGGGTTATTCAGGACTTCCAGTAAAAACCAGGAGAAGCTTTCCATGAAGCTTTTGATAGGTTGAAGGAGTTGTTACGATCCTGCCCGCATCATGAGATTCCTAAATGGCAGTTAGTGAAGTTGTTCTTTGAAGGAGTCAGTGAAACACATCAGGCTATGATAAATGCCTCGTCAAGCAAAACATTTATGTGGCAAGATCCAGAAGAAGCTTGGCAGTTCTTGGAACAGTTAAGCAATGGCTCCAAAGCAAACTTTCCTACGAGAAAGACTGTAGGCACAGCAGCAGCAGTAGGAGCTGATGCTGATTGGAAGAAAGAAGTAAAAAAGGAAATAAGTGACTTAAATAAGAAGTTTGACAGGCTCATGTCAACGCTGCAGAATGGAACGCAGGGTCAAACACAAGGAGGTCAAGGAGGACCGAAATTTCAGGAGGCAAACCAAGTTCATGGCCAGGGTCAAGGTCAGTACAAGAATGGACGACCCTACAGACCATATAATCAACGGCAGCAGCAGAATTTCAACAACCAGAGGCAAAATAATTACCAAGGTCAATCATCTAATCAGCCTAGGTCATACCAGCCTGCAAACAATAATGGAAATGCGAGTGGGAGTGGTGGCAATAATAATAGGGGGCCCAACAATGCTATTAACAATGCCCCAGGAACTAAAGAAGAGATGATTGCAAAAATGTATTAAATGTTCAGTGCTACTCAGCAGCAGTCCCAGGCCAATGCAAAAGCTATCACAAACATGGAAAGGCAAATTGGACAAATGGCCGAGGATCAACAAAAAAGGGACAATGGGAAGTTGCCAAGTACTACGGAGGTTAATCCGACCCATAATCAGCGAGCCGGGAAAGAGCACGTGAATATTGTTGAGGCTGAATGAAGAAAAGTTACTTTAGAGGACTTATTAGATTCAGGAAGTAAGGCAGAGTTTGAAAAAGGAGAAACAGTCCAGGAGAAGGAGGAGACTAAGGAGATTAAAGAGGAAGGTAAGGAAAAAGAAATTCCTGTTGGAGGGGGAACTCAACTAGAGGAGGACACGGAGGTTCAGGAAGAAGAGCAGTCGACGGTAGCAGGAATCAAGCAGATGAAGAAAGAGAAGAAAGGAAAGAAGAAACAAGCAGCACCCAAACCAAGAGGGCCTTTGATAAACCAGCCGCTGTGGGATGAACTTAAGGATGCTCCTGAGGATACAAGAATTCTTCAGGAGATGTGTGAAAGAAATGAAAAAAGTAAGATTCCCACACCAGACACTGTTAGATTGACGATTAAGGCCAGTGAGGCACTGTTGGGAACACTGCCCAAAAAGGAGAGGGATCCTGGATCGCCACTGATCACTACTACTGTAGGAGATGTGGTCATTCGGAACACCTTGCTGGACTTGGGAGCAAGTGTAAATGTCCTGCCAGGATACTTGTATGATAAGTACAAGAATGAAGAAATAGAGCCAGCAAAAGTTGTAGTACAGCTGGCTGACCAGTCAACAAAGGTATCCCGGGGAAAATTGACTAATGTCATAGTCAAGGTTGGAGACTTCTTCTATCCTGTGGATTTCTTAGTTATGGAGTATGAAAGTTTGGATGACGCGCCTGCGCTCATTTTAGGACGCCCATTTTAGCTACGGCTGGCGCAGTAATTGACTGCAAGACGGGGGATGTGGACATCTCCTTTGGGATGCGAAAGAGAAGGCTGAATGTGTTCGAAAATCCTGTATCTTTACCTTCAGAGAATGATGGCAAACAACTGGACAAAAGTGTGTTAATGGAGCCAGGGATTAGGGCAAAGAAAAAATCTGGACACGAACGGGGGAAGGAGGAAAGGAAGAGATTTTGAAGGAAACAAGGAACCACATGTTGGCCACTATTGATAAGGAGTGGTTGCTGGATATGATGGAGATGCTAGAAGCGAGACACCAGCAATATGAGAAAGAATCAAGAGAAAGGGAAGCAAAAGTCTTCAAGCTTCTGGAATCGCAACAATAATGGATTAGTGGAGTGAGCGATCGAATGACTCAGCTCACATCCCTAATGTCGATGATGGCCCATAATTTCATACCTGGGTTTAAGCAGATGCCATCAAAAGTTCCAGTAGAGGAAGAATAGAAGGAGGAGTTCTACGTCTGGCTGAAGACGTTAAACTTAGCGCTTGTTGGGAGGCAACCCATCGTGTCATAGGTTAGGTTCTATATTTCTTAGAAATAATTAGGAAAAATCTTATCACTAATTACAGGTACCGGTGGTCAAAGGCAAGTGTGGGGCCGTGTGAAGAATTTGAAATTTTAATGACCGCGCCGCGGTTTTCTTACTTCCGCGACGCGGGTTCGTAAACCAACCCGATGCGCAGGGGTTGTTTTGGTGACACGCGCGCCGCGGGTCTTGCAATTGCGCGACGCGGGAATCGATCGGTCGGTTTTCTCCTATATTAAGGTAAGCCGCGACACTATTCACACACACCACGACTCGGAGCTCTGATCAACCAAAAATTCTCGCGTTTTTTCTTGCTCATTTCCGTGCCACTACTACGGTATGTCATTCTAACTAGCTATTACTCGTTTAAACTAGTGATTAGGTAGTTAATTTGAGATATTTGTTCAAAAAGTTCAAAACTTAGAAATCGCCAATGCTGACTCATAGGGTGTTTGTTTCGCCAAATAGATACCCTAGATGAGTTAGTCGGCACTTAGGCTACGCTGTGCTGTATTTGGATTGAGTTTAAACAGGTTAAAACTTGATTTGAGGATGGTTTTTGGAAACAGCCGCTCGCCGCGCCACGCCATTACTCTTGAGCCGCGCCGCAGTGCGGTGGAGAAGATAAAGGACTTATTTTGCAAAAAAATTGCGTTTGTCCAGACCATGCTCAGACTCAACCATGACTTCCTTCAGTTTCCAGAGGGGCTAGAGGCCTTTGTCGAGTACAGATCACGAAGAGACGCGTTGACGAGTCGCCGGGTTCTTGAGGCGACCATTCTTGATAGGGCCATCCTCGGGGAGGCTGGGTTATGGAGCGAGATAGAGCCGTTTCTACACCGCACCTGGACCCATGGGGATGCTTCCTTCATATGTCGGGGCTGGGACAGGATCATGGCTACCGACGAGGATGTCGTGTACACGGAGCTCCTCCTGGAGTTCCTTTCTACCATTGAGTACGCGCCGAGGGCGACATACCCGCGGGCGAGGTTGATTAGATTCAGGTTGGGGGGCGTGCATAGGGAGTGCAGCCTTCGGGAGTTCGCGAGGCGAACTGGGATATATGTGGAGGCGGATTTTCAGCACCGCCATTTTCCCCAGTTCTTCGAGGCATGTATTCAGGGGCAGCCGGAGCGGGCTGCCAATATGGAGGTTTGGGCAACATTGTCCAACGTCATCTACGAGGCAGGGACCTCCCGGGAGAGCCACCTCCGCGACCCACTCCACCGCCTCATGCACCGCATCGTCTCCACCTCCATCATGCAGCGGGAGGGGGCGAGAAGGTGTCTGGGGAGGACATGACGTTTTTCTGGGTTCTCCTCGACCCCTCCAGGTTCATCCACCTTCCCTACGGCCTAGCAGTCGCCCTATCCACCCGTGCGACGGGTGCCTCTGCCAGCAGTCCTCTGGGCCGGGGATACTTCATCACCCGCCTGGCCCGATCATACCGGTGAAGGGTTTCTATGCAATCAATGAACACAAAAATACCTAAGGTTCACATGCAACCCTAATTTTGATCTATGTTTTCTTCTATGAAGATTAGAACTAAGAACCTAAAGGATACAATTCAATTCTAAAGAAGAATTAAGAAAAACCAACCTTTGATCTTATGATCATTTTAAGCAGCAGCAAAAGTATCCTGCCTCAGATGAAAGTCACACCCAAGGGATGGAAGAATCAGTCCAGCAGAGTGAATCCAGAGAGAAGATGGCGTGAATATGAGGTGCCAGGGGGTTCCTTTTATAGCCTCCTAGGGTTACACCTGAAACCCTAAGGAGCCTCCAACTGGACAAGGCTTTTGACCACTTGGACCAGGCTTACCAAAACCCTAATTAGGGTTTCGCCAAACCCTTGGAGGAGCCTCCAGGGTGGCGCCACTTTTGGTCCCTGGTTTTCCTGGCCAGTTATTCAACTATTGAATAAATGTCAAACCAGTCCCTGCACCTTTTAATTAATTAATTTAATCTCCAAATTAAATCCAATAAATTCTAGATTAAATCTCAATTAATTAATATAGTTTCTAATTAATATATTAGCACTTAAATATATTAATAAACCATATATATATTTTCTATTGATTTATTATACAATTAATAAATCAACTATTCTCTCTACTGAACTATCTATCCTCCACCCATGAGGGCAACCCAAATGAACTTTGCTTTTAATCATAAGATAAAAGGTACAATTACAAGTCATGGATTAGACACCTAATCCAATAGTCTCCCACTTGGATAAGTCTATGACTTTTAATTGTCTGAACTCTGACCTAGTCAGTTCTGTCCAAAGATAAGTGATCTGATGATCCTCCGTCCAACAGGATATTTTCAGACTCAAGACATGGACTAACATCAATCTTGGTCTGACACTCTGTTCCTCGATTTCTGATTTGCATATGACTTTAGAGACTACTAATTGAACACATCAATCAAGTCCCGGTTGGCCAACACTTTCAGTCAACTTCTAAATCATCGAGAGGCCTACAGATATCTGTTTCCCATCGGGTCATGGGACGGATAAGTTTCGACTCATATGTCCATAACTTTTGCGGGTCCAAATACATACAACAATGCGTTTTATAGCACCGAGTTACTGGCGTGGTTTCGTATTGTCAATAAGTACTTGTATCACAAATAACAGATCATATCTCTCCACTTAAAGATCACCGGATATTATCGTCTTAACATTGCTCGTGATATAATCCATGAAGCAATCTGTTAAGCGCGGGTTTGTCCAATACTCAAATCTCTATTTCTAAGTACTCATGAACGTTGCAGCAGTCTTACTGCAATGTCTAACTCTTTAGACAATCTGCAACCAATTCATGACAGTCTTAGTTCATACTTACTTCCAAACAGTATGATCGACTGTGGAATTTTAAATAATCTAATTATTAAGGAAGTTAAACATGCAAATATAGAAACACAGAAATAAACAATTGACAAAGGCAGTAACAATACTCATTTATAAATCTCTATTATAAAATCATCGAGTCAATTACATTTATACTGTTACAAGTTTCTAATCTATCTAATTACTAAAACGGATATCATCCTTCAATCCAATGCTCCGAGCATGCTGATTGTGCTTAATCCTATTCAGAGCCTTAGTCAAAGGATCTGCAGGATTGTCCTCGGATGATACTCGCTTAACCAGTAAGTGCCCTTCTTCTATCTGATGTCGAATATAGTGGTACTTTCTTTCGATATGCCTAGACTTTCCATGGTCTCGCGGTTCCTTTGCCAAGGCGACCGCTCCTTCATTATCGCAGAAAAGTTCCACCGGCTCCTGAATGCTCGGGAAAACTCCAAGATCCTCGATGATATTCTTTAGCCAAGCCGCCTCTTTAGACGCTTCACTCGCTGCGATGTACTCTGATTCGCACGTTGAATCAGCCACCGTTTCCTGCTTGGAACTTTTCCAAGTGACCGCTCCACCGTTCAAAAGAAATACCCAGCCCGACTGGGACCGTCCACTGTCCCTATCTGTCTGGAAGCTGGCATCTGTAAATCCACTCACTTTTAACTCATCACTGCCACCAAGGACTAATACCATATTCTTTGTCCTTCGCAGATACTTGAGTATGTTCTTAACTGCAATCCAATGTGCTTTTCCAGGATTACCCTGGTACCGACTAACCATGCTTAGTGCATAGGATACGTCGGGACGAGTACATGTCATAGCATACATGATCGACCCTACTGCCGAAGCATAAGGTACTTGACTCATTTCAACTATTTCCTGATCCGTACTCGGACTTTGAGTCTTACTTAATTTAACACCACTTAGGATTGGTAACTCTCCCTTTTTGGAACTTTCCATGTTAAACCTCTTTAACACCTTTTCTAAATATGTACACTGGCTTAGGCCTATCAATTTTCTCTTTCTATCTCTAAGTATTCTTATCCCGAGAATATAAGCAGCTTCCCCTAGGTCTTTCTTGGCGAAACACTTCCCGAGCCAAGCCTTAACATTCTGCAAGGTCGGAATGTCGTTTCCCATGAGCAGTATGTCATCAACATACTGTTGGATTAGGTGTCTAAGCCATGACTAATAATTAGTATTTACCTAATTAATAGTAGCACAGTCCATTTGGGTTGCCCTCATGGCTGCCCTCATGGCTGGAGGTTTATTGGAAAGTTAAGTAGAGAGAAAGGGTTGATTTATTATATGACTAATAAATCAAGATATTGTTTGTTAATATATTATGGAGATAATATATTAATTAGAAATGATATTACTAGATTAATAATTAATCAGAAATTAATTTGATTAATTTCTGTGGCATTAATTAGATTAATCAGGAGGTCAGGGATTAAAGTCGTACAAATTCAATAGTTGAATTGCGGCGCGCGGCGCGCAAATGTCTTGGCCGCGACGCGCGTACAGATAATCTGGAAATTGGGCTGCGGCTAGGGTTTCTAGCTTTACCCTTTGGTTCCCTATAAATAGGGAACCCTAGACCTCATTATCAGTGGCTCATTCTATTATTTCTCTCTGGAATTTCGATCCATAAACCTCCCGACTTGGGTGTGACTTTCATTTGAGGCAGGATAATTTTGCTGCTCAGCTTCCAGGAAATCCTAAAAGGTTGGTTTTTCTAATTATATTCTTTTAGTTAATTTTCTTATGGCCTTTAGGTTTTATTATATGTTCAATTTGAAGAAAACATAGATCCTCATAGGTTGCATGTGAACTTAGGTTATTTAGTTCATGGTTTGCAGAAAACCTTTCAGTGGTATCAGAGCCTGTTTTGTTTTCTTGTTGAATTGCTATAACTGTTTTAGGGTTTAAAGCTTATAAACCCTAATATCTATATGGATCGATTTCTAGGATTAGGGTTTTGGAAACCCTAATCCCCCCCCCCCTTGCTGATTTCGATATTTCAATTAGGGTTTTAGGAGGTTTTCTATTTTTGGTAACTTTATTTGTTAATTAAATGGATAACCTTAAACCCCATTATATGAATTCGAAATCTAGGGGGTTTAGGATAGGTTTTAATTAATTTGATTAATTTGGATAAACCTATCTTCATTTGAATTAATTTAATTAATTGTTAATTAAAAGATAATTCAAAAGGGATTTAATTAATTTTACATTGTCAAAAATTAATTAGAAAAATCCAGAAAAATATTTTAAAATGTTTAAAATATTTAGATTTAATTAATTTAATTCATTGGTAATTAAAATTGATTAAATCGAATTTGAGGTTTAATTTAATTCAAAAATTTTAATTGTTAAATTTGGTAAAATTAAAAGATAAACCTTGAATATTTTAAAGGGTTTTAAAATACATCTTATATATGTTATTAAAGGTTAATACTATATATATGAGATAAATTTGGTTAGTCAAATCAATAGTAGGCCTCATTCACGAAGCTGGTCTATAAAGTGGGTATAAGGAGACTGCCTATAAAATGGTAGTCTAATGGGTGAACGCTCTCACCCACCGCTCGCCTGATCAGTGGAGGGTCGTTAGCCGAACAGTTTTGATAGGACCACTTAATCATTAAAAGTATAATGATCAAAGTACTAGAACTTTTACACAAAATCCCAATCTAGTTACTTTAGGAAAAATGTGAATTTGATGCTACCCCATGAAATTGCACATTGCACTTTATGAAACGTTGGTGGAGCGTGTGTGGTTTACCGGCACACCAATAGGGGTTCATAAAGAGTGGCAATGGGTGTCTCGGGTGTTATCATTGTTGATGGAGCGTGTGTGGTTTACCGGCACATCAATTTGAGATGATAATGGACCCCGAGAGTACCAAGCTAATTTGCATGGTTATTCACACCCGGTTTGTGATCCTCGGCATCCCAGTCACAAACGGTGGGGCATATCCGAGATTAAACATGCTATTGAACGGTTCAATAAATCTCAAAAGAAACTAGGAATTCCATTTATAATAAGATTATTTTTCCGCGGTGGAATTGGCTGAATCGTCATTCGCCTACCTTTATAAAATTTGCTTATAGATTACGGCATCCCTCTTCTATGTTGCAAATTGTTATAGTTGGATCCTAGCCTTATTTTATATTGGGTTATTATAAGGACCGACAAGTATCTAATTAAACTTACCTTCTTTTATAGATGTCTTCTGCTGATCAATCCGCTCCCCACTCAAACTCCAGTGTTCCCTCAATCATCTCACTGTGTTCCAAGGTTCAATTGAACGGGACAAACTACAATGACTGGATTAGAAATATCAAGATGGCTCTGAGGTACGAGAACAAGGAGTATGTCCTCGAGACCGAGCTTGTCGATATTGACCCCGAAACTGCTACTCCCGAGGAAATTGCCTCGTACCAAAAACATTCTGATGATGCGACCAAAGTGGCCTGCATCATGATTGCCACAATGAACCCCGAATTGTAGAGAATATACGAAGACTACTGGCCCTATGAGATGCACCGTGAGCTCGCGGAAAAGTTCCGTAAGCAAGAGCGCATCGAGAGGTGCGAGGTGGTCAAGGACTTCACGAACAGCAAACCTAAAGATGGAGAGTCCATCTGTGCCCATGTGCAAAGAATGCAAGGTTACGTGGAGCGGCTTGGAAAGCTTGCGATGCCTATGCCTGAGGAGTTGGCCGTTGACATAGTACTCAACTCCTTACCAAGTTCTTATGACCAGTTCAGGCTGGCTTATCATTTGAACAACAATCAGGCTAACCTGAATGAGTTGCATCGCATGCTTCGAGTTGCTGAGGAAGGGATGAAGGGTAAAAGTGTACCTTCGGTTAATCAGCCCGTCCTAGCCATTGGAAGTGGCAAAGGAATGAAGAGGAAGGGCCCTCCTAAGCAAAATTGGAGGGAAAAGGTTCAGGTCGGGTCATCCAATAATGGCTCGAGAACCAAGACTTCCCACATTCCTTGTGTGGCCAACCCCGATGAAGCCAACTGTTTCTACTGCAAAGAGAAGGGCCATTGGAAGAGAAGCTGCCCCAAATACTTGCAGGATGTCAAGGATGGGAAAGTAAAGCCATCGACAGCAGGTATATACACTATCTCTAAAAACTCACCATCTTCTAATTCTTGGGTCCTTGATACAGGATGTGGTTTTCACATTTGTTCTGATCTGCAGGACCTAAAGGAAAGCAGGGAGGTGGAGCACGGTAGACTGAACTTGATCATGGGCAATAGGAGATCGTCCCCTGTTACCAAGATCGGCGTTTACAGTTTAGTGCTTAGTAGTGATGTTAGTATAGAGTTAATTAATTGTTGCTATTCGCCAGAAATGGCAAGAAACATTATTTCATTTCACGCATTGTTCAGACAAGGATTTCAATTTTCTTTTGATAATAAAGATGGTTCGATTTCTGTTTTCAAAAATGGTATTTTGATTTTTACTGCTTATCCTTGTGATGGTGTGTATGAAACTGTTGAATGTGTTGACAATTTAGGACATAGTGTAAATTATATTGATTCTACTAGTGGTGTAGAGAAGGCATGTCTGTGGCATAGTCGGCTCGGGCACATCAGCAAGAAACGCATCGCCCAACTCCAAAAGGATGGAGTGTTGGAATCATTCGACCTCAGGTCGGATGATGTATGTGAATCTTGTCTGTTGGGCAAGATGACTAAATCACCTTTCAAAGGATCTTTTGAAAGAGGTGAGGGTCTGCTGGACATCATTCACACGGATGTGTGTGGTCCATTCAGATCAACCACAAAGGATGGCATGCGATTCTACGTGACCTTTACCGACGATTTTAGTAGATACGGTTATATCTACTTGATCAAGCACAAGTCGGACACTTTTGAAAAGTTCAAAGAATTTAAGAATGAAGTAGAGAATCAATTAGGCAGAAAGATAAAGATGCTCAGATCCGATAGAGGCGGAGAGTATCTAAGTATCGAGTTCCTAGACTATCTAAAGGAATGCGGAATAGTTTCGCAGTTGACACCTCCCAGGACACCACAGTTGAATGGTGTTGCAGAGAGGCGCAACCGAACCCTGTTGGACATGGTTCGTTCCATGATGAGTCGAGCTTCACTTCCCATTCACTTCTGGGGGTATGCCTTAGAGACTGCCGCCCATATCCTCAATCTTGTCCCAACTAAGAAGGTTGCTAAAACACCTCATGAGATATGGACGGGGAAAGTCCCCTCGTTAGCACACATCAAGGTCTGGGGTTGTGAGGCTTTCGTTAGACGAGAGACTCAAGACAAACTCGCAGAAAGAAGCGAAAGGTGTTTCTTCCTTGGTTATCCTAAACAGTCCTTTGGATATCTATTCTACAGACCGAGCGAGGACGTGGTCTTTGTAGCTAGACGAGCGGTCTTTCGAGAGAGAGAGCTCATATTCAAAGAGGACAGTGGGAGTACCATTGATCTGGAAGAAATTCGAGAGTCATCAGATGACGCAACCTTAGGAGAAACTAGCAACCAACATGAGGAAGAGGTTCCTGTTGGTCCGACAGATGTATCCTTACCTCTTAGGCGTTCTGGTAGGGTTAGCATGCCACCCGAGTTTTATGGTTTCCATATAACTTCGGATGGGGACACGTTTGTCAGTGATAGGACACTGATAAATTTGGATGAACCAGCTAACTACCAGGAAGCAGTGGCGGGCCCTGAGTCTGCCAAGTGGAAAGAGGCCATGGATAGCGAGATCAAGTCCATGTATGACAATCAAGTTTGGAACTTGGTTGACAACGTACCGGGTCGAAAGACAGTCGGGTGAAAATGGATCTTCAAGAAGAAGACCGACATGGACGGAAAAGTACACACTTTCAAGGCAAGACTAGTTGCGAAGGGCTTTACTCAAACCCCAGGGGTTGACAATGACGAGACCTTCTCACCAGTAGCCAAGATAAAGTCTATTAGGATTATGCTGGCCATAGCTGCATTTCATGACTATGAAATTTGGCAGATGGACGTCAAAACCGCCTTCCTTAATGGAAAGTTGACTGAGGATGTCTACATGAATCAGCCAGAGGGTTTTGTCGATGCAAAGTATCCTAATAAGGTGTGTAAGCTTGAGAGATCAATCTACGGATTGAAGCAAGCTTCTCGCAGCTGGAATCTTTGTTTCCATGAGAAAGTCAAAGAGTTTGGTTTCTCTAGGAGCGAGGATGAGTCCTGCGTATATGTCAAGGCTAGTGGGAGTATAGTCACTTTTCTGGTGCTGTATGTCGATGACATACTGCTCATGGGAAACGATATTCCAACCTTGCAAGATATCAAGGCTTGGCTTGGGAAATGTTTCGCCATGAAGGACCTAGGAGAGGCTGCCTATATTCTTGGGATTAGAATATTGAGAGATAGAAAAAAGAGACTCATTGGACTTAGTCAGGGTACATACTTGGAAAAGGTACTAAAGAGGTTTAGTATGGAAAATTCCAAGAAGGGAGAGCTACCTATCCAAAGTAATGTGAAGCTGAGTAAGACTCAAAGTCCGAGTACAGACGAGGAAATAGCTGAGATGAGTCGAGTACCATACGCTTCGGCTGTGGGATCGATCATGTACGCTATGACGTGTACTCGCCATGACGTGGCCTTTGCTTTAAGCATGGTCAGTCGGTACCAGGGTAAACCTGGAAGGGCGCATTGGATAGCTGTGAAAAATATACTCAAGTATCTGCGAAGGACCAAGAACATGGTGTTAGTCCTCGGTGGCAGTGATACCTTGAGAGTTGAAGGATATACGGATGCCAGTTTTCAGACGGATAGAGACAGTGGTCGGTCTCAGTCTGGCTGGGTATTCCTTCTGAACGGAGGAGCAGTAACTTGGAAAAGTTCCAAGCAAGATACGGTGGCTGATTCTACTTGTGAATCAGAGTATATAGCAGCAAGTGAAGCGTCAAAGGAAGCGGCTTGGCTGAAGAACTTCATCGGTGACCTTGGAGTAGTCCCGAGTATTCAGGAGCCCGTGGAACTGTTCTGTGATAACGAAGGTGCGGTCGCCTTGACAAAGGAACCGCGAGACCATGGAAAGTCCAGACATATCGACAGAAAGTACCACTATATAAGGCATAAGGTAGAAGAAGGTCACCTCGTGGTAAAGAGGGTATCATCGGAAGATAATCCTGCAGATCCCTTGACAAAGGCTCTGAGTAGGATTAAGCATAATCAGCATGCTAGGAGCATTGGATTAAGAGATGATATAAAGTTTATGTAAATTAGATAGGTTTCGAAACTTGTAACAATGTATTGTATTTGACTCTTGTGATTTAATAATAAAGATTTATTAATGAGTAATGGTTTACTACTTTTGTCAATACTTAATCATTGTGTTTCATTTTGCATGTTTTACTTCCTGAATAATTGGATTATTCAAATATCCACAGTCGATTACACTTTTGGAAGTACGTGTGAAGTAAGGCTGTCATGAATTGGTAATAGATTGTCTAAGGAGTTAGACATTGCAATTGGATTGCTGCACCATTCGTGAGTACTTGGAAATGGAGATTTGAGTATTGGATAAACCCGTGCTCAATGGATTGCTTCATGGATTTTATCACGAGCAATGTTGAGACGATAATATCTTTTGATCTTTAAGCTAAGACATATGAGTTATGATTTACTAGACGGTTGTTCATTGATAATACGAAAACGCATCGGTAACTCGGTGTTATAAAACGTATTGTTGTGGGTGATTTGTCTGATAAAAGACATAAGTATATGAGTCGAAGTTTATTCGTCCCTTGACCCTAACGGGGAACAGATATCTGTAGGCCTCTCGATGAATTTGAAATTGACTAAAATGGTTGGCCAACCGGGACTAAATTGGTAGTCTAAGAGTCATATGCAAATCGGAAATCGAGGAACAGTAAATCAGACCAGATTGATTTTTATCCATGTCTTGAGTCTGAAAAATATCTTGTTGGACGGAGGATCATCTGATCACTTATCTATGGACAGAACTGATTAGATCAGTGTTTGGCAGCGGTTTCTAGGAAGCTAAAAGTGCTGGTTAATTAGAGGATAAATTGGTAATTATAGTCATAGACTTATCCAAGTGGGAGACTGTCGGATTAGGTGTCTAAGCCATGACTAATAATTAGTGTTTACCTAATTAATAGTAGCACAGTCCATTTGGGTTGCCCTCATGGCTGGAGGTTTATTGGAAAGTTATGTAGAGAGAAAGAGTTGATTTATTATATGACTAATAAATCAAGATATTGTTTGTTAATATATTATGGAGATAATATATTAATTAGAAATGATATTACTAGATTAATAATTAATCAGAAATTAATTTGATTAATTTCTGTGGCATTAATTAGATTAATCAGGAGGTCAGGGATTAAAGTCGTACAAATTCAATAGTTGAATTGCGGCGCGCGGCGCGCAAATGTCTTGGCCGCGACGCGCGTACAGATAATCCGGAAATTGGGCTGCGGCTAGGGTTTCTAGCTTTACCCTTTGGTTCCCTATAAATAGGGAACCCTAGACCTCATTATCAGTGGCTCATTCTATTATTTCTCTCTGGAATTTCGATCCATAAACCTCCCGGCTTGGGTGTGACTTTCATTTGAGGCATGATAATTTTGCTGCTCAGCTTCCAGGAAATCCTAAAAGGTTGGTTTTTCTAATTATATTCTTTTAGTTAATTTTCTTATGGCCTTTAGGTTTTATTATATGTTCAATTTGAAGAAAACATAGATCCTCATAGGTTGCATGTGAACTTAGGTTATTTAGTTCATGGTTTGCAGAAAACCTTTCACATACAGCACCAGGAAAGTGACTATACTCCCACTAGCCTTGACATATACACAGGACTCATCTTCACTCCTAGAGAAGCCAAACTCTTTGAATTTCTCATGGAAGCAAAGATTCCAACTGCGAGATGCTTGCTTCAACCCGTAGATTGATCTTTCAAGCTTACATACTTTATCAGGGTGCTTGGTGTCTACAAAACCTTCTGGCTGACTCATGTAAACATCTTCAGTCAGTTTCCCATGAAGGAAAGCGGTTTTGACATCCATCTGCCAGATTTCATAATCATGAAACGCAGCTATGGCAAGCATTATCCTGATTGACTTAATCTTGGCTACTGGTGAGAAGGTTTCATCATAGTCAACCCCCGGGGTTTGAGTGAATCCCTTCGCAACCAGCCGAGCTTTATAAGTATGCACTTTTCCGTCCATGTCAGTCTTCTTTTTGAAGATCCACTTGCATCCGACTGTCTTTCGACCCGGAACATTATCAACCAAGTTCCAAACTTGATTGTCATACATGGACTTTATCTCGCTGTCCATTGCCTCTTTCCATTTTGCAGACTCGGGGCCTGCCACTACTTCACGGTAGCTAGCTGGCTCATCCAAATTAGTCAATGTACTATCACTGACTAACGTGTCTCCGTCCGAAGTAATATGGAAACCATAGAACTCGGGGGGCATGCTAACTCTACCTGAACGCCTAAGGGGCAACGAAATGTCAGTGGGTCCAACAGGAACTTCTTCCTCATGTTGGTTGCTAGTTTCTTCTAAGGTTGTTTCATCGGGCGTCTCCTGAATTTCTTCGAGATCGATCGTACTCCCACTGTCCTCTTTGGGTATGAGTTCTCTCTCTCGAAAGAACCCTCGTCTTGCTACAAAGACCACGTCCTCGGTTGGTCTGTAGAACAAGTATCCAAAGGACTGTTTCGGGTATCCGATGAAGTAACACCTCTCACTTCTTTCTGCGAGCTTATCTGAAGTATCTCGTCTCACGAATGCTTCACAGCCCCAGACTTTGATGTGTGCCAACGAGGGAACTTTCTCCGTCCACATCTCGTGCGGTGTTTTTGCAACCTTCTTGGTTGGGACAAGATTTAGGATATGGGCGGCAGTCTCTAAGGCATACCCCCAGAAATGGATTGGAAGTGAGGCTCGACTCATCATGGAACGAACCATGTCCAACAAGGTTCGGTTGCGTCTCTCTGCAACACCATTCAGCTGAGGTGTTCTTGGAGGCGACAACTGTGAAACAATTCCACATTCCTTGAGGTAATCGAGAAACTCGATACTAAGATACTCACCGCCTCTGTCGGATCTAAGCATCTTTATCTTTCTACCCAATTTATTTTCCGCTTCATTTTTAAACTCTTTGAACTTTTCAAAGGTATCCGACTTATTCTTGATTAAGTAGACATATCCATATCTATTAAAATCGTCGATAAAGGTCACATAGAACCGCGTGCCATCCCTAGTGGTTGTTCTGAAGGGACCACCCACATCAGTGTGTATGATATCCAACAGACCTTCACCTCTTTCAAATGAACCTTTGAATGGTGATTTTGTCATCTTGCCAAGTAAGCAAGACTCGCATACATCATCTGACCCGAGGTCGAATGATTCCAACACTCCATCCTTTTGGAGTTGGGCGATGCGTTTCTTGTTTATATGGCCAAGGCGACAATGCCACAGACATGCCTTTTCTACACCGCTTGAAGCATCAATAGTTAATACATTTTTACCATAATTGTCAACACACATAATAGATTCATACACTCCATCACAAGGCACAGCATTAAATATAAAAACATCATTTTTGAAAACCGAAATTGAACCATTCAATTTATTAAACTCATAGTAAAAATCTTGTCTGAACAATGCATGAAATGAAATTATGTTCTTTGCCATATCAGGCGCATAGCAACAATTATTTAAATCTAATCTAACTCCATTACTCAGCATCAGTCTATAAACACCAATCTTGGTAACAGGTGACGTTTGCCTATTGCCCATGACCAGGTTCAGTCTGCCATACTCCAGTTCCCTACTTTCCTCTAGGCCCTGCAAATCAGAACAGATGTGAAAACCACATCCTGTATCAAGGACCCATGAACGGGAAAAAGATGAGTTATTAGATATAGAATATGTACCTGCCTGTGACGGTTTCACTTTACCGTCCTTGACATCCTGCAGATACATGGGGCAGCTCCTCTTCCAATGACCCTTTTGCTTGCAGTAAAAGCAGTCGGCCTCTTTGGGGTTCCGAACATGTGGAATTCCGGAAGACTTACCTTTCGGGGCACCGCTAGATGACCCCACGTGAGTCTTTTCCCTCCAGTTCTGCTTAGGAGGGCCTTTCCGTTTCTTTCCCTTTCCGGATCCAATAGCCAGGACAGGCGGGTTGACAGGGAGCACAGCTTTTCCCTTCATTCCGTCCTCAGCCGTACGCAGCATGCGGTGTAACTCAGCTAGGTTTGCCTGGTTGTTGTTCAAATGATACGCCAGTGTGAACTGGTCATGAGAACTGGGTAAGGAGTTCCGCACTATGTCAACTGCTAAATCCTCATGAACCGGCATTTCCAGCTTTCTAAGCCTTTCCACGTAAACATGCATCCTCTGCACATGTGCGCAGATGGACTCGCCCTCTTTGGGCTTGCTGTTAGTGAAAGCTTTTACAACCTCACGCCTCTCGATGCGCTCTTGCTTGCGGAACCTTTCCGCGAGCTCTTTGTGCATCTCGTAAGGCCAATAGTCCTCATCGATACGCTGCAGTTCAGGGTTCATAGTAGCGATCATGATGCAGGCCACTTTGGTTGCATCATCAGAGTGTTTAGTGTACGCAGCGATTTCCTCGGGAGTAGCGGTTTCAGTGTCCACATCAACAAGCTCGGTTTCTAGAACATACTCTTTATGTTCAAACCTTAGAGCCATTTTGATGTTGCGGATCCAGTCATTGTAGTTGGTGCCGTCCAACGTCACCTTTGAACATAATGACAGAATCGAGGTGACACTACCGGGATTTGAGTGGGGAACGGATTGGTCAGAAGACATCTGAACAAGAAGAAGGTAGTTTTAATTAGATAGAGTAATAATAATAATCCTCATATTCACCCAAGAATAAATACGAGGCTAGGATCCTACAATAACTATCTACAATACCGAAAAGGGATGCCGTAATCAATATTGCAAATTTTACAAGGTAGGCGAATGACGATTCAGCCAATTCCACCGCGGAAACATAATCATATTATAATGGAATTCCTAGTTTCTTTGAGATTTACCGAACTGTTCGATAGCATGTTTTAATCTCGGGAATGCCCCACTGTTTGTGACTGGGATACCGAGGATCACAAACCGGGTGTGAATAACCATGCAAATTGCTTGGTACTCTTGAAGTCAATTGTCATCTCTAATTAACGTGTCGGTAAACCACACACGCTCCGTTAATAATGACAAAATCAAGAAACCCATTGCGACTCTTTGTGGACCCCAGTTTGCGTGCCGGTAAACCACACACGCTCCACCAACGTTCCACAAAGTGCAATGTGCAATTTCAGGGATTAGCACCAATTCACATTTTTTAACCTAAAGTAACTAGATTGTGATTTGTTTTAGGGTTCTAGTACTTTCAATTATAGCATTATACTTTTAAGAGGCTTAGCGGTTCTATCATACCCGTTCAGCTAACGACACTCGACTGACCAGGAGAGCGGTGGGTAAGAGTAGATACCCATTAGACTAACATTTTATAGTCAGTCGCGTTATACCCTCTTTATAGGACAATTTTGTGAATGAGGCTTACTAGCGGTAGACTAACCAATTTTCTTATATGTATTAAATTAACTTTTAATCATCAATACATATAAGATATATTTTAATCTCATTAAAATATTTTAAGAATTAATTAAATTCTAATTTTCGCAAATTATACTAATTTTATGAAAATTTTAATTAATTCTTTAATCCGATTTAATTGGTCTTTTAATTAATCAATTAATTAAACTAATTAAATCTAAGTTACAGATTACCAAATTAATCAAATTAATTTATCTGTATAAACCCTATGAATCTCGAAAATTACAAGCCAAGAATTAGGGTTCAAGTTATTTTAGTTGATTTAGTTACCAAAAATAACAACACACAATTAAGGCAAGTAAATCAAGCAATCTAGGGGACCATTTAGGGCATGGCGGCTAGGGTTAGGAAACCCTAGCCAAGCCGTCGACTTCAAGGCCTCCCAAGGGTGGATTTTCGCAAAAAAACACCAAGGCCAAGATCATGCAAGCAGTTCATAATCAAATCACAAGAAAACAAGCTAGCTCTGATACCACTGAAGGGTTTCTATGCAATCAATGAACACAAAAATACCTAAGGTTCACATGCAACCCTAATTTTGATCTATGTTTTCTTCTATGAAGATTAGAACTAAGAACCTAAAGGATACAATTCAATTCTAAAGAAGAATTAAGAAAAACCAACCTTTGATCTTATGATCCTTTTAAGCAGCAGCAAAAGTATCCTGCCTCAGATGAAAGTCACACCCAAGGGATGGAAGAATCAGTCCAGCAGAGTGAATTCAGAGAGAAGATGGCGTGAATATGAGGTGCCAGGGGGTTCCTTTTATAGCCTCCTAGGGTTACACCTGAAACCCTAAGGAGCCTCCAACTGGACAAGGCTTTTGACCACTTGGACCAGGCTTACCAAAACCCTAATTAGGGTTTCGCCAAACCCTTGGAGGAGCCTCCAGGGTGGCGCCACTTTTGGTCCCTGATTTTCCTGGCCAGTTATTCAACTATTGAATAAATGCCAAACCAGTCCCTGCACCTTTTAATTAATTAATTTAATCTCCAAATTAAATCCAATCAATTCTAGATTAAATCTCAATTAATTAATATAGTTTCTAATTAATATATTAGCACTTAAATATATTAATAAACCATATATATTTTTTCTATTGATTTATTATACAATTAATAAATCAATTATTCTCTCTACTGAACTATCTATCCTCCACCCATGAGGGCAACCCAAATGGACTTTGATTTTAATCATAAGATAAAAGGTACAATTACAAGTCATGGCTTAGACACCTAATCCAACAACCAGATCCTCACTGCCAGGATTGTTGCCATCTTGACCGCTTTACCTCCATCTCGCACTACTGCGCGAGCTCTGGAGAAGATGCGGTTGATTAAGCAGCAGCGCCCGGGACAGTTTATGCTGGCACCGACAGAGCCACCCCAGGCACCCCAGCCAGCGTACGCTCAGCCTGGCAGGAGACGCCGTAGAGCAGTAGCACCAGAGCCAGCGCCAGCAGAGCCACAGCCGCAGGAGGACTCAACGGCCATCCACCGACTGGAGGCCAGAGTCACCAGGATGGAGGACCAGCTCGAGTGGATCGGGGAGGTACTTCTGGATCTAGCTGCCCGGCAGGGTCAGCGTCCCCGACCATTCCCAGCCAGAGCCCACAATCACGAGGCTGGATCTTCCAGGCCACCGGGTGGCAGTTGATGTATTTTTTTTCTTTTCTTTATTTTTGGGATATATGTACTGAATCTATGACACACCTCTATCTTTTGTTTGTTTATATTTTATTTGTTATGTTTGCTTTTAATGTTTTGTTAAGTCATGCATGATATACCAAAATAGGAAGGAGTTGTCTCCGACAAGTGTGGGGTCACCGTGCCCCCTCCACTTGTCTTGACCACCGGCGTGTTCACTGTTGCGCCACAACTCCAGAATGCGAAAATCAAGAATCCTGTTTGGTCGAATTTGTACCTGTGATACCGAGTACCAACCAAGCCGTCTACCGTCCAAATGGGTAACTTTTTCTCCCTTGTTCTAAATATATTTTTTGTACAACGGGGACGTTGTACGGTTTTAAGTGTGGGGTGTGGACGGTCGAAAGAGATTATTTTTTGAAATTTTTGCAGAAATGACCAATTTTCAAATTTTTAGCAACTTTTTCAAAATTTTTACTAAATTGTAATTTTTGAAATGAATGGTTTGTGATTGTGATAGCACTGGTATTTTTTTCAAGAGATACTGTTTATTTGTGATCATGCTATTAGTTAGTCAAATAAGTTGAGTTGTAGGAGTTAGATGATTGGGTTGTTTTGGATTGGAATTTAGGAAGGAAATGTCAATCTGTGGCCTTTGTTGTTCGAGCCGGTAGGTCCGAAAAGGGTGGCCTCGAAGAGGCATTTATGCACCTTACCACCTAAGATCGTCTGGTCTGGGATGGTATTTTCGAAAGCTCGTTACACGGACAACATCGAAAGTCATGGACAATTCCTTAATGGCCTTTAGAATCTGAATGAGTAAGTACACTTTATTGTGGACAGAAAGTTTGTAATCAAGGGTTTTCTAGAAAGCCATGAATTCCAAAGAACATTCTGATTAGGTTCTCGCGAACTATTTCACTTTAACTCTTAGGGCAATAAACCTTGAAACTAAACACAGTCAAAAACTGTTTGAGTCTTAGTTAGAATTTATTAAAAACTCTCTTGCTTGGGGACAAGCAAGGCACGAGTGTGGGGTGTTTGACAACGCCTAGTGATATTACATATTTTAGTCGTTGTTGAGCCCTATTCTTAGTGAAACTATATCATATATTTCGTGGTATTCTCACTTTCCGTGCCAGTACTTGTTTGGAAGAAAATAATGAAAACAGGGACCAAAAGCATGCAAATTGGAGAAAGTTTGGAAAAGAAGATAAAATCAGGAAAACACGTACGCGCGCCGCGGAATCAAGAAGGCGCGACGCGGATTCAAGGCGGTGAACCAAATTCAAAGGCCGAGAAAACGGGAGAAGATAAGTATGCGCGCCGCGGTTCACTTAAATGCGCGGCGCGGCTGCGGGAAATTTCAACTATAAATAGAGGCATTTACAGCAGAAACCTTGAGCAAAACCCTGGTGAAAAATCGACCGTAGACGCTCTTTGACTCCAAGAATTCGTTTTCAGCAACTACCTTTTGGCATTTCAGGTTTTTATGTTTAATTTCTTTTAGCTTAATAGTTAGCATTAGTAGCTAGGGTATTTGGGAGTGACAACCACTGACCTTGAGCATTCTAGTTACTGTTTTTGGATCTTTGTTACTGTATTGGATGATTGGAATTCAGGTTGAGTTTATAATAATCATTTGGTTACAAGTAACATTGGTTTTTCGGTGTTTGATGCTTGTGTTGGTTTTTGAATGCTTGGATTGTGTTTGTTTGTGTTTGGATGCTTGAATGACCTTGATTGGACTGACTTCCCTTGCTGATTTCAGTGACCAACTAGGTTAGCTTTTAGGGTTTGAACTTTAAGCCAGTGACTGTCCCATTGGATCTTAGTTATTGGTTCAGTTCATACCTTGATTTGCGTTATGTTTGAATTGTTGAATGCCTTTGTTTACTTCTGAATTAGAGATGCACTTCTGATTTCAGAAAGTAACTAGGTTTGGGTTAAAGCTTAGCTTAGCCTATGCTTGTTTTGGAATTGTTTAGTTTAGAGTTTATGATTTCTAGTGACAAGGGTTTGGAAACTAAAGTCCTCCGACTATAGCGTGACACTATAGTTGGTAATCTGTCATCTGGTCTGACCACGTAGCTCCTGCGGATCGACCCTGACTACCACTGTGCTAGTGTATGTGTGTTAGGTTTTTCTTATTTTTGACCGCACAACAACCTAGGCGTGTCAGTGATGACTTCTGGATCAGCCAAACTCGTCATTGTTAACCTAGAATAGTGTAGTTGGGTGTAAGGCATAAAAATCTTCTTGGATGATTATGCAGAGATGCAAAGGAAATGGTATTAAAGTAACATACTCGAATTAAAAACCTCCATATGATTGGAGATAGGTAACGAGTGAAGGAAAAAGAATGAACAAATACTTGTATAAGTAAAAGAATAAGTATTAGGTGTTTAAGGATGATGTGAGGTATGAACTTAAGGTTCAGAGATGGACCAATGTGCCCATGTTATAATGCTAAAGGAAAAAGCCATGCAATATGAAATTTCGGGGACGAACTTCTAGTAAGTGGGCGAGTGTTGTAACGCTTGTTCCGTATTTTAATTTTTACCATATTTTTTTACCTTCAATTTACAATTACGGTTATAATGATAATAATAAGAAAAGTTAATTAAATTAAATTAAAATCTACAACTAAAAATATATTGAAGGTATAAATAAGTTGAGGGACTAGGGAGTTCATTTAAAAAATAAATATGTTAAACTCTAGGCCTAGAGGGGTGTACATTGCCATTATAGGAACTGGACGGACTTGTTTTGTCATTTCTCCATTCTTGTGCATGGGGAAACCAATGGGAGATGAACAAGCTCGACCCTCCTTCATTCCTCCATTAATCCACCCTTTAATCTTCCTTGTAACCTCCTTAATCTACATATTTTCCCTTACTTTCATTAGTTGGTAATCAAGAGAGAAATTAAGACAGGGAGAGACAGAGAGATTTGAGAGAGAGAGCTTGATGTCTATAGGTACAGAAAGAAGGGAGAAGAAGATGGCTAGCAAAAGTGTTGTTGCTGCAAGGAAGAAGAGAAACTTGAAGAGAATATGAAAGATAGGTATATGCTAAATCGTTGTCGTGTTTCTCGCCTACCGTTCTTCACCATGAGACCACCATGAAACCACCAAAACACCACTAGTTGTTGTTGTTATTTTGTATAGAACCTTAATCAGACCTCAGGGATGATTTTTAATGGTGATTTTCGTTGTCCAAACTTGAAATACACAGTAGATGCACTTGAAAGTTCGTAACAGCAAGATACATTGTTCTTGCAAACTACTTTGTGAAAACTTAAAGCCAAATTAGAGAAAATTGCCACATATAGAAGTTGTCGGAAATTGAATCTAGATTCTGGAAATACTTGGCTCGTATCATTTGGAGTTACGGTCAAAAGTTATGATTAAAACACTGGTCAATGGTCTAAAGTGTCTTTATTGAGAAAATTCATAAAATGGTTCTATTAAGTCCGTAATGGTTGAGGACATAATGAATAATATATTTTGGCTTATAGGACATGACTAAGAAGTTAGTAAGGGTATTTGAAGGTTGTATAAGTATGAACTTTGAAGGAAAATAAGACACTAAAATGAAGTATAATTTAATGTGAAGTCACAAAAACAATTAGGTCAAGCAAACTTCAAATGAGGAAGATATGGCGTTTCAAAGTTGGTACCAAATGAAAACTGCACAAAACAATTAGAAGTTTACTCAACCGAGTCAAGCATTGGTCTAGGTCGAATCCAGCCCTTGCTATTTAACTCTAAGGATCAGGGCAAGTCATAATGGAATTGCACAAAATATGTACCAAATGAAAACTACAAAACGTGTGAGAGTTTGATTATAACAAGATACAAGTCAAATCAAGGGGCCTTCGCTATTTAACTACTAGGATGAAGGTAGAATCAATTCTCATCATTTACTTGGAGCAATCTCGAAAAACATGAGATTTCTTCTAAACCTAAATTTCTAGGATTTGATGTTATGGTTCACTTGAAGTTAGATAATGATATTTTGAGTTGAATAAACATGTTCTTCATAATAATTAACATGTTTTGAGCGTCGTTGTATATTTAGAAGCATCTAAATTGGATTGAAAGCAAAGTATATTGTTGTTGATGTTATTATGAAATGGATAATAAGTAGATTGATATAAGTTGTTGTATCATCCACAAATGTTAAGTAACTTTAGATTGTTGAGTATAAAGTTATTCAAGAGGTTTTCATGTTGATCAAAATAGAATCAATTAATGACTCAATGAAAGCATAGTTTATAGCTAGAAATATGATGTAGTTATTGAATACTAATTGGAATGTCTCTATATGGATTGACGTACAAAAAGAAAAGAACTAAAAAGGGCTATAAAGGAACAACATAGTTAGTGTCCTAACTATTGAGCTGAATACATGAGGATTTTTCTAGCATGGAATACATGGTTTTGTATGAACTGATTTATGATTACAAATATATTTCGAAGTAAAAGGATGTTACTTGTTTATATTTATAAAATGTTTACAAAGGTATATTAGTTCCTTTTTGGATAGCAATGAAAGATTAAGTATGCTAATGAATGTATTCTAATTTTTGTAAATTTTATGATTATATTATATGCATATCATGGCATTTGTATGTGATTAAAATGATGAAATAAAAATGGTGTTCATGCATACAAAGCTTGTGATGGCATATGAGTCATGTTGAAACGGTCTAGACCAAAATGTACTACTAGGATGGCAGCTCCCGTCATGAGGTGGTGACCAAGCTACCATATGAAGTTGTAACTACCCCTTGGATATTTATATATTTTAAAAGACGGTTTTTTTAAAAGACATAATTTCGTAAATATATTTCAAACTCTATAATAATGTTATAAATCATAATAAATAATGTAAAGAAAAGTTGGGTTGTTGCATTTTATCTATTTATGCATCCTACGTTCCAAAATGTAATTTCTTGCAAATTGGAATGACTTTTAAGTAACCTTCAAGTCAAAATCTATTTTATAAATGGGAGGTTCTATATTCTCCTACTAAATCTTCCTAACTTTCTTCCTACTCATAAGATCAATACCATCGTCAAAAACAATGGATGATATTAATAAATATGATTAGTGGATTCCACATATCCTTATATTGTGGATAGGAAGATGAATTAGAATGATTTAGTAGGAATAAATATAATTTTTCTTTATGAATATATACCAACGTAACAGCTTAAAACATCTTTAGTTTTCACGGTTTTGCTATTTTTGCATGATATTTCTAAAAGCTTACTAAAAATGGAAATTTGTCAATTTAACAATTTAATGTTTGGTCAAATACTAAAATACTTCGTAATTATCATTGTAATTCATTTTTGTACTCTTATGTACTCATATGTGCCAAAAATACGAGATTTTAGTTCGTCCGCCACTAAAATTGTCATTTTTTTAACTTGAGAAAACTATCTCTTTTCGTGACTCCAACTTGCTTATTTCTTTGTTATATGTATATTTGCATCGTGATAGTGCATCATGGTATTGAAGTTTGCATTCTTTTTTTTTTTTTTTAGAACGGCGGCATATGATTAAAGAAAACTAGCAAAACGCTAGCAAAAGTTACAAAGAAGTAATAGTTACATTAGGATTAGACACTCAATCATTCCAAGAAGTTTGCATTCTTTTTAACCATTTCAAAATTCACTAGCATCACATGGCATGCCTATGCATAACTTCACCCATTTTAACCATTCTTTGACATATCTACAAATTGTTCCCTATTATGCTTATTTCATACAGGCGATTTATTACAATTAATTAACCAAGTACTTGCAATTTAAAAAGAATTTATAGAAAAACCCTTCATGATGTGACATGTGTGTGGAAATCAATTCATACAACAGACACACCAACACACATAAGAGGGTTTATTTAAGATCGCCCAACTTAAAATTACCATTAAATGGTATATATTCTTGTCGGAAATAATAAACTTTAACCATCTTTTTAATCATAAATCAGTTTTACACTTTATGCTTGACTCAATTCTAATTTTACACCAAGTTTCCTTAGAGTGTAACTAATTTACAACATGCATTTGATACTTCCAAGTTCAATGTCACAAATCCCATTTCATGGTAACATGTAGTTCGAATCTAGCATTGAATTTACCATTACCTAGGGTTTGTAAAATACCATAAAATCTTTCAAGAATAACCAATTCAGAGTTGCATATAATCTTGAATCTCTTTCCAGCAACCACAGCACCTTCGATCGCCGCTTACAGGTGCTCCAGTAGCGACGCCACTGTTGTTTATCGCTGACAGCAATATTAATGCTACGGCTGATGTCCTATGCATTATCAGTCTCTTTATTTATCTATTTCCGTTCTTTCTCTTGTCATTTCGGTCGACATTCTCCATTTGTTTCTTTTCCTTCTATGACCATAAATCACCACAAACACACTAAGACGTAATCTCTGATTTCATTATGCTTTTCACGCACATTCGCACACGAAACGCACACTGTTTCTTTCTTTATCTCTATCACAAATCTAACTTACCAGGGAATAAAGAGTTTCACAATTTAGCCTTCTCAATTCATTTAATCCCTATATCCAAAAGATAAAAATATTATTCGCCTTAATTATATGTTCATTTTTCTTTATTACCTTTCGAATTACAATTATTCTATTTATTGTCATCTTTTTCTTTAAATCCAAATATATATCTTATAAAGAAGCATTTTACCTCTTACCACATGCATTTGAAACCTCCATGACCTTTCAAATTCTCACTTAATATAATCAATCTATTACTTTAAATATTTTATCACATTAATTTGAGTTTTTTTTATTTATCTCACATTGCTTCACATACATATATGACCTCTTCTCTTTCTCTTATATAATAGAATTCATTTTTTTTTCATTATCCATCAAACTTGATCTTTCAAGTCTATTATTAATTTATAATCATTTTATCATAGAAACATTCTTTTATCGCAAGTTTTAAAAGATTTTTACTATTTAGTTTCAACTCTAAAAAGTATTGAAACTCAAAAGTAAAAATTAAAATTAGTTAAAACTTTTAAAAAGTTGACTAGGTTGGAAGTTTATAATACGTCATTTTTAAAAAGTGACATCGGTGTAAACATTTTTCGATTCACCAATATGTATATGCATAGTTAGTTCCTTACTTAAAACTTTTAAAAACTTGACTAAGTTTAAAGTTTATAGTGTGTCGTTTGTAAAAAGTGACTCTGGTGTAAACATTTGTTGATTTACCAATATGTATATACGTAAAAATTTTATTAAAACTCTAAAATGAAGATGAATATTACTAAAAAAATTTGAACTTTATATATTATCTAAACGTATAATATATTAAACATAAATTGTTATTATAATAGATATCATGTTTGCATTCAAAACTCGAAAAAGTTACATAACAACTATTTTAAATTCAGTTATAAATAGATAGTCAAACATTAAAACCTAGAAACATGCTATTAAAATCTATTATTAATTAGTGGTCAATTTATCATAAAAAAATATTTTTTATCTCAAAGTTTTAACAATGATCCTATTTCAAAATCATCGAAACTAAAAAGATGAATATTTAAAAGAGTTAAAAACTATTAAAATACCAATTCAGTTGCACATTCATATTAAGTCGTGACCACAGTTCGATGTGTGATGACAATGTTGTAAACATTTTATTTCGCTTTCATAAGATTTATACACATCGAACTTTCAAACAATAATCCTTCAAAGTTCAAACAAATATGTTTATATCTATAAATATTATAATAAATGTCATTTAATCAATATAGTTTTAGATGAATTTTTATCATGTACCACATTAATTTTAATTTATTAGAAAAATAGATCGAAGTGGACATCGGTTAGTACCCGTCCAAATTTTACGAAAACAATCCCAAAACTAAAATCAAAGGTTCATGGAATGTTGCAACCGGTTCCTAATCTGGTTACAATCAAGAACAGAAAAGAACAAAGATATGAGAGAAATGATTTTAACATCTTTACTTATAGATGTTTTCTTTCCTTGAAATTTGTTTTCTTAAGCTATGTGGGATGAAAATTATATTAGTCTCTTTACTTATAGATGTTTGATTTCTCTTCAATTGTGTTTTTAAGTGATGTGGGATAACAAAATGACACAAAATAACACAATTTGAAGGAAATTTTGATCGCACATCGTCATGATAAACCAACTCAAAAAGCTTTTTTATTCTATAAATAAAGGTCCCCCTCAAGTTAAAACAATTATATAAATCAATTGATATTTTTTTACTCTTGGAAATATTTCTAAATATTAAAGTTCAAGGAAATATATAGTTAAAGTTTTCTTATCTTAAACCAAATTTATGTATTATCATATAGTTAAAAAAATAATGAAGAAATTTTTCTATATATATGTATTTTAATTTGGTATAAGAATAACATGCATTTGTTTATATTCTAACTAATAAAAAAAATTTCTTGCGCAACGTGCGGACATTTGCCTAGTTTATACTATAAAATAAACAAAATGCGTATGTTCCTTCAATTTATCTATATATTAATTGCCGTGATTTTTGGTACTCAGTGTTACGCTTTTTTTTCACGCGGGTCATAACGGGTTATGTAGATCCAGTTTCGATCCGTTTTCTTTATGTATCCACCGCTTCCATCTTCTCGCCCTTTCTCCCACCGCTTCACTGGCGTTTTCAATTTCTCTCTCTTTCTTTTTCTCGATCGAACAATAAGCCTAAGAAAATCGCCGGCGGTGGCCCAACTTCTTCGTTGGTGGGTTGAGCGACCTTCTATGCAATCGATTTTCGTTTCCTTTGGAAAATCCGTGAACGAAATCGGGGAAATTGATGTTCCTGCTCTTCATCGTCTTCGTTTTACCACCCGAGTTCAAAATTTTACTGCTTTTTCTCTGCACAATCGACTACACGTCGGTATGAAGATCAACTTGAGCTACAAATTGGTCAACTCGCTATGGTATGTACTCGATAAAGCTGCTCCACTGCTCCACTTTTCCGATTCTCCTGCCTTCAACCTTTGTTTTGACGGAGGTAGATTTTCTTGTTAATCGGTGAGATAATTCTATTCACTCCTTTCAATCTCTCTCTCTCTCTCTCTTCGATTGTAATTACTTATTTATTTTTCTAATCATCGTCGATTGACAGAGAATTGGCAGCATTCAGTGATCTTTACTGTTCTCGGATCTCCTCTGTGTTGCTAGATAATTGTTTCCTGATTTGCGTCTAACATGTAAGTGCGTTTTGCATAATTCAGAAAAATTGATTGTTTCTAATTGCCGAATAAGTTGGTAATGGTAATTCAACATTCAATTGTACCAACAAGTAAATTACATCACGGATAGTTGGTAATGGTAACACCTGTTCAGTGCTTCACTTCTCCTACTATTGTCTATGTGCTGATAGAAAATTGTCCCCTGATTTATGTGAAAGTAGCTATAACTAGCTTTTATTTTTGACATATTGCATCTTTCATTTTTTGACATTTTTGTAAATGTTATTGGAGATGGTTATTTATCATAGTAGTAATGACAACCTACTTTTTCAATTTGATTCTGTTAGGTAAGTTTACAAAGTAATACTTGTAATTATCAAACGATTTGTGATTTAATGATCTTCAAATCAGTGGTGAGAGGAATTTGGATGTTCTGTATCTTGCAAGCTTTTTGGAAAGATGAAAAGAGTGACAAACAGAGTTGGAAAGTATGAGATTGGTAGAACCATTGGTGAAGGTACGTTTGCAAAGGTTAAATTTGCAAAAAATACAGAGACTGGTGGAGCAGTTGCCATTAAAATTCTTGCTAAAAGCACCATACTCAAGCACAAAATGGTGGATCAGGTCTGACTTTTGTATCTTTTATATTTTTAATAGCAATTTAAAGTGTCCTTCACTCATGTAGTTGATAGCCATACAATTTCAAATTCATCTTCTCGATTTTGGTTGAACACCTTTCTTCAAATTTCAATACAGGTAAGAGTCTCTTCCCTTTACTAATATCATGTATTCCTGTTTGTGATATGTATTGCTTCATCTCTGTTCATATCCTTTAGCTTCCAATCAGTTCTCATAATTCTACAAATTTGGTAATTATTTTTCTTTGCTTCAGTCCCCAAAATTTATATATAACCTAATTGCTATTCAATTTACGTATACAGTGAGCGACTTAGGGTTTGTATTCCTCCTCGGTATACCACCGTCCACTATTTCCCAATACCGTTTTATAAGGTGCAATCAATCAGACTTCCCAATTTTATATTTCAATTTACAACTACGTATAATTACAGCTCTGACCACTTCTGATCTTTCTAGATGCATGTTTGGAACTGCGTCTTTGATCACAACAACAATAACGTCACCAATATGAGCATATCGACGATTGCCAGCTCCTATGATTCGAATACACATCAATTCTCGAGCCCTGCTGTTATCTGCTACATTCAAATGGGTTTGCAAGAGTAAGTTGAATAAAACAATATACATAAAAAGATTTTAAAACAGTAAAAGATGTCTGATTTTGAAGCAGTCATGTTGATTCTTTTATTTATATATATTTCTTGATTTAATTATAATATACCAATGTTTTAATTCTTGATGAAATTTTAGGTTGACCTTACAAGTTATCTTCAAAAGAAAGGACGATTATCACCATCAAAAACCCTTAGATTTCCTCTTGATATTTCCAGGCTAGTAAATCGTTGCTTAATTCATTTAATTTTAAATTTAATCCATTTATGAGAATATGGGTCAATGTGGATTGTGTTTTATTGATTAAAAGCTAAAGTCAGTAAAGATCTTATAAAGGTTAGCTAAAAGGAAAATGGGTCGCACAGTATAAAAAGTATAAAAGTTGCCTAAGATATATTGAAGTGTTCACAAAATCCTAAATTGTTTTATTAGAAAGAAAATTGAACCCAAGTCCCCATTTTCCTATTGCACATAAACAATTATATCTTTGATGCATCTACATACTTTCTTTCGGTCTATCTATATATATTTCATATTTGACACTTGTAACTTATTGATTGAATTATCTTCATGAATGTAAACCAGACCCGCTTATCTACTGTGATTTAAGGCCAAAGTAAGGCAACTAATATAAGTTGATTATTTATATAAACCAACTTATATAAAAGTTCATATTTTGATATTTTTTTAATAATTCAAATTTTGGTAAGGTGCCAGAAATATTTTGCTGGATAGCACGGGGCAATTAAAAGTTTCAGGATTTGGATTAATTCGATTATCCAAAATTTCACCTAATAAAGAAAGATTATTACGGCCTGTTTCCATTGATCGAACATGTAAGTTTTATTAATTTAATTCCATTTTCCCAAAAAGGGTATGTAAAATTTTTAAAATTCTGTTAATTTTGTGTTTTCTAGATTTATACATTGCACCAGAGATTTATAAAGATGAATTATTCGATAGAGGTGCAGATGTGTATTCTTTTGGTTTTATTCTTTACGATGTAACTTTTTCTATACTCAAATTTATGTTAATAAATAAAAACCATCTTATCCAAATACCCTCTTGCATTCTTTATGACTTGTAGTTTTAGATCGGTTCTTTTATTTATTTGGCAAATAAATATTCTAAATTTTTTTATTTTTATAAAATTTTGAATGGGTGAGATGATGGAGGGTGTCCAACCATTTCACCCCAAGTCTCCTGAAGAAGTTGTTAACTTGATGTCTGTTGATGTCAAACGACCACCATTCAAGACAAAATCTAAATATTATCCTCCAGATTTAAAAGCGTAAGACCTTTTTTCCTTTTTTTAGTAATGATGTCTATCCGGATAAATAGCTACTAAATGACCATTTTTCCCTTATATTCCAAATCAATTTTAAGCAAGTTTTTTGGGAATACCCCGTTAAGTCATTCTATCCAGATTAACTCAAAAAGAAAATGAATGTACACTTGGTGAAACTTTATGGGATTTCTTATAGTTTTTTTACTTTATTTTTGTTTTGTAGATTGATTGAAGAATGTTGGTATCCAGATTTGGCTATAAGACCAAAATTTTCTGAGATAATTATCCGACTTGACAAGATTGTAGGCAATTGTACAAAATAAGGATGGTGGAAAGACGCGTTTAAGTTCCCATGGTAAATGACCATTTTACCCATGTGTCGAGTTTTTTGAGATAATCAAAGTACAATGCCTCAATAAGAAATTTTTTTAATTGAGGTTTAAGTTTGGTTTTCTTTGATTGCCCACCGTCCACCGACATATAGTTCTTCATTTTAAAGAACCGGTCCAAGCTTTTACATTTTCTTCATACGCCAAGGTAAGTTGTTCGATTAAATTCCTCAATGGGTAGTTTCTTGAATCAATAGACAGATTGTTAGTATATTTCATGAGATGTGTTCTTGTCTTGCATCAATTTTGAGCGATTGTTCTTCTTTTATGTTTCTTGATAGGTATGAAAGAAACCGATGATTAGCACTCAAAAAATGATTTTGTTTTGTTGCCATTGGTGGTAATTAACAAGCATTTTTAATTGAAGATACGTGCTTTAGAAAGAATAGTAAAAATTTTAACCTTAAAATTGTTATTCGTATGGTCAAAAAAACACTTTTTCTGATTTAAAAAAATAAATAAATGTGACATCTCATTCTATGCTGATTGAACAATGAACCCCCGATTTTGACATTCAGGAAAAGAGACAAGGGTGGAATTAATTTCACATCAACAGTTGTTAATACACGGCAGAGTTCGCAGTTATCTTTAGCATTTATCCGGACCCGTGCTTCAGCGATTCGGAACCCATGCGGAGCACGGGCTCCCACTAGTTATGTTTATAATATAACAATCCAAAAAATTAGATTATTAGAATTATTATTATCCGGATCATGGATTTATCCACCTTTTTGCGTCAATTTTATTATGAGCTAAATACTCTCAAGCCCAATACCTTATTTAACATTTGAATTTAAATAGTTGTCCAAATATCCTTTAATTTCCTTGAAATTTTACATTATAGATACGTCATTGTCCAATATAAGTGGTTGCCTAAATTTATGATGTTACATTTGTAACGTATATGTATTCAATATTTCGAATGTCTTAATATGAATAATGTTTTGTATGAAAAATGAATCTTACATTGCAGTGATTTGATTTCGTAACAGATTTAGTATTCTCGGGTAAAAAATAGGTTCTATTTTTTACTAGTAAAATCACAACTGATGAAAAAATTAAGGGAAAATGACTTATTAGGGTAACCAACTAGTTGATTTGTTCACGTTTAGTCACTTTCTTTTTTTTCGTGCTTTATTTGTCATTGAACTATCTATTTTGTTCATGATACGTCATTACGACATGTAATAGCAGGTTACAGCCTAATTGACATCTATTTTGTTCACATTTGGTCACTTTCCTTTTTTATTCGTGCTTTATTTGCCATTAATTTAATTTATTTTTCCATTTTTATTCGTGCAGATCTGAAATGACTATTTTACCCTTTTTAATTTATTTTTCCATTTTTATTACATTTTAAGGATTTTTTGTTAATGAATTTTAATTAAAAATAAATAAGAAAACAACCCACCACCGCCTCTCTCTCTCTCTGTCTCTCTCAATTAATTAAAAATAAATAAGAAAACAACCCGATCTGTGAAAACAAAGTACACATCAAAGTTGTTTTGCCCCGACAATCCACCTCCACCGTTACAAGCCAACGATTCAACCAACTAAGCATGCTACGAAAAACTTCTTGGATTAAATCAGACGAGCCATTAAGAAGTTTTTCGTAGATGGTGGATTAAATCAGACGAGCCATCAAAGTTGGGTTGGAGTGCTCTTCCCTCTCATCATCTTTGTCCAGATCTTTGTTGTAGATGGTGGTGATGTCTGTGTTTTTAGTTGCAAAGTGCGTGTGTGTGTGTTTAGTTGCAAAGTGTGTGTGTGTGTGTGTGTGTGTGTTTTGCAGGTTTTATTAATTGAGAGAGACGGAGAGAGAGAGGCGGTGGTGGGTTGTTTTCTTATTTATTTTTAAATAAAATTCATTAATAAAAAATCCTTAAAATGTAATAAAAATGGAAAATAAATTAAAAAGGGCAAAATAGTCATTTCAAATCTGCACGAATAAAAATGGAAAAATAAATTAAAAATGGAAAAATAAATTAAATTAATGGCAAATAAAGCACGAATAAAAAAGGAAAGTGACCAAATGTGAACAAAATATATGTCAATTAAGCTGTAACTTGCTATTACAGGTCGTAAGGATGTATCATGAACAAAATAGATAGTTCAATGGCAAATAAAGCACGAAAAAGAAAGAAAGTAACTAAACGTGAACAAATCAACTAGTTGATTACCCTAATAAGTCATTTTCCCAAAAATTAATTACGAATATTACTGGTTCATGACCATATTATATATTTGATCGTTCTCAATGTAAGGAAACCGTTATCAATCCAACATGTTACCCTTCACAAGCTAATTTGCCTTATTAATTCTACTGTTCAAGTCGGAAAATTGAGAATGTCGACGGTTCATGACCATATTAATTAGTTGTATTATTCTAATATTTTGCATATTCAATGTCCATACAAATTATTTATATCATTTTCAAGGCAATGTTGTTACAATCAGTCTATCATACTTTAACCAATCAATGTTCATTTTTGGTGTTTTAGGGCATAAACTCAATATTACCTGGTACTCAATATTCCTCCTCTGTTATATTCATTTCAAACGGTTGATTAATCAGCGAATAACTTTTTTGGAAACTGTAGATGTTTGGTCATTGTTTCTCCAATCATAACCCTCAAATTCTCATATGTACAGTATTGTGGTTGATATCGACGCATTCAAGAACTTGGCAGTTTGACAAGCTTAATAAAGTTTTTGGAAAGGTCTAGAGACGTCAAGTACTTGCAAGCAGCAAGAGAACTCGGGGATTTCCATTGATCTTATTGATAGAGAAATTAATTGTGATCATATTTGTACAATTGGTGAGTGAGATAGACAAAAGTGAAGAATCTAAGACTTTGTTTTTTGACAAGCTAAGATAAAAAAGGCTAGTACATGTGAGAAATAATGACTAAATGTCTTAGTCGCTGAGAATTTATTCCTCGATAAATCAACCATTTGAATGAACAAGATGGAGGGGGAATATTGAGTAGTAGGTAAATATTGAGTTTATGCACTTAGAACACCATTCATTAAAAATATTGATGATCATTTAGACCGAAATAAAATAGTTCATAGGGCTTTTGAGTTGTCTTTGTTTCATAACCGACAACAAATGGTAAGGGGTGGGGGGTTAATAGCAGGTAAATATTGAGTTTAAGCCCTAAAACAACAAAAATAACATTAAGAACCATTTAAATCAAAATTGAATAGTGTATAGGGCTACAATGACATTTTTCTTTTTTATATTATTTTTGGAATTCGTCTTATAATAGATGTTAGGATTGATAAAAACACTAAATGAAATGGCAAACAGTATGATGCTTCATTCAGTGTTTCCTAATATGTTGTGCACATATTAGTTAGTACATCAATTTATGTTATAAATCGCGGACCCTCCTTTCCATTAGGGTCTAGGATTGTAGAGAAGGAATGACAAGTTTGAAGGTAACTCTCTCACACTTAAGACTTTTGAATTGTGTTTCTTATTGAAATATTAAACGTGGACAAAGATAAGCTCAAACGGGAGCTAACAAATTCATATTTAATGAATAAATTAAATTGATAAGGGATATCACTTTTGGAATGAACAAAGAATAACGGACACTCAGACCGAGAAATCATATTCAATAAGGTTAAGGGGTATGGTCACCACTAACCTATCATTTTTTCTCTGCCACCTCTACGCTTAGTCATCTACCTACACATTCCATTTACCCTGGAAATGGTCACCTCTAACTTCCCCTCACTTTTTAATTAAAAAACAATTTATTTATAAAATAAAAAGAAGATTATTGAAAATAAAATTTTCCACTAAAACCCTAATAAGTTAAAATAAAATAAATTAAAATATACATGCTAATAAAATAAAGATAATAATGTCGCTCCCAATCCAGGTTGTCCTAGGCACTTCCATATAATTTGCTATGTTAACATTATATATGTGTTCCACCAAATCCACACATATGTTGTTATGTGTATCTCTGTTACACACTTTTTATTCTATTTGCTAGATATTGTGACAAACGACATGGTAATGGCTCGTAGGTTGGTAAAATATGGTTTGGATAATATGTAGGTATAGCTCTTCCTTCATCCTTTAAAATCATATTATGTAATAGGATGCATGAGTGCATTATGTCTCTAATTCTTATTTGATCCCAAGGTCGTGCCGAGTATTTGATTATGTGAAAATCTACTTAAAGGCATCAAATGCTCATTCCACATTCCTCCTAGCTGCATCTCGGACACCCTTGTGCATTTTTCCTTTGAATCTATTAGAGTTGCGAATTACATGTCAAGGATACAATACTCATGACATGTTCCATCAGAAATAACATGCATGTGTCTGTATTGTACTACATTTACCTGAAACAAGCAAATATGTGTACCACCTTTAAGAATATCACTAAATATAGGCAAGTAACTAAGAACATTGATGTCATGTTTGCTCATGCAACTACAAAAATTCATGACAAATCCATAAATCCTAAGACGTCACTGCCTCTAGGATTATTGAAGGGTGTTTATGACCTTTTCCTATGAATTGGCTGTGTCATGCATTGGGTAAAGTAGCCCACTCCCCTAGTGCATACAATCAATGCCTTATAACATTCCACAAAAGCCGTGATTTTTCTCATACGATGTCTAAAATGTTTGAATGTCATTGAATGAAGGTTTACACAAATATCGTTTTTCGTAAATCTGATAATACCCCTTGAAAACTAGTAAACAATTTTACCTTTTACCTCGTGCATCCCATCTTAATTGGAAAATGGGATGGTTTCAACCAAATCACAAAATACATATAGAAAAAGTTGCTTGCTCATCTGAACCTTCGTCAAAACTGATACTCAGAATATATATATATATATATATATATATATATATATATATATATATATATATATATATATATATATATATATATATATATATATATATATATATATATATTACATATTTGGCGAACTAGTATCGTAAAGGAAAATCGTGTGGAGCTTCTTAGACGAGGGTGACAAAGAAGATCAAACCAAAAGAAAATTTGAATGCTACATTTTTGAGAGATTTTGAGAATATTTGAATGTGTATTTGAATTGAATTATATATATATATATATATATATATATATATATATATATATATATATATATATATATATATATATATATGTATATATATATATATATATGTATATATATATACTAGCTGCGTACCCGCGCAATGCGGCGGTAGCATATTGTTTCGTTTCGGCAACTACGAGTTAGGTTTTGGGTTTCAAATTTGCTGGGGGGGGGGGGTGGGGTATGGAGTATGAAAGTTCTGTGACCCCTGCAGCACCCAAGCTATTAATTTTGCAGTATATCATGTCTCTCTCTCTTTCACTTGCACAACCATACACACAATCACTATTTCTTGCACTATAGCACATTTTTACACGGGTAGAACATGAGGCACATTTTTATGTGAAAGAAGCTAGCTTGGCAGGATGTTTTATTTTATTTTATTTTCAAAGATAAGTGTCTGATTTCGTCATCTTCATTTAGGTCAGTAACTCCACAAGGTTTAAAGCCTTACTTAGTTAGTTATCGTATAAATTCATTTAAATACAGAAGTTACAAAAGAAATAGCTTGTCACTCCTACAGCCTTAAGTTCTTTAATCTTAAAAAAACATATATAGTATCTTCAATACGAAAATGTATGGTAGTTGTCAAAATATACGAGGATCATTCTTACATACCTTTAGGATTATGGTGACATTGTCGTTGTAGCTGGATACCTTTTACAAAGTGCAATACCCTAATGAAAAACAAAAATACAATGTTAAAGAGTTCAAATTCGAAATCAGACCCTATAATAAACAAAAATATGGAAGTGCATCGATATTGCTTATGCAATTATGATAAAGATCTCATCTTCTTAGGTCTGAAATTGCAACTTTCCAGGCCCATTGCCGAATATTTACATGTTAACCTTGAATTCAACTTTTGAAATGGGTGAATAGATGACAAAATAGGTCACCATAGAAATTTTGTAACTAAGGAAAACAGGGGAAGGGGTGGGTAGATGTAAGAATCGCCCGTTGGTCAATCTTCTTCCTTGTTTTGCATCTGTTAACATTTAAAAATTTTCATCTATTTTTGTTCATATGTTTGTTTCCATCCTGACTGCAGAAAGAGGTCACCACATTGGTTACTTTGAAGAAATATGTGAAAAATACAAAAAAAACAAAAAAAAAAGAAGAACAAAATATGGTTCAAGTTAGATGGGTTCATTGCAGTGAAGGCGCAAAGATGTATTTTATGCATGAGAAACATAATCGGAGAGTAAATTCCTAATTCGTTAAGGGCTACTGCACATACACGGGCAAATCATGATAGTAATTTTGATTATCCTATAAAAATACATTTAATAAATAATTCAAAAAATAAAGATATAATATATATTATCAGAAATAAAAATATGATGTACAACATGTTAGCCCTATCTACCATATGAGTATCTACGAAATTGATTAAAAAAATGAAAAATAATATAGAATTTAAAATGATTTTATTGGGACTGTGTTTCTATTACCATTAAAATCCAATCATTTTCCGTTCAAATTTTTTAAATTGTCAAATTTACCGTTGGACAAAACCCAAAAACATGATATTTGTAGCTCAATATTTATTAAGTTATATTTCATGTATGTTTTGAATACAAATTCATATTTTGATATCGGTATACAAAGATGAGTGTTTTTATACTTCAAAAAACAAAACAAGAAAATTTCTTAACATAAATTTCAAAAACGATTATAAAAGTCCTTATGAACAATTTAAATTTTCAACCAAACTAATAAACCGCGATACTCTTAAATTCATACAATCAAAAAATGTAATTAATAAAAGTATAAAAATGTTCAATCGAATATCCCTTAGTCCAGCTACAATTGAAAATAATTTTCTGAATAGACCCTGCAAAAAGATTAAGTATTAACCATCAGTTTAAAATATTTCAAGTAACTGCCAATGTTGAGACCATGCTTGTTTAGCTTGTATTTCTAAATTTACCGGTTGAAACCATGCTCTAGCAACTACAATAACCACCAACTTCCAGTTCTGCAAAATATAAAACCTAGCTCTTTTTCAAATCAAATCATGTAAATGAAATACAGAAAAGCCTAGATTTCTCTGAATTTAAAAAATTGATGAAAATATATACGAAAGCCATATCTAAATTCCAAATGGCTAACCCAGATATATCTGCAATGTTGACAGCTCATTGGTAAAGAAATCTACAAATCGCAACGGTGGGTTTTTTTAGAAAAATATATTAAAAAATTAACCAAACAATTCAATTAAAGGTTAACAAAATGAAAGTAAATAGCTATTTCTTGCATTTGGCCCAATCAGGGAGTAAATGCTAGATATAGCAATATACTTTGATTTTTTTCCTTTTACATCTTACTTTTGTTATTGCTTTTTTAAAATATATTAAAATCATCATATAGATTCAAAAGACCCTGTAGGGATACACGTTTCCAAGCCTGTAAAAAAAAAAGAACAAACTATGTCAATGGATGATTTTGGTGATATGTGTTTTCAAACCATTATTTAACTGAATCCACAAGAAACCCCTAACAAAACTGAAAAAAAACATTAAAATAAGCTTCTTTGAGCAAGTAAAAACAAAAATTTTAGTGGATAGAAGCGATAAAAATCAAATTACTTGGAAAAGTCTAAAAACTGCACTTTAACCATTACCCAGCAACTAAAACCCAAATCAATGCACTTCACTTTTACCATTAGCTGCCACCGGAGATGATGAATGACAGTATAGCTCTTGTACTAATGTGCATGATGGGCTACCAGCTAGCATGTCCCAACTTTCACCCGTTGTACGTTTTTCATACTAATGCACCCTGGTGTTATAAAATCATGAGGTTCAACAATTGAATGCATTTAGACTTAAAATACCCAAATAAAAATGTACAATTAGGGTATATATTAAGAATATTACCCATAATTACAATGAGATCTCAATTCTTAGTAATCCTTTTCAGGTCCTGTAAACACATATAAACATACAGTTAAACACACACATAGATATCAATTCTAGCAGCCTAGGTTTGGTGAGGGAAATCACTGAACATTTAACTGCTTGAACCACCTTTAAAAACTTACTCAAGCTCGGCAAGGCTGGATTTTTCCTCAGTTTTAGAATGGACAAATTTAGACACGGAACATTTAACCGCTTGAACCACCTTCTCCAAAGATTTCACGTCGTTGCTCTGGTCATGGATGTACGCATAAAACCGGCTGCCGCAGGAAAACATAACAATGGAAACCGCCATAGCCATGGCTGGCATGGCGAACCCTAAACCCCAACCTACAGAGTCTTGTATATTCGGCATGATCGACATGCCAAAAAGACTACTGCTGCAGACACCGAAATACCACCATTGAAAGAACATGCTTTTCTTATCGGGTTTCTTATCATCAGATTTGGCCATCGGAAGCTCATCTTCTGTGTCTATTTGATCTGCGCCAAACGCCTGCAAAGATGGGTTGTACCCACCTTGGCCTAGTGAAATTAGATAAAGTGACAAAAAAATGACGACGATGATGAGGAGGATTTTGATTTGTTTAATGCTGTTGATGTTAACACCAATAGCCCCTGAAAACGAATTTATAGCGGTGAGATGTGTGAAAAGACTGAATCAATTTGGTTAAGGTTTTCAGATGGGTTAATTGGTATACCACGAGATATAGAAAAGAAGAGGCCAAGACGGTGGAATAGCTGTTCCCGTAAGAGTCAACCAGCGGTGCCACCAGTAACGGCAACATCGATGTAAAACCACACCAGCTGTTGACGGTTCTCGCGGCGGACGAGCTGCTCATCTTCATCACGTCCGTCAAATAAATTACCAGATTTGACGCCACTCCTTTGAATACAAACCGCTCCATCCTAGCAATAACTGCACACGACAAACCACGTCAGAAACAATAAGAAGGCGATGAGAAGAAAGGGGGAGGGAAGCCACAGATCTGTTAGAGAAACCAGAAAGAGACAACCGAAAGAATGGGTAGTGGCAGTTGTAACACCGGCATAGGTTACAGTGGCTACAACGGCGGTCTTTGGTGGTGTATCTGTGGTATGATGACACTGTAGAAGTGGAGGTGTCTTGCTCATGTCGTGACACCACGATGTCGTAGTGGTTTTGGTTGTGGTTGAGTATGAATCACAAAAACTATTAGGGTTTTTGGAACCCCGGGACGGTGGTGACATCAAAAGAATCAAAAGAAAAAGTGACAGATGAAGGGATTGAGGTGAGAGACAGAATGAAGAGTCAAAAAAGTAAAAAGCAGCCCATGATTTGCTCAAGCACGCGTCGTCACAGATACCCGGTGGAAATCGATGTTCACTTTCAAATTTAGAAATCCCGCCTGCAAGAAGGTAACAGTGAGTGATGCTTAGATAGGTTGTAAATGTTTAAGACATTAAGACTTTTAATGCATTAGAGGGGTTGTAATTTATATATGGTTTATAGTATAGTATAGATATATATATATATATATATATATATATATATATATATATATATATATATATATATATATATATATATATATATATATATATATATTGTTGGACTAATGTCCAAGGTCATCAACTTGTTATAATACATCTATAAAAGGTAGAGTCCTTTTGGGTTGTCCTCAGAACCCTGAAAAACATTCAGAGTCAAAATAAAGGAAATGATATTTGGTTTATTAATTTATTGGAAAATAAATAAATTAATAATTTAATTGATAAATTAATCTAGAATTAATTTGGAATCAATTAAAGAGACTGGATTGTAATTGATTAAAGATATAATCAACGTAAACAAGTCCTAGGGGTGCGGCCGCCAAAAGGCTCCTAAGTTTGAAACCCTAGGAGCCCATACACTATAAATAAAGGCCTTGGGGTAACACCCTAAGGCATCCCAAACCTCTTGAGCCACCAACTCCCCTCCTTCCTCCTTCACTCTGCGAAATCGTCTCTCTCTCTAGAGTTGGAGTTCTTTGCTACTCATCTGCTTGGTTTTCTGGTGTCACTAGGTACAAGCTACTAGAGGGATTCATACTTTGTATCCTAATCATCCTTGCAATCGTGGCCCTGACTAGAGCACAAAGAAAAAGACTTGTTGAGGTATATTATGTTTAAGTTTTAAAATGTTATGATCTGTTACGAACTGCATGATACTAAACAATATTCATGGAATTTCTATGATTTGATGTTATCTGTTTTCCGCTGCATGTCTTTATGTGTTTATGTGATCAAATCCCACTATATATATATATATATATATATATATATATATATATATATATATATATATATATATATATATATATATATATATATACATGATCTATTCGTAATGCGGCCAATCCATGGCAGGTGTTGTTTGATTTGTTTTCACTGACCAAAGCCTAGCAAATGCCAACAACTGATGTCCAATATCATAACATTCATAAATCTAATTTATTACACTAGGGGCTGTCATACACTACGTAATGTACATAATCATGTAGTATGTTGGATCTATATGCCCAAGAATCATTATTGAATAATACTGGTAGTTACTGAATATTTATTAAGTATTTAACTATTAATAAATAAATTCAACTATTGTATTTAATTAGAAAATAATTATTGTTTTATGAAAATAATAATTAAAAGGGATCAAACTAATTATTATATCATATGATATGATATATTTAAGTCATGTACAAGTTTTTGGATACTTTGGATTCCACTAATTTTTACTAGACATGTTAGTTTATTAAGGTAGTGTGTTGGACACATCTTCTTTGTTCTTTTCCTTTGATTGGCCAGACCTTACATGTGGGGGATGGAGGTTTCTTTTCAGCCTTCAACTTACACTTCTCATACCTCCTTGGAATCATATATTTTCAATTAATGAAGGTATGAGTCCTGGATCACACATGTGAGTATATAAGAGAGTGTTAAACAAAGTTTGCAACTAGTTTTTCTTCTCCTCTTGCCAAACCATCGGCCACTCTCCTCACTTGCTCTTTTGTGAAGACTTGTTGAGGTTTTAAGTGACTAGACATGCTTATCCTTTAGTACTTGATTGTGTTGAGTACTTAAAGGCTTAAAAAGTTTTTTATACAAGAAGGGAACTAGCATTCCAAGTGTCTTACTCTTGGTGGTGGATTCTTGTACAGAAGATTAAGCTTCTTGTCTTTACCATCTTCTTCAACTCCCTAATTCCAAGTGAGATCAAAGGCTCCCAAGGTTGTCATTATAAAACACTCTATGGTTATTTTAATATCATTCCAACCTATATAAATGAATCCTTGATGGTTTTGTTTTATAAGGGTGAAAAATAAACAAGTTATTTTTAAAATGCTTTCGTTGTCGTTTTTGAGAAAAACGCTCTATTTTATGTAGCAAAACCCATCAGTGGTATCAGAGCCATCTTTTTCATTTTAGAATGATTTATCATGTTTGATAATCTTTGGTTTTGGAAAATATGGTTGCTATTGCTTTTGGCAAAGAAATCACCAAATATATTTTCTTTGGCAACTCGTAGTTTTATAATTGTTATTTTTATGCAATCGATTTTTCCATGCATTTGATTGTATAAAGTTTCCTTAGAAAAACAAAGTGTTTGTCTGTATATTTCATATGATTTTGTTATGTATAAACAAGTCATTGAGACCATTGTGTTGTGTTTGGTTTATATTTATTCATTCATGAGATGTAATAGATAAATATGTATTTTTTTCCATTTGGTAATTTTGTATGTAATAAATTAGTTAGACTACTTTTATTCATTTTTATCAAATGTAACAAGTTGAAGAAATGACCATCTTTGGAAGATTTTCTATGTTTTAACCACTTAAGACTATAGTCCCAACCTTGAGTTTGTAGTCTTGGTTTTGAGCTTAATTGTAGTCTTAATGGTTTAAGTGTCATTACCTCTACAACACATGGTGTCATGAAATTCTTTTTGCAAACAATAGTTGTCTTGGCAAGTGGGAGCTTGAAAACCTTTTGAAGTGTCCCTTAAGTCTTTAGGAATGAGTTAATAATTCTTGTGATGGCTCACAAAAAATATATTTTTTTAAATCTCTAAATTGCAGCATTTATAATATTTAAAAAAGTTTTGTTTTGAAAAAAAAATCATATTGCACATATGCATAGGCATGTGAATATTTATATACATATGCATATAAATATAAAAAAGTTGATTTTTTTTTGAAAAAAAAATTCCAAGTACTTCTCTTATTTATTTGGGTTCCCTCTATAACTCGACCGTGTGTGTGTGTGTGTGTGTGTCTATATATATATATATATATATATATATATATATATATATATATATATATATATATATATATATATATATATATATATATATATATATATATATATATATATATATATATATATATATATATATATATATATATATATATATATATATATATATATAGAGGTAGGTTAATTTGAGAACACCAAAAAGGTTGAGAACGTGAGAAGGAATCTCATCCGTCTAAATTTTCAGATCTAGGGTTAAGATCAATGTGTCATTTATATAAAATATGAAAGTAACGTAACCAATTTGTAATTTTTAAATAGATGTAAAGGGTATTAAAGGAATTCCATTTTTTTAGTTCCATAAAATCAGCCTTTTAAATATGGAATCATTCTTTCTCTTAAACGTAAACCTAGAAATTTTCTCAAATATTATATATAAAAAACAACGCTGCCATTTCTTCTAGCCATCGTAATGCTATTGATGCAATACATTTGCTGTAAAGTCATCGAATATGATTTCTTTATTGAGATCAGACATTAATTTGTATAAGTATGAGTCGTATGATCTACTGGAGCTGTCAAGTAAGTGATATTTTTGGAGTTACAGTTTTGGGTTTAAATATTCATCAATTTTGCTTTATCGTTCGGACGGAAAAATGAAAACATTATTGTTCGTGAAGATCTATATTATGGATGTGTTTATCACATACTACTCACATGTATGTTATCTTTTTGATGTTTTTTAATATGTATATAAATAAAAAATAAATATTGTTGTTGAAATGAAATCATACCTCATTAAATTGAAAAGGCATGGGCTTAAGCGGTCGTTCCTTGCTATTGTGGGTGATTATTATTAAATATTAATATTAATTCTGACTTCTCCTTTATTCCAAGTAAACATATTCAGGGTTATATATGATTAAGTATGATAGCTGATTAGTTATATCCATTGCAGATTTGATTATTATCTTCATTGTATTTATATCAAATTCGTTACGTTTAATCGCTATATTTTTGATATTAGTTATTGTTGTAATAACAAATGATTATATATGTCAACTATTTTTTTACAATGTGTAATCATTAATTAATAATTGATTATTAACATTGTATATGTACGTTTGTTTTATTAAGAGCCAAAATATTAATCATTGAAGATTAATACTATATATGTATGTTTTTTATTAAGTGTCTAAATATAAATCATTGATGATGAGCGGTGTTAATCATTGATGATTAAGAGCCAAAGTATTCATTATTGATGATTAACACTGTATATGTATGTTTGTTTTATTAAGAGCCAAAGTATTAATCATTGAAGATTAATACTATATATGTATGTTTTTTTATTAAGTGTCTAAGTATAAATCATTAATTATGAGCGGTATTAATCATTGATGATTAACACTGTAACGTGTACTTTCTATTATCAATTGTAATTATCAGTTATATGCATATACATAATGTAATTTATGAGTTGTTTTTATTTTGAATGTGCTTGAACTTGATTTTGCAGGTGTGTATCAAGTAATAATAATGATCATGAGTGCCGCTCTTTCTTTTGTGTGTAATGGCAGCAACAAGAAAAATCAAAACAAGAATAATCATCGGGACTGCAACATTGTTTTAATGATTACTAATGAATCGAATATTTTTATATTTGTTTTATTCATTTGTGATTACAACTAAACTAGTTTTTTTTTCTTTTACATTGTCTTTTATTCATTAATGATTAGAAATGTATTGTTTCCTTTTTATCTTTGTGTTATGATTACAATTGTATTAAATTTTTATATTTTTTTGTACTTTATTCATTTTTACTATTTATTGTTACATGTAATCATTCATGATTAACATAATCATATCAAATATAATTTTTAAAAATTCTCAAAAAGTTCATTTTTATGTGTATTTTATTCATTGATGATTACAAGAAAATTTTGTATAATCTCTATAAAAATACTGTTGAAAAAGTAAATCACTACAATTATAAAAATAGATTTTTTTTCTATTCATTTATGATTGAAATAGTGAAAAAGAAGATTGGTCTAGCAATTAATTCCTATTTTAGGTAACAGCAATCATAATTTCTATAAACATGGAAAGTGAATAATTTAATCCCATGATTATAAGGAAAACATAATTATTCAGGATTTTAAATTAATTAGACATATTGTTAAATTACTATAATATCCCTATAAAATGATTGGTCCAGAATCATTCTCGCATTCTCAACCTTTTAATCCTTCTCATTTTGACCTCTCCCTATATATATATATATATATATATATATATATATATATATATATATATATATATATATATATATATATATATATATATATATATATATATATATATATATATATATATATATATATATATATATATATATATATATATATATATATATAGAGAGAGAGAGAGAGAGAGAGAGAGAATAAATTGAGAACATATAAAAGGTTGAGAACGCGAGAACGAATCTCAACCCTCCAAATATCAAGATCTAAGGATAATATGAACGGGAAATTTATGTAATTTCTAAGAAGTAGTTGAATGAAATTGTAACTATTAAATAGACTATAAGGTATTTTGGTCGGTAAATCTTTAGGCAACTTTATCATCACCTAAAATATCTCTCTCCTTTGACTCAACTTAAACCCTAATTGCCACCATCTTAAATCATTCGACAATCCTTCACCAGAAAACATCATTGTCGTACCCTCATAACCACCCATCATCAACGATCACCCTCTTCTCGATCTGCAAAAAAATTCGAACAAATATAGATGCAAAGAGATACTAACGCACATGCAAACGATTTAGGTTAACTACGCATAGGATGGGCGAAGAAGTGGTATGGCCACCATTAAGGATGTAAACGAACGATGAATCTTCAACTGATGCAACCCTACCCTCAAGGTTTTATTTCGTGAATTCATTTAGTTTTTAATCGTATTTCACACTTGTTCATATTAATTTAAACTGATTTAAATGTCCAATTTTGATTATTGTTGCAATTTAAGTGAACGTTAAGTTTTTATTTAAAATGGTTAGTTATGGTCGTTAAATTAACATTAGGTTTGGATATGAAATGGCACTAATTTTTCGTTCAATACAACACTCGGTTTTTATACCATTTATTGAAAGGCGAGCTTTAGGTTTGAAATTGGTGATTGAGATCCTAAGTTCGGTTTCCGAGGGGATTTAATTTTACAATGCGAAAGTAGCTTTTTTTGCGTCATCGATTTTTATCAATTTCATAATGAAACCATCTGCTTTTAACGCCCTCACTTTCCAAAGTTCGAATCAATTCACCATACCTAGTTTTGAAGACTAAGGCTGAACGGAATGGCCCTTATTTTCGACGGCGGCTGCTGATTTGGAAAGCAATGTCGGCGGCAAACACCGCTCCCAACTGCGGCTAGGAGCCAGCGGCAAGGCTCAACGGCACTTCCTTGCCGTTCTCTCTCCTCCTTTGTTAACTCAATTTCTAATTAATTTATATATATATATATATATATATATATATATATATATATATATATATATATATATATATATATAATTATTTCCCCCTCCTAAAATACCATTATAAATACACATACACATCTTCATATTTCACCACACCAACATTTTCTCTTCTCAAATTCTTTCAAAATGTCTAACCCAATTCAAAGAAATCAACTGCTCTTAAACATTAGTGAGGCGGCTCTCAAGTCAATGGAAATTATGCTTAGTATTTTAGATGATGAAGTTGAAGAGGAGGCCAAAAGTTCACAACGGGTCTCTCGAAAAATTCTTTTGAGGGACCGTTGGGCTACAAATAACCTTCTTATGGCGCACTATTTTAATGATGATGCCATCTACGCAAGAAAATTCCGCCAAGGTTTCGCATGTAGAAACATTTATTTCTCCGTATAGCCAACGATTAGACGAACATGTCTGAGTATATTAGACAACGTCCCGACGCAAGAGGTGCAGAAGGCTTTTCTCCGCTATAGAAAAGCGCTGTTGCAGTACGTCAACTAGCATATGGTTCTGTGGGAGATTCATGGGACGAGTATTTTCAAATGTCGGAGCGGGTCACACGGGAATGTTTGGAGGAGTTTTGCATATGTGTTGTTACACGATACGGTCCAACATATTTACGCAAGCCCACATTCAGTGATGTTTAAGCATTGTACGCGCATTACGCAAATGTCCATGGTTTTCCTGGGATGCTTGGAAGTGTAGATTGTCTTTATTGGCCTTGGTCCAGTTGCCCTAGTGCATGGCATGGGCAATACACACTGGGTGATAAGAATTACCCAATGGTCATCTCGGAAGCAGTTGCATCACAGGATCTTTAGATTTGGCATGCATTCATTGGTCCTCCCGTCTTAATGAATGATATGAACGTTCTCAACATGTCGCCTTTATTCGACGGGTTTTGCAACGGGTCCGCTCCGGATTGTTCATTTAAGGAAAATTGAACGACATACAAATACGGGTATTATCTTGTCGATGGTATATATCCAGAATATGCTGTGCTTGTGAAATCTTTGTCATGTCCAGCTCAAGAGAGGGCAAGAAAGGATGTCGAGCCAGCATTTTTTCCTAAAAAGCGTTGGCAAATTCTAGAAAATGCGGCACGTCCACGGGCGGTGGAAGAACTATCAGCTATTATGTATACGTGTATCATTTTACATAATACGATCATAGGAGATCAGGGAAGAACGATATGTCAATATGTGGAAAACAAGAACGTCCTGTCAATTCCACCAATAGAGCCGGGTAGCCCAGCGTACGTTGCAATAAGAAGGGAGATATGAAGCAATCAGAAACATCACGAGCTTCGAGCTGATTTGGCGGAACACATAGTAATTTGGGTGAGCATGTGCAATGCGTCATTGCTTCATGCCACACAGATTTGTCTGTCAAGTTGTTTATGCAACCTTACATAGTAATTTGGAAGTTGTCTATAGGAATGAAATTTTAAAGTGCGTTAATTGATTAATTCGTAGGAGTATTAATGGATAGTTAACAAAATGTATATGAAGGAAAACTTTGGGCTTCTTACCAAGAAGAATAAGCAAAACACTGTCATCTAAAAACCCATTTTGGTCTCAAACATTGCAATGTACTAAAAGTAGTAAAAAGAATTAGCTGCAATATTAAGTATTATCTTCCTCAAACAAATATATGCAACTAGAAAAGAAAAGAAAAAAAAAAGAGAAAATGATGTTCACTTCTTTTCGAATTTCACATAAGAATCTCTATGATTAAGATGTGATAATGCTCGTTGTCCAGATGAGTACATGGTGTTTTGATCAAACTGGACTTCAAGCCATGCTGAGTCCAATATATAATGTCAGATACGCTTTGGAAGACAATCCTAATGAACTCCACAGAACTTCATAAAATCCGCCCAAAAGATGAAAATGCGAGTTTAACATGTCAGATACGCTTTGGAAGATCCTGGCTGCCTTTCATCTCCAACTTAAAGAATTAAAAAAAATCGTGATTTTCTACGGTTTACTAGCACATCCAATAATCCCCTTTGCATTTTTTAATAAAATAAGCACCACTAGTTGAATATAAAATCTGATAGTAGAAGTTCAAGAAAGAATGAGAATCCAAGAGCATTACGGTATTAGCAATGAAAAAGAGTTTAAGTTGCATTTTTGAAACCCATATTTTGAATTGAACCATCAAGGCAAACCCTAGAGAAACTTCGATCCAACTTGTAAATCGTTTTTTGCAGCTTTTTCGAAACCCAGATTCCAATTAGATATTGATTTTAGAGCAAGGGTGTGTTAGATGTTCGTGTACATAGAGCTTAACATAAGTGGTCTGGATAGTTGGGCTATGGGTAGCAAGTTGGAGCGGTGCCGATACAAATACGCACTTGTACCTGCAAAAAACACAATAAACGAGAAGGTATAGTTTCCTACAATATGTTGAAAAAGCCCACCTATCTAGTGGTGTTGTGTAATGGTTCTGAAGAGAGAGAGAGTTGTGGTTTGAGGCAACAGCACCATCTGTTTCTGGTGACTAATCCTGATTTGAGAGAGAGAGAGAGAGAGAGAGAGAGAGAGAGAGAGAGAGAGAGAGTTTGGATCGTTAGATCAAGGTATATGTAGAGAGGCAGGGGAAGTAAGAACTGTAGTCCGTTAGCTGTGCGGTTGTTCGCGGTGGTGAACAACGGAATGAGGCAGACGCTAGGATTTCCGGAATTGTGATGAATGTCGGTGGGATTATGGTAAATGAGGCGGTGCGATTGAGAAATTAGGTTTGATTGCATTAGTTACTATATCTGCGAATCTTTCTAAATTTAGGGTATTAATAGATTTTATATTTGGTTTCAAGGGTATACATAATCCTTTGTTTTGATTGGCTAGTGTTAGTTGTATGGATCACTATTAATTTAATCACATACAATATCTATTAATTTTAATTATTTGAGTGGATAACTTATTGTTTAAAATATTTACATTTAAGTAATAATGTTCTTTTTCCACATTTACTCATTTAAGTTGTTATATCTGTTCAAAAAAAGGTAATATGACCGGCTAATGGGTTTCTCGGTCATATTACATTTTTCTGAATAGATATAACAAGTTAAATTATTAAATGTGAAAAAAAACATTGTTATCTAAATGCAAACATTTTGTGTCTAAGAAGTTGAAAGTAAAATATTCACATTTAGGTAACAATATTTTTTTTGTTCACATTTACCTATTTTACTTGTTATATCTGTTCAAAAAAAGAAAAATATTACCCTTTTTGAACATGTATAACAAGTTAAACGGGTAAATTTTAAAAAAAATATTATTACCTAAATATGAACATTTTGAAAAGTAATATACCCTCTTAAGTCATTAACCCTAGTTTAAATGCTTAATTTTTTTTAAGATTTTGGTCTTAAAATTTATAATCATTATATATATATATATATATATATATATATATATATATATATATATATATATATATATATATATATATATATATATATATATATATATATATATATATATATATATATATATATATATATATATATATATATATATATATATAGAGAGAGAGAGAGAGAGAGAGAGAAAGATCAATGGCTATATATTTAACGCATCACTAGCCGTTAAGACTTTTTCCTTCTTCCACAGTGGTACAAAAATGAATGGTGTAGTGGAGTTTTGCGATACACCGTTATGGGCGGTGTTCGTAACATCCAAAATTTTGGATGTTTAGAAAGAAAGAAGAAAGTAAAAATAAGTTAGTAAATTACAGCAAAATGTAATAAGGACATAATGGTTAAAAATGGTAAAATGATCATTTTACATGACCAGCTAAAGAAACAATAGTAAATATGATTATTACATGGAAGTATTTGAGTTTTAAATAATTATGATACAAGTGGAATGTGGACAAATCCCAATGGTAAAAAGGGAAAAAATTATAAAAATAAAATTTTACATAAAAATGATAAAATATGTCAAATTAGAGGATGTAAAAACCCTATCTTAAAGACAATTCATGGGTAAAGGTGAAAAACATAAATTATGATATAGGTGAAAAACAAAATGAGATAAAAAAGAATTAGCTTAAAAGAAAATCATATGAAGAAATTACAAGCCCGCAAAGTTTGACAAAAATATAGTAAACGTTGAATGGAAAGTGGGATAGCTTCATTGGGTCATGTTTGAAGGTGAATAAGTCAATATTTGGAGCTAATAATAAGAAACTTTTAAATGAATGTTGTATTACATATGACAATGAGAACAAAGGAAAAATTGGTTGTGCTAAAGGTTGGTTCGTGTAGATGTCCATGTTTATGGCCTCATATTTTAAAATGTAGAAACATTCAGCCAAAGGCTAGAAAGAGAGAGTTGTAGTACTCCTAGTGAATATATCAAAACATCAACAATCATTCAATCTGAGTTTAAGACGAATGAGTTACGATCGTTCAAAAATAGCACACTAAAACATGAAAATGTTAAACTTTCCAACCATGCATCTTTGGATACATATAAGTAGAAATTTTATGACTTCTAAAATAAGTCAAAATATGAAAATTGTAAAGCTTGTGACAATATTTCCATCGATATAGAAAGCACACAAATTGGAACTCACACGAGGAAGTTACGAGGATTCAAAGACAATGGAAAATCCTAAGTAAATGCTGAAATTAGACTAAGGCATGGGATATTAAAGGCAATTCAGTCATTTTAATATAATTGACCAAATCAAAATAGGGTAAACATGTATATGTTTCCTATGTGCATGGCATGTATTTGTCAATACAATTAAGCAAGTAAAAATAGGGTAAACATGTCGGTGTTGGTTGATTTAGTTTGACCTGTAGAAAAAACAGGAATTAAGAAACACACAGTACCCCAATTTAAGGGGGGGGGGGGGGGGGGGGGGGGGGTGTAATTCAGAAATATAACTCAAAGAGAGTGAGGGAGAGAGAGTGTGTGGGAGATTGGGACATAAGAAGCTAGAAAGGAAGAACTAGCGCTTGTAGGCGTTGCATGGGTTCAGGTGCGTTGGCGCCTCTGCCGACGACGGTGGTAGTAACCAGTAATAAAGTTGATGGTGGGTTTTTCCATTTTTGCAACAGTGGTAGTAACCAAGAATAATGGTAATGGAACGTAAATTCTTAACCCTGAAAACTTGTCATATAGAAATTAAGAACTTAGATGTATGTTAAAATAAGTACTTCTTGATTTGAAATTGAATTTGTTAAGATATGGAGTAGCAAGGATATGGAAACCACGAAAAGGAAAATAATGCAGCACATCCAACATTTTTGTTATTGGAATGATGCCACGACCATTGTTGGTGGCTTTGGTGACCGAATACGGCGCTTGGGTGGCCAGAAAATTTGAAAAACATCCACCTAGCTTTCTGGATTGTTTTTAGAACCAATTCTTAAGGTAAATCCTAATCCTTAGGTTGAAATTGGTAAATGAAAATTTCAGATCTGCTAGATGCCTACTGAGCTTGGAATTCATCTTCTTGAAATGTATATTGTCATGGATTTTAATCAACGTAAAAGTATAGTGTTATGTAAACACATTTCTACGAAGATTGGGGACAAAAGAATGAAAACTGTAATACCAATGTGAAAGAAAGAATGCTGGAAAATTCTTAAAATGATTAAAAGGGTTGAACTAGTTCATGTGACGGCTTTAACCATTAGTTGGAGTCGAACTTGGGTTATAAAACGGAATTGTTGTGCATAAGATTTGAGTTAACCTTGGAATTCAATTCATGAGTTTTGGAATGATATTAGCTTGACAATGTCAAAAAACCAAGAAGTTGTGATTTTCAAGTTTAAAAAGTTTAAATCCTTTGAGTTTTCTAGTTATCAAGAGATAGACGTGTGACGGATTTTTTTTAACTTAAAAAGAGCATCAAATTGTGTATACATATCGGTTAACTAGTTAAAATGTAAGAGTTGGTCTTACGGAAAGTTGTTGAAAATGGATTTCAAGATAACTTATGATTATATAAAATGGGGAAGAAAGATTAAAATGGAAATTATGAATTCCAACCTTTAATTGTACAAATTTTGGTATCTTCAAGACTAGTATAAAAGATTTATTACACTCTAAGAATGTACGGAATTAGAATAAGTTCAAGAATAGTATACACTTATTATGTTTTAGTGGTACAATAGATCACTAATCTTTTATTTTAATCAATATAGATTAAAGGATGATTGTTAGCTACTAAGGCGAGTTCATGTGGAATTTTTATGATGCGATATGGCTACAAAAGTTATCTTTTTATGAATCAAAAGTATTATTCTTTTGTGGAATTAGTATGGAGTATCGAAACTATAAAAGGTACATATTGTTTAGGTGAATATTTTTCAAGTGCAAGTGAAGCCCAGCCTAGCTGGGTGGATGCACCCGGGTTATATACTCATGTGATGGGAGGTCTGGAGTTTGACTCCGACTTACCCCATGTGGGGGATTTTCCTGGAAGGCAAATTAGGTGGAGGGGAAAGGCCTTTGCGCCTTAGGTAATCGTCAACCGCCCTGGGTCCGAATTTCTATTGATATATATATATATATATATATATATATATATATATATATATATATATATATATATATATATATATATATATATATATATATATTGATATATATATATATATATATATATATATATATATATATATATATATATATATATATATCAATATATATATATATATATATATATATATATATATATATATTGATATATATATATATATATATATATATATATATATATATATATATATATATATATATATATATATATATATATATATATATGGGAAAAGTGAATATGTGGCTGTTATATACCTAAGCTTAGGTGTAGAACCATCAAAATCCATTAGGTTTCTTATGAAAAACATGCATTTTCATTTTCCTTAATATAAGTAATCCATATGATTGATTATACAAAGATGAAAATGGATTGTACAAGTCATATAATAGAGTGATTAAAAGTATCACCCCTACATGTGTCAGTGATATAGAAGTTGATGGTCAGAAGAAACATCACTAAAATAGAATGTAAACAAATTAATTGAGTGGAACAATAAATTGTGTATAACTATGGAAAACAAATTAAGCTCATTGGCATTTTATTTTTGTTAAAAACAGGGATATTTTAGTGGTTCTACATCTAAGCTTAGGTACATAACAGCCACATATTCATTATCCCCTATATATATATATATATATATATATATATATATATATATATATATATATATATATATATATATATATATATATATATATATATATATATATATATATAGATATATACACACACACACACATATATACATAGGGTCCGAATTTTCGAAATGGGCTGCAGGAGAGTTTTTGGGCTGAACTTCTTTGGGCTCTGAATCCTCACGTTGGGCTGCTTTAGCTGGCGTACAGCAATTACTATAGGCTGGACTTAGTTGAGCTGCTTTAGACTTGGGCTACCTTTGACCGATCCATTTTCCTCTTGGGCCCTTTGTATGATCTCCGTATTTTCCAAGGCAACATGTGTCCCTTCCTCTTTAACCCCCTCTTCGTTTTCCTCAACTTCTCCACCTTTTGCCGCCGTATCATCAAGATCCGTTTCCTCATCATTCTTGACTGGCTTTTTTGAATATTCCTTAATAGTCTCCTGGATCCTAGAGATCGAGTTGGACCTTTCCTCTTCCTCATCATAGAACTTATCCGAGTCTGAGTCCTCCGACGATATGAATTCCTCGTCGTCGTCGGATGACAGATTATCATCTTTCTCAACCACGTTAGCATTCCCGTCTTCAGCTTGGACCTTTGAATTATCCGATTCTCCATTAATTTCGAAAACTCTAATTTGATAGTTATGGTTTCCAATTATAACATCGATCGATTCGTTTATTAAGTCAAGATGAGACGATATTAAACATATTTTGCCATAAGACCAATCGTTTCTAGAAGAGATGCATGGATCTGTGATGATCACCTCCCCCCATATTCGACCTATCTTAATGAAACTGTTAGGGCACCAAGCTTGAACATGCAGACCTTCTACCCTGAGCCAAACAATTGTTTTTTGAATGCAGAACTTACCATCCCATCTTTGCAGAGAGTTAAAACATGCTTTGATTTCCTGGATCGAGAAAATCTTCTCTATTTCCTTTGAACTACTGGTATCGAAGAGCACCCATAGGCCTCCTAAATATTTGACGACGTTCTCATTGATTCCTTCTATAGCACACAAGTTAGATAAGAAAGCTAGGTTACTGAAACACTTCACTTCGCCTATTATTTTGTTACTCAGTGATTCAGATGTCATTCTTATGTCTTCCTCGTCTAACGTCACCTTCTTAGCTTGATGACTGTCTTTCCCAGAAGTAGTCTTTGTAACCAGGATACTTAATTCTTCGTCGTACATGTTTCCTCCTTTTACAACATCAGCGAACGTGATACATGTTTCCTCCTAAACCTAATTTAGATGGATGCTCTGATGCGCTTAGGATTCTCTTATCTAGAGATTCTATTAAACAGAAATTGGAGATTATTGACAGCGATCAAAACGTTGACCAAAACAATTATTTCCAAGAAGTTAATAGAATACAAAGAAGGAAACCTTTAAAACATCTCCTCGCATAACTCGCAGTCGTTCCAGAGGAATTCCCATCACTTCAAATTTCTCTTATTTGAAAGGGTCAGACACGAGCTTTTTGGACAGCATCTCTTTTTCGTCAGGTGTCAAATTTCCTCCTAAACCTAATTTAGATGGATGCTCCGATGCGCTTAGGATTCTCTTATCTAGAGACACTCCTATTAAACAGAAATTGGAGATTATTGACAGCGATCAAAACGTTGACCAAAAACAATTATTTCCAAGAAGTTAATAGAATACAAAGAAGGAAACCTTTAAAACATCTCCTCGCATAACTCGCAGTCGTTCCAGAGGAATTCCCATCACTTCAAATTTCTCTTATTTGAAAGGGTCAGACACGAGCTTTTTGGACAGCATCTCCTCTTCGTCAGGTGTCAACACGAGGATAGAAGAAATCGGCTTCAAGTGTGGGTTCAGTAAGAGTAAAGGAGGAGGATGTCGAGAAAGCAAGACTGGAAGAAATGGAGAACCGAACTCGACCAAATGAATATTTTATCCCTCAATACAAACGGTCTCGGTAAAGGCGATTTTAAGTTTAGTTGGTTGTCGAACATTATTTCTAAATTCAAGATTTCTGTGCTGGGTATTCAAGAAACGAAAAGGAAAACCCCTTCTGATATGCTGGTTAAAAGGATTTGGGGAAGCCCAGATTTCGATTTTGTTTTTGCTAACGGTTTGGGGCGTGGAGGTGGTCTTTGAGTATATGGAACAAGAATCTTTTCTTGAAGGAGAATGAAATTTGAAAAGAGGATTGCATAGTTATTCAGGGGACATGGACTGAAAAAAAATTAGGATTTGCTTCATAAACGTCTACGCAAGCCAATTATCATCAAAACGAGCAGAATTATGGAATTTTATTTCAGCAATCATAAACAGTTGGCAAGGGAGCATTGTGATTTTCGGAGACTTTAATGAAGTTCGTAGCGAAAGCGAGAGAAGAGGATCCACATTGGACGAACGTGCTACACTGAAATTCAATGAATTCATAAGCAACAATAACCTTATTGATGTCAAAATTAGGGGCTCAAACTTCACTTGGATCAAAGGAGGAGGTTCTAAGTTGTCAAAATTTGATAGATTTCTTATAAATGATTGCTTTGAAAACACCTGGCCCAATTCTAAAGTTGTTACAGACTTTTTTCTGAACATAAGCCCCTAATTCTCCATCAAATTACTAGAAGCTATGGCAATATTCCATTTAAACTTTATAACTCTTGGCTTGAAGATGAAGATCTAGATGAAGTGATTAAAAAGACATGGGTGGAGTTCAAAATCTGTGGGAATCATAAAAAAATTTCATTCTTACGCAGAAACTAAAGGCGATCAAATTCAAAATTAAAGCTTGGAGGATGGAGAATGATAAAAATTAAGACTCACGAAGAGAGACAGATCTGGTTCAACATAATTGATTATATAGACAAAAAAATTGAAAATGGAGATAGTTCTAACAATCTTCTTCAGGAACGACTTAATCTTGCGTGTAAAATCAGAAGTAAGGAAGCCAAAGATCAAGAAGACATCATGCAGAGAAACAAAAACAAGTGGAGCCTGGAGGGGGAGTCTTTTTCACAGAAACTTGAATAAAAAGAAGCACATCAGGAACGTGAAAGGAGTAGAGATTGATGGTGCTTGGGAGGCGGATTCGAATAAGGTTAAAAACGAATTTAAAAGGTATTTTGAGGACCTCTTTAAGGAAGATCCGGATTGCAGTTGGTCTCAAGATCTTGGAAATTCTACTAAGCTCTCGATAAGTGAAAGAAACGAACTAGAAAAACCTTTTGACGAGTCTGAGCTAAAATAAGCTATATGGAACTGTGGGGCCAATAAGTCTCCAGGCCCCGATGGCTTCACGGTGGAATTCTTCAAAAAGCATTGTAGTCTTCTTAAGGAGGAATTGCTTGAAGTGTACAATGAATTTGCATCCAATCTGAAATTGCCTAAAGGGGTCAATAATACTTTTATCACACTTATCCCAAAATCTCCAAACCCTACGACGGTCAAAGAATATCGCCCGATTAGCTTAATATCTAGCGTTTATAAGATTCTCTCAAAAATGTTATCTAACTGAATCAAGAAGGTGCTCCCAAAAGTGATCGATATCACTCAATCAGCATTCATAAAAGGAAGACAAATCTTGGATGGTCCTCTTATCACTAATGAAGTTATTGACTGGGCTAAAAGAAAGAACAAAAAAATGTTTATATTCAAATCGGACATTGCAAAAGCATATGACTCGGTTTCCTGGGCTTACCTCGATTCGATGATGTTACAAAAGGGTTTTGGTTGGAGATGGAGAAGATGGATTCAAGAATGTCTAAAGTCGGGTTCCCTTTCAGTTCTCGTCAACGGTAGTCTAACAACTGAGTTTTCCCTCAAAAGAGGACTCCGCCAAGGAGACCCAATCGCCCCCTTTCTTTTCACTCTGATCATGGAGGGGCTTAACTCTGCCATAAAAAAAGCTTCAAACACAGGAAACTATAAAGGAGTAGAAATAGGAGAGAATAAAGTTTTACTAACCAACCTGTTTTTTGCAGATGACTCTGTCTTTTTTGGTGAATGGTCTATCGAAAACATCTTAAATTTAGTTTAAATCATTGTTTGCTTCAAGAAATCTGCAGGTCTCGGAGTTAATTTCGACAAAAGCTCGTTATTTGGATTGGGAATTGACTGCAGCGAAGTGAAGGAGATGGCGTTAATCATTGGCTGTAGAGATGGAGAGATGCCCACTACATTCTTACGTCTTCCTATTGGAGTCAACATGAGAAACAAGAATCCGTGGAAGCCGTTGATAGAAAAATTCAAAAAAAGTTAAGCAATTGTAAAGTTAAAACCCTCTCATACAGTGGTAGGCACACCATCGTTAGCAATGTTCTTAGATCCCTCGGCAACTTCCTGTTCTCCTTATATAAAGTACCAAAAAGTGTCGTTAAAATCCTCGAAGATTTGAGAAGAAACTTCTTTTGGGGAAGTATGAGCGATAAAAATAACATTCCGTGGGTGAAATGGGACGAAGTGCTGAAGGATAAATCTAAAGGTGGCTTGGGAGTTGGTGCAATGAAGGATATTAATAAATCCCTCCTCGCAAAATGGTTTTGGAGATACAAATTGAGCCTCAATCTCTGTGGGTTCAAATAATTGATAGCATTCATGGCAAAGTGGATTCTTTTGAAGAGAAGGTCAAGATCAAAGGTGGCTCTACTTGGAAGCGTATAGTGAAGCAATGGGATAACCTCAAAGAAGACTCTTTAGATCCGAGAGAACTCTTAAAAATGAGTGTGGGAAATGGGAGAAAAACGAGATTCTGGAAGAACTTGTGGGTTGGGGATAAACCTCTTGGTTTGTTGTTTCCAAGAGCCTTCAATTTCGATCTTTTCAAGAATGCTACTGTTCAAGATTGTCTTTTCAATGGGGGGCTTAATCGGTTCAGAAGTGATCTAATAAGAGAAGGGAGAGCCAAAGATGAATTCCAGGTAGTTTCTTCCCTTATTTCTTCAATCACTCTAAGCGATAAAGAAGACGTTTGGCAATGCCCGGGAGGTCCAAAGGATATTTTTACAGTGGCTTGGTTGAGAAGGAAACTCTGCAACAAAAGTCAAATTAAGACAGCCACAAATAGGTGGAATAAGTGGATTCCGAAGAAAATAAACATCTTTATATGGAGGCCGTGCAGGAATAGACTTGCTGTCAAAAACAATCTTTCCAAAATCCAAGTTAATTCGATCAACACTTCCTGTGACGTATGAAAATCGCCTATAGAATCGGTTTTCCAAGTACTCTTTGAGTGCCAATTTGCTACAGAAGTCTAGAACAGAGTCATTTCCTGGTGGGGGATTCAAGCTAGAGGAGTTAATTCCATTGAAGACATCTTCGAGTGGCTAGAGGGTGAAGGGAAAAACTCGACTGAAAAGTAAATTCTTTTTGTCATAGATGCGGCTACTTTGGCTTCCCTGTAGCATAACAGAAATGAATCTACGTTTTTGGTCAAGAAAAGAAGGGAGATCGAGGTGTTAACTCACATCCAACGTGAGTCTTTCATTTGGTTAGATAGTAGAGCTTTGAAAATAAATGTTGATAGGAGTCTTTAGATAGTTTCGCCTAGAATAGCTTTCGATATGTAATCTCCTTTAGTTGTTTCGGTGGGTTGTTCCAGCTCCTTACTGGTGCCCCCCACCCCCTCTTTTCTAATATATATATATATATATATATATATATATATATATATATATATATATATATATATATATATATATATATATATATATATATATATATATATATATATATATATATAATAGTTACAGCGTCCATTCATTTCTATTTGTTATCAGTATTTATCTTCGTTTAGGTTGCTTTTTATGTTTATTTATGTTTGTTTAGAACCTTAATGAAAGAACATAAACGAACATGAATAAATGAATATTTTAACGAACGAGCATGAACAAGGAAATTCGTTTGTTTATGCGTTCGTGTTCATTCATTTGTTCGGTTAAACTTAAATGAACAAACATGATCATGTCTCCGTTCGTGTTCGTTCGGTTTGTTTACAGCCTTACGTATACATATATGCATATGCACATGCAAAACAAACTTCATTTTTTTTGGACTTTTCCAAAAAATCTACAAAACCCTAGTTTTTATGATTTTTGTTAATATTTTGTTTCAAAAAAAATAATAAAGCTTATATGCATATTTATATGAATATATGCATATGCATATATAAATGTTTATTTTTTGAATTGTTTTTAAGTTTTCTAATCGTTTGTTTAACAAATTCATATAATTCTTTTCAAAAAATATTATATTGAAAAAAAAAACATTCTCAAGTTCTGTATTTTTTATGTTTTCTTATTATGTCGACCCTAATATATATTGACGTGCGGAGTCGTTGATGCGGTCAATACTAAGTGAAAACTTCACTACTCTAATTGCTAGGGTAAGTAAGGGTTGAACCAAAGAGTTTGTGATTGACATTTTGTGTTGATAGAAACTTAACCATAGTGTCACTCTATAGTAGAGATCACTAACACTTGAAATCAAAACTCAAACATAAAACCAAATCAGATATGATGGATCAAGCAATCAAATATCAAAACAACCATAAGACTAAAAAGAACTTATAAACTAAAAAATTCAAACAATCATTCCAACGAAGATCCAACTAACCAACGAATTACAAGAGCTGAATGATTACTCGTGAATTCTAAAACTCCATCTCAAATGGTCAAGGAAATCCCTGAATGTGGAATACCGTTAACACTGATAAAAAACCGAATAACTAAGATAAAAAGTTGAAACCGATTATTCTACCCAAACTATGCTAAAGAAACTGAAAAATAATAAAGATGAGCTAAAATATCCAGAGAAATCTCGATGGATTACTATGGAATGCCGTCTGAATGCCTCTATTTATAGTTAATTTGAAATTCAAATCAAAATCAGATAACAATCTACTCTCTTCTTAGCGTTGCGATCCTTCAACTTAGGCGTCGTGATCATCTTGAATCCTTATCTCTTCATTTCCATCTCTATCATTGTTCAATTTTCACTTTAAACCTTGCATTTTAGTATTTTTTTTATACAAAGTATCCTCCAACAAAAGTAAGCATATCTAGTCCGTTCATAAAGATAAAATAATTAAAACATATAAAAATAACGCGTAAATAAACTAATATAAAAACGCATTATCATATATCAATGATGATAGTACTAACGACTAAAGACATATTTGTATTATTTGTTTATTCGTGTAGAATAAAAAGTACCCATAAACTACTAAACGAAACATATGTCAACTATGATAGTACTAACTACAAAACACATGTTGGTATATTTAAAAACAGTTTTTGTGTCGTTCTAAAAAAAATACAGTTTTTACAACGCATTAAAAATTGATTTTTTTTAAATGACACAAAAACAGTTTTTAAAGATTTTTGAAAACTGTTTTTTTATGTCTAGAAATAACAATTTTAAGCTTTGTATAAAGTGTGTTTTGTGTTTTTTAAAAACGACAGTAAATTTAGTATTTAAATAATTGTAAAAACTGCATTTTTTAAAAAACAACATTTAAAAAAGCTTTTATATATTTCTAACGACTGCATTTTTTTAAAACGACACTCAAAACAATTTTTAAAGATTTGTAAAAACTGTGTTTTTTTAAAAGACACTAAAAACAGTCTCAAAAGTTATATAAAAACTGCATTTTTAAAAAATACGACTAAAAACAGTTTTTAAAAACAACTAAAACCATTTTTAAAAAACGGCATTAAAAACAGTTTTTAGAGATTTATGGTTATTTGATGTTCGATTTATAGAGCATTACTAAAAAATTTAGAATAAAAAATCAAAATAAATATATTTAAAGAAACAAAAAATAGTATATAAAAAATATAAATTTTGTCAAAACACTATTTTGGTTAAAACCAACACATGTTGATAAATATTTTAAAAATAACCCCTATTTAATGAATATTTTTTCAAAAACATTATTTTAGTGAAAAACTCGATAAAAACCTACATGTTTTAGTTGCCGGTAATAACATGATACAAAATATTAGGGGTGAGCAAAAACCGAACCGCATGGTAAAAAAACCGCAAAAACCGAAACCGATTAACCGCAACCGAAACAATAACCAACGGTGAGGTTTTCAATTTTGAATTAACCGTAAAATCGCGGTGCTGTGCGGTTATATGAAATATACTGTACTGAAATAACAACAACCATACCGCATTTAATAACCGAAAAAATAACCGCACCGCTAACCACATAATTAAATAATTATATAGTTGTTTTTATTAAGTAACGGAGTGTTTTAAATTAATTAGTGATTGTAACTTGTAAGTTTGAGACAATTCTTTAATATGTGGTTGCTTTATTTTAATATTTAATTTATTAAATCTTAAAGCAACTATCAAATCCATATAGTTAAAGAAAACGCGCATAATAACCGCACAAAATAACCGCACCAAATATATGCGGTTAATAACCGCAAAAACCGCAACCGCATAAAATAACCGCATAACCGTACCGCACTATTAACCGCATCATTTTGTTATTGAAAATTTAAGAACCGTATTTGCGGTTAGCGGTATGGTTTTGGCCAATAACCGTGTCTAACCGCACCACGCGCATCCTACAAAATATAAATTGTTTTTCAGCAAAAATCTATGAATTATAGAGTTTTTGTTATTTGGTTACTTACCGCTGCAACATATATCTTATTCCATTACGGTTGATAATTAGTCTCAATAAGACTATTAATTCTTACGGTTCATATAGTATGATATGAATATACCATATGAATTCGTTATGTATGGATGATGAGATTTCATTAATAAAAAACTAATTCCAATAGACTTATCGAAGGGTCCTATTGGCATACATGCTTACGAATTCACCAATTATAAGTTGGATGCTTTAACCATCCGTTTCCCGCATCAATTTAGTTATCCACTAGAAATAAAAGTTAGATAATAAAAAAAGAGAATAAACAAGAATATAACGCTTCAGGCCGTCATTATTGATAAGCACCTTTATTTATTGTAACTTATCTCGATTTAGATCTAAAATAGGTTATCGAAATTAACTTGTATCGAGTCTATACTCTATATCAAAGATGGTAAGAATTTGAGTATTTGACTTCATTATAGTTTGAATAAAGTTAGATTCCCAAAATTCAGGTGATCGACTTGAAACGTCCTCACGTGACTATTTCTGAAAAGTAAAAAATTATAAATATATTCCTCCATTTGTAGTTTCCTTTGTCTACCTACTATTTTAATCAAACATTCAGCGCAAATCAATGACGGAGAAGATATACACTTTTATTTAATTAAGGTGTAAGAGGTATACTTCTCGAAGAATATATCGGAGAATGAAAGACTCCGAAGATTCTGCTTAATTTTTGTTTTATTTGATCAATTGTTTGTATTTGAAGAATACAGAAAATTTTCTCCAAAGTTTGTGATTATGTTAATTATGGTCAAACAGTTATATATATATATATATATATATATATATATATATATATATATATATATATATATATATATATATATATATATATATATATATATATATATATATATATTGTATAGATGTAGGTTCAAATACATTTTTTAAATATTGTATGATTGTAGGACTAAATGTGGTCCAATCATTTCATAGGGGTAATTTCGGAATTGTGATTATCTCATTATCTCTCTCTTCTCTCTTCCTATACGCTCGTAAATCTCTCTCTCGTCTCCTCTATTTTGCCCAATTCCCACTCTTGCTGTCGGCGATTGCTCCGCCGGCCTTTGTTCCTCCGGCGGCGACTGCTCCTCCACCTCGCCCCTTCCCCATTATCGAGTCTTGCGTCACCCTAAATGGTGTCGCCTTCTTCACAAACATTAGACACCGCCTGATTGCAAACCTTAGAATCACGTAATCGGTAATCTGCAATCACAATCAAATTCCAGATTCAACTGTTCATTGGCTTCCTGCTTCTTGCGACTGTGATTTTGAATCAGCGATTGCGATTTTCACCATTCTCGGCGTCGACAGAGTGAATAAAATTCCAGATCCTGTTGAAGGTTTGTGCGAGTCTTGCAGTGACCCATCGAGTCCAGTTCTCTCAAAACTCAGTCCAATTGGTTCCCCTCTCCATTCGCCATTGTTGCCTTCCTCTCACCCCGTTGAAGTGGAACCCATGGTGCTGGAACAGGTTTGTTCGCCTGGAAGTGATGTCCCGATGAAATTGCCCCATGCGTCTGGTTCAATCGCGACTACCTCAAGTGATTGTAGTTCGATTGAAATAAATGTTGGTCCATCTGTTTCTGTCTCCTGTACTGCCCCTGCATTCTCTGAGAATGGTGCATTCTCTGAGAATGGGGCATTCTCAGAGAATGGGGCATTCTCAGAGAATGGGGCATTCCATATAACAATTTTCAGGATATGGTGTAAGGTATTCTTTGAGAATGCTTCATTATCTTCTCAGTCCTCTGTAATCATTTCATTCTTAGAGAATGTTTTACGTATTACTAGATCATATTTAAACATATTCTCCGAGAATTTGAAAACTCTTACGTAACAATTTTTTTCTGAGAATGCAACTTTACTTCTCGGAGAATGCATCTATATATTTGTAATCCTTCATTCTCACATAATGCATCTATATATTTTGTAATTATTCATCTGTATTTTTTTATAATCGTTGAATCGCAACGTTTACTGCTCGTTGAATCGCAACTGTAAACTATGCTCTGATGTTTGATTCTGTAGAATTTGAAAACCGATGATATTGTGTGCGTGATTGTAGGGAATTGGGGATTTTTACTCTTTTACCCTTAACTGGGGTTTTGCATTTAAAAACACGCGTATTGTTACGCTTTTAATTAAAAAAACGGAAATTTTAACTGCCATGGATTTTATTGATCCAATGGTCCACATTGAGTCCTACATTAACACAATATTTAAGAATTTCATTTAATACTAACTATATATATATATATATATATATATATATATATATATATATATATATATATATATATATATATATATATATATATATATATATATATCCTATTCTAATAAATAAGTAATTCAAAGCCACATGTCATCTCCTCATTGAATTTGCCACATGTCATTTTAATAGAATTTTAAATTTCTTAAAAAAACTAATTAGTTTTAAACGTTTATAACTCCTCAATAATTGGTTTAATTATCATTCAATTTAAAAATTAATTGTTATCATTCAATTTCAAAATTAATTGTTTTCTAATATCATATTATTTTTTAATATGTACAATGATTTGGGAGGCAATAGAGAGGCAATTGACATCATAAAATTTTGAATAACGATTTCAATCATAATAGTGAATTTGATTTTAATACCGGTGACATTCTCATAATCAATTATATTTATCAAAATAAAAAGTCGTAATAGTAAAAATCAAAAGCAAGATGTCACGATACACAAACAAATTTGTTATGTAAAATTAGTAATGTTTATATATTCTTAATTAATAATTTTTTTTGTATCATCTCATATAAAACACAGGTCTCACAAGTCACAACTAGTGTATATATATATATATATATATATATATATATATATATATATATATATATATATATATATATATATATATATATATATATATATATATATGTGATTGTAGGACTAATTCTGGACCAATCATTTCATAGGGGCAATTTGGGAATTCAATTAATCCCTAAAAATAAAGTAACAAATCTTCGAGCGTGTCCTAACTCAAAATTACATATCCGAAATCAAACATTGAAATCGCAGCTGATGGAGGCGGAGAAAGAGGAGATCAGCGGTGGTCGGTGATGAAGGCGGAGGCAGCGGAGATCGGCAGTGGTCGGTGATGGAGGTGGAGGCGGCGGATATGCCTAATTGATAGTAGCGATGGATTTACGTTCAACTACAACTGTTCGTCAAAAAAATCGATCAACTACAACTATTCGTGAAAAAAAAATCGATCTCCGCCTTTTTTTTTCTCTTCTGGGTTTCGGAAAGGCATTCTCAGAGAATGGGGATGAATGTCTAGGAGAATGCAGTAGCATTCGTTCACGTTCATGAGAATGGTTCACGTTCATTCTCAGAGAATGGGGCATTCTCAGAGAATGGGGCTTTCCATATAGCAGTTCACAGCCCTCTATAAACATATATAATTACTCTATTCTCCGAGAATGATATAAATATTCTACAAGAATCTTTAGTATGTGTACTACAGTTATAAAACACATATAACATTCTTTGAGAATTCTTCATGAACAGGCTATTACACTTACTTACCGTTGACATTGCTTACCATTCTCTGAGAATTGGCTTTGAAAACACTTACGTAACTATTTTTTTACGTCAACAACAATTTTACAAACCATTCTGCAAGAATACACTTTGAAAACTCTTACCTAACTATTTTTTTACGTCAACAACAATTTTACAAGTTCATTCTCTGATAATCAATATGTGGAATTGCAGACGACCATCTCTGTCGCCTCCGGCAGCCGCAAACGGCGTCAAAAACCACCACTGCATCCAACCGTAAACATGATCGTATGTCGTAATGCTACCAATATTCCGTTTTGATTATGCTTTACAATTTTACTGTATTGCCCTGCATCAGCCGAACACACGTGTATTTTTTTTTTTTATTATTTACAAAAATGTCATTCTCATCCTAGCCATTCATTCTTGAAATCTGATGGTCCATATCAAGTCCTACATTTGCACAGTATATAGTAAACTTATTTAATACTAACTATATATACATATATATATATATATATATATATATATATATATATATATATATATATATATATATATATATATATATATATATATATATATATATATATATATATAACACACACACACAGAGACTTGATTAAAGACCCATCTATAATGGGAAGTGATCCGTACACAAAAGTTTTTTTACCATATACAACAATTTAATATATTTTATGTATAATGTATAGCCCCTCTAATACATAAATTGTTGTGTATGGTTAAAAACAGTTGTGTACGAATCACTTACCATGTATTATTCGGGCTGATATTTAAAAAGAATATACTTAACAACTTTATATTATATTGGTGATATATTTGTATTAATGTTGACTTTTTTGTAAATGATTAATTATTACAAAAGTAATATGATTTTTTATATTACATTGATCGATTGAAAGAAATGTATTATATAATGATAATAAATAGAAACGATTAAAGAGTTTCCATATCACATTAAACATAAAAGATTTTCTAAATGTTTCCAATGTGTTATTAGTTACGGTTGTAGTCTTGCAGAGGAATACTTAAAACTTTGGATAAGCTTCAGAATAAAGTAATTCAAATTATAGCTTTTAGTAAATACCGGCAATATTTTGTGACTTGGCATCAATTATTTCTATCTTGAGTGCATATTGAATCTGCCAAAAATAAAGGAAATAGAATAATTAGGACATTGGAGCAAATTATCTAAGATAAAGACATAAAGCATAGTTTTAAACATGTGAGACATATTTAGCATGTGACTAAAGAATTTCCCCTTCACAACCTTGAAATTTCAATGTTTCAACATAATGTAGTTAGTGATAAAAATAAAAAATAAAACTTCTTTTCACAACACATAACAATATAACTTGTTTTATTTTTTGACAACACATAACAAAGTCGATGCTAAACATGAAGTCAGTTAAATAGCTATTAAACTCATATTATAAAAGGTTAAATGCAGGTACCATCATATGAAAACGAAATTATTATATTATCCTCCTACGAAGAAGAAAACATGTACCATCAAATTACAAGAGATTTGAAATAATAAATGAAAAGTGTATTGTTGTAGTTACCTTGTAACACCCCATACATTTACAACCAATTTCATAACAAGTTTTGAGTGTCCCAAAATATGGTTTATCAAAAAAAACATCAATTTTACATATGTACATCATCAAAAGTATGGGGGTTTACAACTTTAAATCATCAAGAGCATAGTTTAGAGCAACAGTAGTAATCCTCTTATCCTGGACACATAGCATTTAAAAATAAATACATTACATAAGACATACGTCTCGTGAGTTACATGAGTTTTTTACACCAACATAAATCATAAATATCTTGTAATAAAAGAATAATTTCATCTTTTGGTCATCAATATGTTTAGAAAGAACAAATTCGTCATTTTCTCATCAATGTATTTAGAAAGAGCAATTTCATCATTTGGTCATCAATGTATTTAGAAATAACAATTTCATCATTTGCTCATCAATGTATTTAAAAAGAACAATTTCATCATTTTGTCATCAATTTATTTAGAAAGAACAATTTCATCGTTTGGTCATCAATGTATTTAGAAATCTAGGATCAAGAATTGACACAAGGAAATATAAAACAAGTCATCATAATAATCACCATTTACGGGCGCCCCTGTGCTATACACTTCTCCATAAGGCAAGACACAATTACCTTACAAAGTCATGCCTGCATAACGGTCCAAGGTATCAGAAAGCCTCCGAATTACCGATGATAAAACCCAAAGTATCAAAAAGCCTCTGAACCACTAGGGTTAGGTCCAAAGTATTCGCAAGCCTTTGAACTACTAAGGACAAAGTCAATCCAAAATTGGATGAAACAAATTTATTCCAATGCAAGGTCAACATAATATACTGCTACTTCGCGAACGGGAGGTACCACCCAAGTAGCATCCAGTCATCATGTCCGGGCTTCCATATGAATTCATTCACCATAAACAATTCAACAATACCCAAATAACATAGTACTACCCACACTAGAAATTTAGATTGTTGGGATTTATATAGATTAACATGAATCATACAAGCAGTGGAAGATAAAACAAATTAAATCCCAAAAAACTAAGCAAGATCATATGTTCATCACAGTTGCACCAACAAAACTATGAAATCGATTCATACCTTGTGGTTGGATGTTCGGGATCCAATCCAAATCCCTCTATTGATTCACACCCAAGGACACCAGAAGAACAAGTAGACAGAAACTTCCAAGCCTTATGGAAATCGATTCAGAAACCCTTAGAGGGTTAGAGGAAATCGACAAAGTGGGAGAAGGGAGGGTCTCTAGGAGGTGGCGGCACCTCTTAGGGGTTTGGGATGCCTTTGGGTGTTACCCCAAGGCCTTTATTTATAGTGCAAGGCTCCCTAAGGTTCGAAACTTTGGAGCCTTTTGGCGGCCACACCCCTAGACTTGTTCTATTAATTAAACTATTAATTAATTACAATCCAACCCTTTAATTAAATTCCTACCAACTAATTTATCAATTAATTCCTGATCCAGTTTCTGATTAATTAATTTCTCAATTAATTAAGAAACTGATCAATCCTCTTTATTTCTGATATTGATTGTTTTTACTAGGTCGTGAGGGCAACCCAAATAGGACACTGCTATAATTATAAACATCACCACAGTTGATGACCTGGACATATATCCAACAGTCTCCCACTTGGACATGTTGTCAACTTTCAGTGTGGTCTGGTACTTTCAGATAATACACAGAGAGTGTAACATCCAATGTAACTACGGAACTCTGATCAAACTATGATCACGAAACGACTCCCAGATAAGAGATCAATTATGCCTCTTTTTTACGAGATATCCATTTATGAATTTGGGACATGGATAAGGGTCAATCCCAGAACTTCAAAATTTTGTTTCCCGATAGAGATTTATGATGACCAAATCAGACTACTCAATCGAACACATCGATCTAGTCAGAGCCCGGCTGAGCATTTTGGTGTCAACATCAAATCATCAAAGGGCCTACAGACATCACTTCTCCTAGTTATGGCAGAAGGAACAGATGGACTTTGACTACATAGTCTCTGCCTATTTCATCATATCATACCTGAACATTCCCTTTATAACTACCAATTATGGACAGTGTTTGAGAAAACTAATGTATGATAGAATCATAGTACAAATCCCTCATGTATCTCGGTCTGAAGAATAAAAGATATTATCATCCTAGATTACTTGTGATTATATCTATGAGTAATCTCAAGATGCGAGTTGTTCCAATACTTGAATCTCTACCGAGTACTCATGAGTGTTAGTCGCAATCACTATGCTATGTCCAATCACTAAGGGAATCTACTGACACTCATAACAGTCTTGAAATACTAATTGCTTCCGTTAGTAAGATCGACTGTGGAAGTTTGAGTAAGTTAATTTACTCAGGAAGCGGGTTCCAAACATACTAAAGTGAAACACAATGTTGGAATGATCTGACAGGTAGCCACTCCTGCTTATTACCAAGTCTCTACGAGATAATCACCAAATCAGATCTGTTCCAATACTGTTATATGTTTCTTGCTTTCTTTTAAACTTATAATTAAGATTTTATTTGTCTATATACCCAAAATGACCTTCATTTTTTCTATGATATACATCATTGTAGATCATCCAATCGGACACTCTTTCGTTGATACCTCAATATGTCATCTTACTTTTCTCTCCTAACCCTCTTTGTGACTTCTCATGGTTCTCGGGCTCTTTAGTCTAGATGACTGCACCCTTGGTGTCTAGAATATTTCAAGGTGTTCATGATATTAAGGACAACCATCAAGATACCGGCAAAACTCTTCAACCATGAAGTCCTTGGTACCATCCATTGATGCTAATAATTTCAGATTTGAAACCCTTTTCAAATTATTATTACATTCACCCCAAAACTTTTTGATTTCATTTGAACAATCCATTTAGCGACCTTAGCCAGGTTGTGTCCCTAGTCTAACTTATAATGCTCCAAGCATCCAAGTTATCAGGATAAGTCCATGACACTTATGATCGATCCAATAGCAGAAGCTTATGGGATTCGACTTACTTCATTATGTACTCTTTCAGAATCTGAGGATTACCCATTAATCCTTTGTCACAACTTTTAGAAACTCTTTTCTTGAAGTCATGCATCTTGAATCTTATCAAGATCATACTTATATTGGCCAAGTCTTTACTGACGACTTCATCTATCTAATAGATGCTTGTACCACGTGAGTACGTTGTATCTCCTTCAGATCTTGTATAGCGAATCATCTCTTAACGCCAAGTCATTACACTTTGTAACAATAAGATATGTTTCCTAGAAATAGTATATCACGGACATACATTGACAGGCATATTACAATGATACTTCCACTAGTTCTGACATAATTATTGGACTCTTTTACACTATCACAAATCCAAACATTTGGCATATTTTGAGATTTAAATATCCTATCTTGCGAGGTGCTTGTTAGAATCTCATGAGCCATGTACGATTTTGTTTGGACATATCGGCATGCTCTAAACCTCTTGCTTGTGTCTTACAAGCAATCCTTATGTTTTCCATTCAAGGAAAGTTGTTCAGATCATCCGATCTTGCTATGGCTCACAGAGTGTAGTTATAGCAAACAATATATTTACAGACTCATTTTTAGCTTTTGTAAGTACATTTCAATCTATGTTGATTTCTTTTGATGATTCAATTACTCCCACTGGTTGTTTAGGCCAGGTGTAAAATCAGTCAAATTATCACATAGACCAAGTCTCGTCCTTATGTTCTCTTATTTGGCAGCAGCCGGGCTTACCAATGCTTCCAAGTAGTTGGATTCCTCATCTGCACCAACTTAGTGCTTTACCACTAATCAATGTGTCACTTTTAGTAACATCAGATCATAACACTTTATGAAGGCGACCAATGCTACTGGACTGCAAAGAGAAGATTATGTCAAGTTTTCTTTTAACAGGAATCTGATCCCTGGTTAAGTTCTAGTGTTGAGTAAAGGTTCTCTTATTGGTTAGTCCAAGAACCTTTCAATAATTACTCTTACTCCCACTGGTTTCTTAGAATATGATCTCTTTCTAAAAGGACTCTTCTTTCATAGGTACTGCAGGATGACCAATGAAACGATACTACTGACCAGGTTCAGGCTAGTCATGAGGTTCAGATGAACGCTGCATGACCCCAAACCCTCTCTGTGTAAAAGCAAGGCATGATCTTGCTTTACACTTCAGACAGTGTCTGTACAACTTACTTGGTCTAAGATGTGGTCTTAAGTCTGTATATGTTTTTATGGTCTAACTGGTCGAATATCTAATTTATCAAAAACTAATTAGAAGTGTATCTAATACATCAGGAATCGAACCATTTCCACCAATGCTCGATTTTCTTCCTTAAGACACATTACAATAATTTAATTTTCTTTGAAAGAGTAAAAACTGTGAAACATTTTCTCAGTTCATGATTTAACTCAGATTTCAGCTTTGTTGATCTTATACTTCACTTTGAAGTCTTTGAACATTTCAAGGCTTCAATCTATCGTTTAATCTGATAAGCAAAATTATATTCGCCATACTTATTGGCAAATATTATGAAGTATATCTCGATTGTGTTTATTGGTAGATTTGGGCAGCTCATGGGAACTAATGTGCCCATAATCTCGTTTTCTTTTACATCTCTATGTAAATTATGACTTTGTTAATTCAACCAAGATATGCATTCATCACGTGACTCCAATTCAGATGATTCCAAAATCCTATCCCTTGGATCTTTGGGTGATGCATTTTTGCTTCAACTGACTTAATTAAGAATTCCATACATCATATGACTTTAAGTCAAATGACTCCAAAATCCTGTCCACTTGGACCTTTGGTTGATGTACTTCTTATTTAAATTTTACTTTAACAATCATACAAACACAATTACATTCATGTATCCAACACACTTTGGATGTATCAACATTCAAGTTATTGCTATTTATGCTATCAATACATTCATACAACATTGCAAGGATAATACATTCAACCATGTCCAAAAGAAAAGTCATTACTTTTATTAAATCAGAAAATATCCTCAAACAATGCAAAATATGAAACAATGTTACATGCAACTACAAGCTAATAACAAAATCACATATCTATCTAAACATCAAAACTGCACGAGCCAGTGATCCAATCCGAATATGCTTCTATGCATCAGTGTCCTGCATCCTACCGAGTCCCTGCATACAGAGCAAATGTGAGAATCACATCCTGTATCAAGGAAATTAAGGATAAGAAGTTTTGAGTTTTTATATATACTTGAGTTGCCAAAAGATTTGGCTTTGGAGCATCTTCCAATCTTTCTGTGACTATATACCACCCTGTGAATTCCAAGTTTGAGACATATTAGAATCGGTCTGACAGTCGACCTGGACTGTTTCTTGATGTACCTCATCACTGGACTCAATCCCGAAGTAGCTGAATCAGTGGAACTATATATCTCTATGAACACTCGTATAAAGTCAACATCGAATGCATCTCCATGATAGTCTTGTCCTGGTTTCACTTCCTGTACATCTGGATGAACAGATCTACTGGCTAGTCAGTGAGTTAAGTATGATGTTGGCACTCAACTCCCGATCAATGGGATAACCAAGTCTGTACAACTCGCCAATGTATCCCTCAATCTTCAGAACATGTGGACCGACGCTACTTCCTTCTTCTAGCTTGCACCCTTCAAGCTCCTTGAAGATCCTAGTTCGTTCCTTTTCAACCGGTTCTCGGAACCTTTCCTCAACCAGCTGTGTTATCTGATATGGCCCCAGAAAGTTGAAATCCCTCCAGATTTCGGGGTCAATGGTCAATAACATGAGGCTACAAACTTCCTCAGACTCATCAATCAAGAAGTCATGGTTATCACGAAGCTGCTGTGTGATGCCATGCCTAGGTAGAATGGGGAGTGGAAACTCAATCAGATATGGCTTGCCTTCAAACCTCATAACCAGTTTCCATTGGCGAAGCCATTCCATATAGTTCAGACTAGTAAGCTTTTCCATATTTAACAAGTACTTTCTGAAGCTCTTAGAAATGGGTGATGGATGAGAAGGAGGAGAATTGACACTAGCTTCAGACATCTATAAAATCAGAATTTATTAGTTCAATTTAGTCCTTTTAAATAATTACCCAATTATCATTTAACAAGGCTAGGACCCAAAATATCCAAACTGTGGTGTGAAAAGGGATGTCGTAATCACAACACAATGGTCATTAAGGTAGATATACATTTATCAATTTCAGTCTCTATGAATTTCCTAGATCTGTGAGATTCATTGATCTAGGTCAATGGCATGTTAATCTCGGTTGTGCTCATCTCAAAATTCAGGACAGGGCGTGGATCATGAATCAGAAGGTGAATAGACCATGCAGAACCCGCGTGATGCCCGGCTCAAGATGCGCTTGAGAATCGTGAATGTTACATCATTCCTAACTACAACCTGACTGACGTGCCGCTTAACCACACAGCTCCGTCAACACATCATAGAGAGAATGTGTGTTTCTCATGGATAGCACATGATTCATATTTTATTTTATTAAAACGGGACTTTTGTTTTAATACTTCTAAGTTAAATACTTTTTAACTGATAAACATTGCCCTATCAAACCCTTTCGGTAACTCCACTATGAAAACGTGACAGGCGGTAAGGGGGTAGACAATAAATGTCATTTAAAAACCAACCTCATTAGGATTCATAAGAATCCTCCTGCAAACCTTCAAAAGTAGATGAGTCTAGTCATGGTTTGACCAATGTTCTTGTTTTAATTTAAATTCTAATAAATATATATAGATACTATTCTAAATATATATTAAGAGATAAATTTTAAAAAATTTAAAATTTATATTTATCATAATTAATTCTATTAAAAACACCTTTTAATAATTAATTAAACACTTCAATTAAAGAAAGGCAGTTTAAGGCAACTAGCAAATAAGGCAGTTATACAAGTTAGGAAACTTGCAAGGCAAGCAAGGGCTTGTGAAACCCTAGCCACCAAATCCTATGGAGGGTTCCTATACCCTCCACATTTTCGATGAATAGGTTTCTAGAGGCATAAATCAGACAAAATTCATAACATGCAATTTTCATGATTTTCTAGCAAAAACCTATGGAAATCGAAAATTCAGCAGGAAAAAACAAATCACATTCAAGTTTTTAATCTAATGTGCATGCAACCTAAGAACAGTGGCTCTAATACCACTGTTGGGATTTATATAGATTAACATTAATCATACAAGCAGCGGAAGATAAAACATATTAAATCCCAAAAACTGAGCAAGATCATAACATGTTCATAACAAGATCATATGTTCATCACAGTTGCACCAACAAAACCATGAAATCGATTCATACCTTGTGGGTGGATGTTCAGGATCCAAACCAGAATCCCTCTATTAATTCACACCCAAGGACACCAGAAGAACAAACAGACAGAAACTTCCAAGCCTTGTGGAAATCAATCCAGAAACCCTTGGAGGGTTAGAGGAAATCGACAAAGAGGGGAGGGTCTCTAGGAGGTGGCGACACCTCTTAGGGGTTTGGTATGCCTTTGGGTGTTACCCCAAGGCCTTTATTTATAGTGCAAGGCTCCCTAGGGTTCCAAACTTTGGAGCCTTTTGGCGGCCGCACCCCCTGGAATTTTTCTATTAATTAAACTATTAATTGATTACAATCCAACCCTTTAATTAATTCTTATAAATTAATTTACCAATCAATTTATCAATTAATTGCTGATCCAGTTTCTGATTAATTAATTTCTCAATTAATTAATAAACTGGTCAGTCCTCTTTATTACTATTATTGATTGTTTTTACTGGGCCATGAGGGCAACCCAAATAGGACACTGTTATTATTAGAAACATCACCACAGTTGATGACCTGGACATATATCCAACACAAACAGCCCAATACTATCCACACACATCTTATAAGCACACATACGCTACAGTAAAGCACATATATCCACATAGTGTAGTGAAAAACTCCCTGATAGATAGCAGTAGGTATTACATCAACAAGAAATTACTCAATGACCCTACTTCTTCCACTGACCTACAACCCATATACCAATACTTAGAACGTATTTTATATTTTATAAATAGTTACATATTTTTGTATACTTTCGACCCCCGACACACATCGTGTCCCACCATGAACCCCCCTCTTCTTATCATTTTCTCAACATGAATTTATTATGTGTTTTAATTAGATTTATTGAAGCCCAGAGACTCACTATAACACCCATGACGCAAAACCAAAACAATGTAAGGTTTTGCACAAACTTTGAACTAGAAACCCTAAGTTCACATGCAACCTAATGAAGGATCTATGTTTTTCTATCTTATGAACATATAACAAAATCCTAAGGCCAACATTTATTTTTAAAGATCAAAATAAGAATTACCAACCTTTTGATCTTGTTCTTGAAGCTAGCAGCAAAGAGATCCCGCCTCAAATGAAAGTCACACCCAAAGCAAGGAGGAGAGAATCCAGCAGAGTTCCAGAGAGTTATGGGAGGCGCAGGTTTTAGGGTGCCAGGGGGTTCCTTTTATAGCCTCCTAGGGTTACAGCTGAAACCCTAGAGGAGCCTCCAAAGTTGGCAAGCCTGTTGACGACTTGGACCAGATCCACTAAACCCTAATTAGGGTTTTCGCCACCTATGGAGAAGCCTCCATAGTTGGCGCCACTTTTGGCCCCTGGCAACTGGCTTGCCAGCTATTCAACTATTGAATAAATACAAACCAGTCCCTGCACTTATAATTAATTAATTTAATCTCCAGATTAAATCCAATTAATTCTAGATTAATTTCTAATTAATATATCAACCCTTACATATATTAATAAACTATTTATTTATTTCTATTGATTTATTAAACAATTAATAAATCAACCTTTCTCTCTACTGAACTCTACACTAATCCTCCAGCTATGAGGGCAACCCAAATGGACTTTGCTTCAATTAACAAGATAGATACAATTATAAGTCATGGCTTAGACACCTAATCCAACAAACAATTGTCACAAAAAGAAACTCGACAGCAAAGCTGATTTTTGACGCGGTTGCACAGTTTCAACTTTCAACCAAGGAGGGGTTCAAAATAAAATCTAATAAAAATCATGCATACACTAGACACAAGTACAAGATCACAAGGCCTGGCCTCATGTAATTTTCGTTTTCCATTAACAAATGATAAATCCTCAAAGTTGACTAATTTGATCAGTCCACTCACTGGACCACACTTCATAGATACAACCAAAGCACAAAATGGACAGGGAGTTGGGTTCGTATTTTTTCTATAAGAAAATTAGACTCCTAACTTGAAAGTTTCCCATAGGCCTTGCTCCCAAAAGATTTTTTTACATTTATTATGAATTTAACAAGACATATTTAACTGTTTATCACAGCCATGGACCAGTCAGTGAAGATTACCACATTCACCTAACCTAGGGCTCGAATTAGGCCAAGGCCTTCTGGACCAAGAAACTAAATTCATAGACCATTCCAAGGATGTAAAGTTCACTCAAAATGGAGAAACATATGATTTTATGAGAATTTGCAAAGATGAAGCTCAAAACAGTGAAAGTACAAAAGCTCCATAAATGCCACTAGGGTTTAGGGTTTCAACTCCCACACCCATTCAGACCTAGATTAAGACCCTTAGGTTTGAGATAAGTTCAAGAACTCTCAAATTCATAGAAATTGGAGTAGAGTACAATAGCATGCATCATACACAACATAAACACACATGCACACACAAAGGTGTGATGCATGGTAAACGACTAGAAATAAATAAACGCAAGACCTAAATCTTTCTCTTAATTACCTCTTTGCCGCTGTCCAAACATGGTTGCAACAGCCCTTCCTCTCGATCATCCTTCCATCAGCTTTCCATGAGACCTTCGACCGGCTCCTTCTTTTCTTTTCCTACTAAGTCTCTTTCCCCGGTTCTCCCCTCCTTCTCGATCTCAGCAAAACGGAATATCGATTGGGGTTTGGTAGGGTTCGACTAAGGCATTAGAGGTATAGAGATGGGCTGCCAAATATAGCCAACCTCTATTCTCTTCTTTTCGTCCGTCAATTGGAGCCCAAGAACAAGCATTTGGTGCTTTGATTAAATGTCCATAATAGCCCCTCAAGATTGGTAATATATTTTCTTTTGCCCTAAGTTCCATAAACTTTAACTTTCCAAGTTTTCAAATAAGGCATAATACCCCCTCCATATATAACTTCATTATTATTATTTTAATTATAACAATTATTTATTTTATTATTTTTATATTTATTCGATAAAAAAAATTAATTCACAAAAACGAACGTTCCGGAAAACAAGGTGTTACATGATAGCTTCATGAGGAGGAACGGTTACAACCGAAGTGAGAGTGACCATTGTTGTTACCAGAAGAAGTTACAGTCCTCATTCATCATCCTACTTCTTTATGTTGATGATATGTTGGTGGTAGGGTCCGATATTCAGGAGGTCAACAGGCCGAGAAGCTATTGGTCAGACAGTTTGAGATGAAGGACTTAGGCACAACTAAACATATTTTGGTATATGTGCATACGAGATAGAGCTTCAGGAGTTCTAAAACTTTCTTAGGAAAAGTACATCCGCAAAGTTTTAAAGAAGTTCAGTATGTCTGATGTGAAGCCCAGGAGTACACCCTTTAGGAGTCATATGAGACTTTCAAAAAAAACCATCCCCAAAGACGGAAAAAGACAAGACAACAATGGCTAAGCTCCCCTATGCACCCGCAGTAGGTAGCTTGATGTATGCAATGATATGCATCAGACCATACATTGTTTATACGGTGGGAGTGGTCAGCTGATTTATGTCTAACCCGAGGAAAAAACATTGGGAACAAGTAAAGTGGCTGCTTCGCTACTTGAAGGGAACCTCAGACGCAACGTTGAGTTTCAAAAGACAAAAGATTGTCCTAGAAGGTTATACAGATGCTGACTTGAGGGTTGTGTGAATTCAGGAAAGAGCACTACCGGTTATGTGTTCGTAATTGGAGGAACCGCAATTAGTTGGATGTCAAAACTACAGAAGAGTGTTGCTTTTTCAATCACCAATGCTGAGTATACAATGCGTTAAAGGATAATGTTGAAATACTATGTTGTAATGGGAAGAGAAACAATATGATATTATAAAACATGGTCAATTGAAAGTATGTGACTAATTCTTACATTTAGCGCTACTATTAACACTTGGATAATAATTTTCTTTTTGCTGCTACTCTAATGCTCATAACTACCTTACGCCCTTGCAAGTTGCAGAATGTAGTCCATCAAAAAGGTTGCAGCCCAGACATAATGCCTAACCTATGTGAACAAAGGTGGCAAAAAGCTACCAATTATGTTACGTGTCTAAATTTCTTTGAGCTAAAAAAGATACAAAGAATTTTATTACTTGGACTCGAGGGCTCTGGAACAAACACATCTGTAAGTAGGATTTTAATTTAATGGAATTTAAAAGATACACTCTTTTGCAAGTGGTTGATAGAAAGTAATTTTTTGCGTAAATAGGCCCCAATGTCGATATTTTATGAAATTGGCTATCTTATATTCAATTCAGTCATCTATTTTTTTTTCTGGATGAACACGTTTCTCTATCAAATTTGCATTAATTTTTTAATTAGCTTAGTCTTTTTGTCATGGATTGTTGGATGGCACAATTAAACACATGCTGCTTTATTTTTTTTTTACTTGTGAATTTTGATGTCACAAGTAAATATAAGGGATCAACTGGCTTTCCATCAATATAGCTAACAAGGACTCGACCGACAGTGGGTAATCTTACTAGTTGAATGAAAATAGTAGCATAATACTTCCATAGCTATGCGGATCAAACCATCATCTTTCTATTATTTCCAATTAGGGTATTGTACTTATAATTTTTAGAGCCAAATGTAAGAAATAGTAAAGTAATTTTATTGGTTTGTTTATTACAGCGTTTCATTTCCATTTTCCTATTATGATTGATCTGCCAACTCTATGGTGTCCAAAAATGTTGGTTGACCGTTTGACCATTGCCAAGGAAGTTCTTTGAAGCATTATCAACTACACCTTCATTTTTTAGATAATTCATGACAACATAGGCCGTGCTAAGTACGACCTTTTTGTGATATATATATATATATATATATATATATATATATATATATATATATATATATATATATATATATATATATATATATATATATATATATATATATATATATATATATATCAGTGTTGTAAAAGTCGGTCTAGGCAGCCGCCTAGTCGGACGGATTCTACCTACGATTAGTGGTAGGCGGTCAAGTTAGGCGGATTTGGTCAACGGCGGTCAAAATCGGGTTTAGGCGGGCCTGGGCGGCAAAATTTTCAATTTTTCAAAATTTCAAAATTTTCAAAAATTTTCAATTTTCAAAAATTATCAAATTCTTAAAAAAATTAAAATTTTAGATTTTTAAAATTTAAATTTAGAAAATTTCATAATTTTAAAATAATAATATATAGTATATATTTCATTATATTAATAATATATATTTTATTTTATTAGTAATTTCAATTTTTTATTATGTATATAAATTATGATAATTAGTGACTAAATTACGATTATTGATAATTAAAATTGTCAAAAATATTATTAATTAGTCTAAACATTACGATGTTTAATGACTTACATATTTAAACACTTAGATCTGTCAAGTTTGTATGTTTATTTATTAATTTTGTAAGGATATAGGTAATATCTAAATTTAAAAAATAAATTTTGTTATAATTAATACTCTCCGCCTAGACGCTTGACTATTCCTCGCCTAGACCGACTAGTCCTATACCCCAGTCGACCGTCCGCCCACCGCCTAGCAACTTCTACAACATTATATATATATATATATATATATATATATATATATATATATATATATATATATATATATATATATATATATATATATATATATATATATATATATATATATATATATATATATATATATATATATATACATATATATATATATATATATATATATATATATATATATATATATATATATACATATATATATATATACATACATATATATATATATATATATACATACATATATATATATATATATATATATATATACATATATATATATATATATATATATATATATATATATATATATATATATATATATAACGATTCAAAAGAGAACCACTAAAAGGTTATGAAGAATTAGAATCACTCATTAACAGTTTAATAATGTCGTTTTTTTAATTTTTAAGACTTGTGTTTTTATCAAAACAAAATTACCAAACGTATAAAAATTGATAATTATCCTTCATTTGCTATTATACATCGATATTTATGTATTTTAAAGAAAAAATTTATGTTATAATATTCACAATTTAATAACTCGAAACTTATATTAAATTATGAATATTGTAAAACGTATTAAAAATATCAAAAGTTATTAAGTTTTATATATTTTAAGATAATAAACAAATGTAATAAAACATGATTCATAATATTTAATATCGGTTATCATGGTTTATAACATTTTACTGGTTTTCATTTAAACCTATATATATATATATATATATATATATATATATATATATATATATATATATATATATATATATATATATATATATATATATATATATATATATATATATATATATATATATTAGAGAGAGAGATATATATAGAGAGAGAGAATGTTGTGTGAGTGATTAGGTGGGGTCGGAGGGTGAAAGCTGTGGACAAGGCTTTTAAAAAGCTCCCCTTTTAATTTCCTAGAGAGAGAGAGAGAGAGAGAGAGAGAGAGAGAGAGAGAGAGAGAGAGAGAGAGAGAGTATTGTCCTTTTCCTGTAATAACGAGGTCATGATGGGTTTATGATGAGTATGCTATCTCTTGTTGCAAGTATATGAGAATTGAATGGTGGTTGCTTTGAAGCATTTGACTAAGTACTGACAGATACAGAAATTTTAAATTTCAAACCAGTATTTTTAAAAGGGTCCTCCTAAATACACTAACTATTTTTGTATTAAGAGTATCCACTATGATGCTTTTTCAAAGTTTTTTTTAATTAAAAAAGCTTTCTAAAACTTCAACAACCATAATGGATGCTTTTTGTTAGCAAAACTTTTTCATATAACTTTGTTATTAAAAAGCTCTACCATTCATGCTTTTTAATATTTATTATTATTTTATTGATATTTGTATTTATACAAAATAATTAAATATATCAAGATTTATGAAAAAGCTTTTATATAGTAGAAGATTTATAAGCTTTTTAATATAATTATGTGGCAATGACATGTCATAAATTTTTTTGAAAAAGCTCTTGTAAAAAACTCCACCATTGTGGATGCTCTAATAGAGTTTAAAAGTAATCATTACAATAAAATTTACAAATTGACTATGACTGATGGAGACTAATGGCGTGAATAGAATACCCATAACATTTTTAGTTTAGTTCCTGCATATTCTATGAATGTTTTAAATTATACCCTTACAACTTTTGTATTAACCCTATTAGAATTTAGGTATATATATATATATATATATATATATATATATATATATATATATATATATATATATATATATATATATATATATATATATATAGTCTGGTTCCGGTGAGGACTCGTAAAGACACTTTAAAAAATTGAAAAAAATAAAAAAATACAAATCATAAAATTGAGAATAGTACTATATCATTATAAAAAAATTTGGATCATTGTAAAACGTAATGATCCAATTTTTCTGTTTTTATTTTCGATCATTATTTCATTATAAAAAAAATAATGATCCAAAAGTTTTTTTTTAATCTTTTTTTACCGAGTTTGACCGAGTAACACCGAGTTTGACCCGAGTACAACCGACTTTGACCGATTCCCGAGTTGTTCGGCTGAGTTGGTCTAACTCGCCTTAGTAAGAGGCCGAGTCCGAGTACTCGGTCGACTACTCGTCCGAGTTGGCCGAGTTTTACAACACTGTTTGTAACTATTTTTTGCTAATAACGACAAAATAACATCAGGTTAAAGAGATTCATAACTATTTAAAATATAAGACTAATAGGAGTGTACACACCGCAAGAGGTGAGTTCCACGGTGGCACCACAAACATGTGCGGGAACGCCGCTCCGGTTAAGTGGGTGGCCGCAACTTGCGGGCTCAGCTGGGGTTCCTTCCACGCACGGTATGACACCCAAAATTTACAATCCCCCCTCCCTAAACTACTATATTCCAATGGGTAGAAAAAATTAATTTTTTTTCAAAATTAAATTCCTATATATACATATTATTTTACACAACTCACACCCAACGGCTAAATTATTTTTTCAACATTGATTAGAATATTTTTTAATATACATTTTTTATATGTGTTAAATTAAGTTGGATAATTTATACAAACAACGTAACTGGATATGATGAAAATAAAAACAATGATGAAAGTAGTTACTACGTCGATAATTTTTTTATATAACACAAACACGACACTTTACAGTATCGTCTTTTACTTTTCTAACATGAAAACGACTCAATTAGAACACGATGAATCTTTTGGTTGAACGATTTGACTGTCAAATCGAGATACAACAAAAACGAATGATTTGATTTGTTAATATATATATATATATATATATATATATATATATATATATATATATATATGTATAGGCCGTTCTACAAAAATAAATATAACTACGCTTAGCAATTATTTGATTTGTTAATATTTATATTTACTTTTAATATATACTTATAAATAAAATAAACTAAATATATGAAAACATAACAAAAAGCAAGAAAAAAAACGTGAAGGGTTAAAGTTGATACTTTAACAAGTTAAAGCCTTAAAGGTTTTAAAATGTAAAAACTGGAAATCGAAAGCGTAGTTAGAATAAAAAATATTAAAAACCTCATTATAACCATATGATTATTCGTACATTTAAAATAATTTTCGTGCGAATAAAATCCTCCTTTTTAAAAGGGATTTGCCAAATAAAGACCCTATTTTCACTAAAAATACAACCTTTAATGATTAGGTGTTTATTTGGCAATTAAATAATATTATTTACTAAAAATACACCCTTAATAATTAGAGTTATCATTACTATTACACTATTAATAATTAAACAATGATTAAACACTTTACTTAAATTAAATGATTAAAGTTATAAACAAAAAACATATTCAAAAAAAAACATTACAATTTATAAAAAGATTTAAATTTAAACATAAAGACCATTTCAAAAAATTTTGATGCCACGTAAAGAAATTTATCAAAAAAAACATATTATGATTTTATATTATTTAAAGTATATCAAATATAGAAAATTCATTTTATTTTTAACACTTTCTAAAATATTCACAATTGAATAAAAAAGGAAACAAATATATATTTATGAAAAGCATAATTCTTTTTATTAATACTCAGATAAGTCAACTGTTTCAATATTACAATTATTGTGTGGTGCATTTGGTGGAATGTATGCATTTAGTCGATTATTATACATGATTTCCCATCCAGCAGCATGTTCTGATCTGTGACGACGCCAAAGTGGCAAAACCGTAGGCATTGGAAACTCTCCTTGTAAATCAACCTTAACATAGTGGTTTCCGTGGACGAGGGCAATAACAATAGATGCATGATGTTGGATGCTTTGTGGACCATATCGAAGCGGAAAGCATGTCGACGAGCCTTGTTTGCTTAAGAAATGAACGATTACATCATATTTGTTAGCTATGAGAAAAGCACTATCTGGCATAATCAACCAATATTGACTTGCTGCAAAACCTGGTCCAGAGAAACTTAACGAGCGTCAGGGAAAACTTGTTGGCATGCATTCATCAGTGCCAACTCTCTGTCCGTTAGTATAACTCGTGGGTGCATGCAGTTGTCTAGTGTCGACCTTAGGCACGTTAGTGCCCAATTATAGCTCTCCTCCTTTTCATTAATTATAAAGGCAAACGCAATGCTAAATGTCTTCTTGGTTGAAGTGACGCCAACAATCTGAACAAAAGGCATGTTATATTTGTTCGTTTTATATGTTGCATCTATAATCAACACGTGTGGAAATGCACGCCATAGATCCAATGAACGTGGATGAATGAAAAATAAATTTTCCAATTGATTGGAAATATCATTTATGGAATATTCAGTAAGAAACTGCTTCTCCTTCAAAACCAACATAAGAGCCTGCATTGAAAATAACATTAATTAATAAAACTTTAAATAATAAAGTAAAATTAGAATATACTTGTTAAATATACCCACTTGCATCGGAGTTTTCCCGACATTCTGAGACGAGCGAAACTTGTACTGAGCGTTGTATATGGTTTTTATTGTAGAAACATTATTTTCATCTTGCTCCTTCAGTATTGAGAGTATGTCGCGTGGTGCAACATTTTGATTCGTCAAGTCAACCACCAATTGGTTTTCATTTTGTTTCAACCGCCTAGCATAAGCATGCCCCTCCATATGTTGTGCAGGAGGATGATTATGTTCATCACAAATCACCCTCAACATCCAACCACCGTATTGTTTTCTATACGAACCTACTAACTCAAAAGGACAATTGATTTTTTTGGTGCCAGTGTTTTTATTTGTTTCTTTAAATTTGTATTCACCGCCGCGGTCACACATAAGTGTGACATAAGACACTACACCGTTTTCTTTTGCCTTTGATCTTTTTGTGACGATAACATAACCAAGAGGAAATGCCGTGTTTTGCACCCATTCCATCAACTCATCACGAGACGCGAACACCTTATATTCAAAAATAAAAAATTGTTAACAAAAAATAAATATTACGATGAAAAAAATTAATATAATGACAAGTGTTGTACCTGATCGGTAAAAAATGGTGAAATCGGCATAGAAATTCCACTTCCTTCATTTGAGTCATATTCAAATAAATTCCACATATTTGCGTTAAACACTACAAATTATAAAAAAAATTGTTAGGCATAATAAAATTAAAAAAAACTAACTTAGCAGATTCTTTAAAATTTTGAAAATGTTTGTAATATTTTATAAAATACTATTTTGTAAAACTAAATATTTAACACAAATAATAGAAAAAAAAATGCTATTAGATGTAAGAAATTCGGCCCAACTATGAGAAAATTCAACCAAACTAAAAAACCCAGCCCACTCCCTTAATCACTTAAAAACCCTTATCATCTCTTTGACTCAAACCCTAACACAAACACAGCCGTCATCCTCTTTAGCTCTCTCATCATCGGATAGGCCGACTTCCGACAGCCAACCTCCCTCTTCCGACGAGTTCCGACAGCCAAACACACCAACCGACGACCGCCGTCCGACCACTGCTAGCCTCCGACAACCGAGCACACAATCCGACCCCTCAACCAACGCCATCTTCGCTCTCCGTTTCTGTTATTTCCTTGTCTCTCTCTCTCTCTCTCGTTTACTCTCTTTTTGGACATGTCTCTCTTTCAGATCTGTCTTGAAAACGATAAGATTTGGGTGATGCTTTAAAACGGTAAGATGCTTGTCTCATCCTCTATCTCTCGTTCTCTGTCTCTATATCTCGTTCTCTCTCTTTTTGTATGTCTATTTTGTGTAGAAATGTCAGAGTAGAAGTGGTGACTGGCGGTAGGATGGCGGGTTTGATGGTGCCGGAAGTACGCCGGCGGTAGTGGTGCTATTGAAGAACGGCTGTATTGTGTAGTTATGCAACAAGAATTTAGAAGTTTTTTTTTACCTAAATCTTTTGGATTAATTATTGTCATTCGGTTGTTAATGATATTTATATACACTGTAAACTGAGTATGTTGTGGTTAGCAGTTGATTTAATGAAGGTTAATAAAGTTTTCACCGATATAGATGAATCTGGTTAACGGTTCAAATAATATTCATGAAGGTCAATAAATTTTGCACTGATTGGATTAGATTAATACAGATACAGTTAACAGTTGGATTAATACTTTGTTTTCTTTAATAGAAAAAGTTATTCTTTCTATAATAAAGAAAAAATTATAGTATTTTTGGGTTGGATCTAACGGATTGGATTAGAAGTTACATTTATAAATTTAAAGAACCTGTTAATATAAAAATTAAAAAAAGATAATGACAAGTAAATATTTCTGTCAAAATTAATAGGATTTCTGTCAAAAATAATGTATTTCAGTTTTCAATAAAAAGAAGAAAAGACAGGAATGCAGGACACGAGTTTCAAAACATTCAGATGTTGACTTTTTTTTATAAAGGTATGTATTAGGGTGTATTGGGGTGTTTATATGGTAGCACCCTTTTAAAAGGGTCATCTTAAAAAAAACTCATCATCATTAGTATATGATGTCTCATCAATTTGAGTTTATATATATATATATATATATATATATATATATATATATATATATATATATATATATATATATATATATATATATATATATATATATATATATATATATATATATATATATATATATATATATTAATTATTAATTATTAATTATGATATTTTTTAATTATTTTGTTTTTTTGTAATTTTATAACTATTATTAATTATTTTTATTTAATATAAATAATTATTTTGGTATTTATAATTTAAATTTTATTCTAACATTTTGACGTTTAATTCGAATACGTTTTTTAATATGTTTTTTTTAACGTTTTGTTCGTTGGTATCATTTAACGTTGTAATTTAGTTTTTTTTTCTAATTTTTGACGTTTTGCTTGAATACATTGTTATATGTTTTGTTCGTTTATATCGGTGGAAAGTTAGTAAATAATGTTGATTAGACTTATGAGTTTGCATTTTCTAATTTTTGACGTTTTGTTTGAAAACATTTTAATATGGTTTGTTCGTTTATATGTTTATATCGTTTCTAAATTTTGACGTTTTGTTTGAATATATTTTCTAATTTTTATAATTTTTGATGTACTAATTTTCTAATTTTTGACGTTTTATATCGGTGGAAACCACAATTTCCACAATTTCCATCATTTCTATCACCAATATAAAACGTTAAAAATTAGAAAATTAATACATCAAAAATTATAAAAATTAAAAAATATATTCAAACAAAACGTAAAAAATTAGAAATGAACAAATAATTATAAAATTACAAAAAAAAATAATTAAAAAATATCATAATTAATTTATATATATATATATATATATATATATATATATATATATATATATATATATATATATATATATATATATATATATATATATATATATATATATATATATATATATATATATATATATATATATATTAAAAGAAACTCAAATTGATGAGACATCATCAATTAATGATGATAGGGTTTTTTTACCAATACCCTTTTTAAAACTATAATTGTTTTTTTTTTTTGGAACCGGCAATTTGGTCTCACCTGAGGGTATTCAACCCCGCAACCCAGGGCGGTTGGCAATTACATATCAACGAAGTGAAACATCTGCGAAGAGCCCAAGAAGACTAATGGAGCCCAATGGAATAAAACAACAGCTCAACCAAGCAAAGATCAAGAATGAAGTATCAGAAAACAGCCACGAGGAATACATCAAACGGATCCAAAACCTCAAGCAATCCAAAACCACGAGATACAGCAAGGGAGCCGACCCAACCAAACAGCAGAACAACAGTCACCAAAAACCATCTCAGCAGACCGCACTGACCCAAGTAAGAAAGGCCACATACCCATGAGAAAAAACATCAATCCGAGCCAAAGCATCGACTAAACCAACCACGGGAGACAGCAGGGGATATAACCCAACCAAGCATCAGAAAACAAACACCAATCATATTAGCAGACACCATGAGTGAAGTTGGAAACTGAAGACTCTCAAACTTGAGACAAGTAACAATAAGAATCACAAACCAATCTCCTTTTTTGAATTAAATTTGCAGTCACAAATGGGACTACAATCAAACTAAGATCACTTCAAAACAACCTCAAAGGAAAATAGGACCTAAATTAGAAGAGGAAAATAAGATACACCAAACAAAGAAATGAAACGCACACCACACCAGAACTCACAACCCCCCCCCCCCCCCTCCCAACCAATGGAGCTAAAACACGAAAGGATACACGAAAGAAATTGTACCACCACGCAACAGTTACCTACCAGAGATCTACCCATAAGAAATGAAAAAACTCACGCCAAATTGTTGCGAGGGTACAATAAACACCAAGACACCAAAACCCCAAAACCCCATACATACCCAATAAAGAATGCATGAGAAGAAACAATTTAAATAAAATAATACTTTCCAGCACAAAAAAGGATCAGAAGCACACCCCCCCCCCCCCCCGTCTCCCGGCCCCAAACAAAATGAAAGACTCTCAAAGCCCCACACACCCATACCACTACCCCACAAAGCATAAGAAAACCTCACCAGAGTTTAAGAGAGAAAACCGGAACTTAGCGGATGGACAACCCAAGAAAACCAGTCTAGATCATGGAATTTTCCCCTATGCTTCAACCAGTTAAATAAGAGCATCTGAATCACATGAACCGTTACCATCAGATTTTTCCTTTTGAGTCTGAAATTTGCTTCATTCCTAGCTTTCCATATTGCCCAGCAAGTAGCATGTATAAGGGCTGAATAAAACTTCTTTTCCTTCTTTGATTTCGCTTGAGAAATGATGGAATCAATAAGATTCTTTAAACATGTTTGGTTCGCCATTAAAACCGCACAAGTCATAGATATGGTTCCAAATCTTTTTTGCAAAGTCGCATGATACGAAGGTATGATCAACAGCTTCTACCTCAGCCCCACAAATTGACCAGTTCACATTCGCAACTCGAATTCCTCTATTCAAAAGGTTGACTTTGAGTGGGATTTTATATTGTACCAATCTCCAGGAAAAGCAGTTCACCCGGCACGAAACCCATGAGTTCCATTTAGGTGTTTTAGGAATGGGATCTTTCTTCGATATATCTAGAGCTTGTCTTAAAGATTTGACAGAGAACTGACCTTTGTCTCCAATAATCCATTCCCAATTATCGTTTTCATGCGTGAAAGAAAATTTATTCAATAATGTGGTCAACGCTTGAAATTCGGTTAGTTCTACGTCTGACATTCTCTGTTTCTTCCATTGCCAAGACATTTCAGCAATAGAATTCGGCTGTACAACGACCTGATCCTTAATCAAACAATTTTTGTTGCTTTCAATCTTGTAGATCCTTGGAAAATTGTCTTTTAGTGGAATACCAACAACCCATATATCTTTCCAGAATCGGGTTTTCCCCCCTCCCCACCTTCCTTCTAAATAGATCTCGAAGACTGATTCCCGCATCTAGAAAATTTTCTTCCATCTTAGTTATATTTTTCCACGTGCCATTGTAAAAGTTTTTTTTGCCAATTTCCGATCATCAAAATCTGTGACCCTATGAATACTCCTTATCACCTTTGACCATAAGGAGGTGCCATCAGTTTTTAATTTCCACCACCATTTTGCAAGTAAGCTAATATTTAAATCTTTTAGATCTCTTACTCCCAAACCACCCATATCCTTAGGGGTAGTAACTTTTTCCCATGCTACCCAATTAATGCTTCGTTTATCTTTATTTCCACTCCAGAGAAATTTCCTTCTGATGCGTTCTAAACAGTGGAGGACTTTCATTGGAGCCTTAAAAACAGAGAAGTAGTATAGAGGTAAACTACCAAGCACCGTGTTTACCAACGTGAGTCTACCTCCAAATGAAAGAGTCTTCTTTTTCCATGAATTGAGCTTATTTTTGAACTTATCAATAATTGGATTTCAATTTTTTGCAAGATTCATGTTTGCCCCTATAGGAAGCCCAATATATGTGAAAGGGAAATTCGCAGCTTCACAACCAAGGAAATTTGTCAGCCTGCTGATATCAAGCATGTACTTGAGGTAGTAAAAAAAATCTCAAGCATGTACTTGAGGTAGAAATTTATGTGAACGTATGTCCAAGATATGTTAGAAATATTTACGTTTGTAACAACTTATTTTCACAAATATCATTAGGTTTTATGTATAAATATAGACTATAGTAAATTTTACCATGCTTTATGTATAGCATTTTTAATAAAACAAACTTTGGATTTTAACTACTATATTATGTTGGGTAATTCTTCTATCATTAGCTGTTTCACAAATCAAAGTTGAAGTATGATTATGTAAAGTAAAACATATTAATATGAAATAGTTAATAGATAATTTTAGGATGCCTATACTTTTTATAGTTGGACGTAATGTATATTAATAAGTTTGACAATTAATTAGTCGCAACACCCCTATCATTATCAAATAAAAAGCTATGGTTGTTAAAACTTTTTGTTTTGCAGTCATAAATTACCATAAACGTAATTTAACAAAAACACTTGTTTAAAATAATTACACAACTTTAGGGTTATAATTATATTTTAAAGAATCATAAACAAGCTAACATTCATACCAAACGCTAGGTCATGCTTTTAAGTCTTCTAATAACATCCACTTCTGTAACGTCCTATATTTTAGAGTAAATTTAAAAAATTTCGAAAAACATTTCCATTAAATAAATCACATTATTTTAAGTTTCCCACAACTTAACATGTTTCCAATCATTCAAAAAAACTTTTATCATCAATTCAAATCAACCACAGCGGAAAGCAAGGTCTAAATAATGTCAATCACAAAAACCAAATCTCCAAAAAGCAGCAACAGTGTGTACACGTCACGTCTTGCCATAAAGTTACTAGCACTGGCAACATGTAATGAATCGAAAGATCTCACCAAGCTCCACATGCACACCTTAAACTCCTCTAAGGTATATAAAGTTACTACCAAGTATATGAGTTCAACCTTACTATAAATAGATGCTTGTAGTGTTACTTTTATTATTTAACTTATATTTCTGCTTTTAACCTAAACCAATGAATCTGATGATACGCAATTCAGTCCATCCTAAACACATCCAATCTAGGATATTCTTGCACAATCCTCTAGATCATCGTTTTAGGATTCCAAGGATATAAGGCACTAACATTAACTATTTGTTTTCTGTTTTCTATGAATTTAACAAAATCATGTATCTAAACAGTCCAAATTCAGACAAGGTTGCAAAGCTTTCCACTTTCAACCTACTAAGGGTCATCCATAAATTTAGGAAAAAGTAAGGAGTAAACTAGACCCTAATAGAAGACCACAGACCCTGACCTCAAGTCATTTGCATTTTTCAAAAGATCAAAGAAAAATCAACAAGTAGACTCACCTATGATTTTATATAATTTTTATCATACATACCTAAAATCAGTAATATTTATAGAAATTCCAACAACACATTAGGGTTAGGGTTTTCAACCTAAACCCAATAAGACTTTAATTAAGACCCTTTAGGATTTGAAAGGACTTCAAAAGAATCACAACCTGATGGAAAAAGGGTCATGAACATACTAATCCTAACACATCCTAAAATACCCACACCTGCACACACATTGACAAGTGTGTAAGGTGAATGGCTAAAGGATGTGCATGTGCCAAAACCGATCCATGCATCGGGTTAAGGACATCACCAATCGACTTAGAAGCTGGAAGAACATTAAGAACCACATAAACAACCTTTCCTTCACACACCCCATACACATCACGGCTATGTGTGGTGATGGTGATGATGCCCTCGACTAATAACGACAAGAAGGAAGAACTTGATTACCTAACGAGCTCCACACTCTACCACACTTGATCTCTTGCCCACGTCCTTCACTGTCACACACACCATCTCCTTCCTTTTCCCTCACAAAACCGTCGGTAGTAGCAGTAAGAAAACGAATGGGAGAAAGAGAAAAACCGAGAGAAAGGAGAAGAGGTCCACGACAGCTAGGGTTGGAATATGACCAAGTCTTATCTTTCGTAATTATTTAATCCACGTACACCTGTCACACACACACACACTCGATCGCATGCTCCTCAATTTCAGCCGAGCGTGAATGATTCAACGGAGATAACATGCAACATTAGGTAATTGGCTAGTCTAGTCCCTCTAGATTGTCACATTAATTTTTATTCACCCTAAAATCAAATTTCCCCACAAAGCAAGTATCATAAATGACATTTAACCCCCTTTTAACTTATAATTTAACTTTGAGGTATTATTGGATATTATTATTACTTATTATTAAAATTATTTTACGCTAAAATTAATTAATTCGCCGAAAACAATGTATCTGGGAACGAGACATTACAACTTCTAAGAACCATCACTTATAATTTATTGCTTTTGAAACTGTGATGCATGGAACATAAAAGAAATATGTGATACATGACACATAAAAGAAATATGTAAGACAAAAATTGTCTCGTAAACTACGTGGTTTTAAAAACAAAATCTTTCAAATATTTATTTAGTCTTTAATATTTAAAGAAAGAGAATAAAAACTTTTATTGAACACATTACTTGTAACCACCAACCTTACACATACATGGTTTTCATACCAATACTTTAAATTATAACTTTTCCAACTAGGATAAGCTTATTTTTCAAAGCACTTATAATCTCTCCAAAATATGCTATATCATTTCCTAAACAAAATATGAGTTTCTCCAAACAAAATAACGATTATTCTTGAATACCTAAAACCCTTTAAAATATATCATTGCTATACTTGGAGACATAAGTTTTTCAATCATAATAAAAGCTACTTTTGAAAACATAGGATTCTTTCAAAGCCTCATACATTCTTATATGAGAACATAAGCTTTCCATAATGTGGATTATACTCATATGACATCTATCTCCCTTATCCTTTTGAAAAATCAAGAACTCTGAAACCTAAACTAAATTGTTGATGAAAAAATTCAAATCCTGTAAAATTAATCTATTTCTTAAATTATTAAAATTAGCATAAAGTAGAAAATGCGTAATATTCGATCAAGAACGGAATCAAGAGAGAAGATATATAAAAAATTACATGCAACGATGAAAGAGATAGCTTAATGAAGGAGGTGGGGATATATTTCATGAAAGAGGCAAATATGAGAAGGTGTTTATTTTTATCAACATCATGAAGGCGAAAAACAGATATTAACACTAGATTAATAAAGAAGAAAATAAGGTTAAACTAGTATATAGACGACAAAAACATGTCAGAGAGGGAGAACACATCACATGCCACATGAGACCATACCATGTATGAGGTTTCATTAAAAGGGAAGCTAGAGAGATGAATCGACCAACAATCATAAAAGGTGGCGGAAAAAGGCAGCTAGGATGGTGGTGACTAGAAGACAACCTCGTTGGTGATTATGAAAACAGAGGTTCCAAATATTGGAAGAATCCTTTTGACTTGAACATGATGCATTATTAGTTTGAGAGTGTTGTTCAAGACAAGGAAAAGTCATTGGGACGTAACCGAGGTTTTGATGCTCAGAAAACATAGGACTCCCTCAAAGGTTGGAGGTGAATTGCACCGATCATTAAACTCATATATAGAGACATCTCCAAAGAACTTTCTAGCCTTTTGAATTTCCTCAATAGGCGTATGGACCTTAGATCCAAGTCCAGCCTATTTTGACCAAGGATATAAAGAGTTTTTTTTAATGTTAATTAGTTTTAATTTAACGCATATCATGATGAGAACTATCAATCTTAGCATTCAACCAAACATTGTTAAACATAAGTACATCAAGTTGTGTGACATAAAGTAAAATACTATTTTCTATGAGAATTATAGCATCCTTATTTATTATTAGTTCATTCTCAAGAGCTTCTATCCTAGATTCGTTTGGTTAAAGTGGTCTATATGTCTGAATAACACATGATAGGATGACTCTCTATCATTTAGGGCTCTGGTAGGGGAAGCCACCTTGGTTTTCCACTCAAATTTCCTTTTTTAGGTCTCTTTAGGGGGGACTTTTATTCCATTTAGACTTTTCCCCTTAGTATGGTAAACATAACAAGTTAACGTTTCCTCGTTCATCCACCAACTACATATAACCCTTTTGATCTAATTAGTATGGATTTTATTTAAAAGAGTATATTTTGCATACTTATCCTTCTTAAAAGTATTCTGAGAAAGACAAGAGACTCTACTAGGAGTTTTTCTTTTATTAACCATATTAGCTTTGTTCTCAGTGGTCCTTGGAACCATTATCATTTGTTTTGCAGCTTTAGAGACAATAGTCTTGGACCGCGACTTTCTTGACAATAGACTTCAGAACCATAGCTTTAGTGACCACAGTACATATGACATTGGTATGTTGGCCCGTGTCTATTCTAGTTAGTTTAGCTTCATAATTGACTCTTATATTAGGATTCCTAAGATTTTTTTGACTGGTTCAAAAGCTCTTTCTTGGAACTAGGTGGAGTATCCTTAGTTTACGGTTTCCTAGGAGGACCAGTATGCATGCAAGGTTTCCTAATAGGACATGACTATTTATAGTGTTCAAAAAAGGATTGGTGGCTCTCATAATATTATTCCTAAGGATAGTTTATCATGGGAATTCCTAGCTTTAATCCAAGGTTTTTTCTAGGAATTCCTAGCTTTAATCCTAGATTTCTTCTTATATTAAAATTTGACCTTCTAAAAGATAGATAGCATGGAGCAACCTTTTACGACTTCACATAGTGCAGCGATCCATCCCAAGGTGGAGCAGCTGCCAAAACTTCATAACATGGAGCAACTTTTTACGACTTCACATAGAGTAGCCACGTAAACAACATATCTTTAGCGATTCTATATTGTGAGTTCAAATTACAAGTCAACATTGCATATTTATAAGTCAGCTATGCACACTTGCTTCTAGGTCTGTTATTCAGGTCAACGTTCTAGGACTGTTCAAATTACAAGTCAACTTTGCATATTTATAAGTCAGCCATGCACACTTGCTTCTAGGTCTCATGTACAATATATTAATTAGAGAACACACTCTAATTAATTGCAGAATCTTGGACACTTTCACATAGAACGGTATCTACAATATATATAAAAGAAGACATTGTATCCTAGTATTACATAAAGACTAGGTGATAGTATCTATTTACTCCCTGGAGATTTGGGGATCTTATGTTATCTTCATTATGTTTAGCTTTATCCAGATTGAATCACAAACATATAATATTCTTACCTTTAAGCCCGTGTGACGCTGATGCTGAAGAGTCTTCATTAGCGTCTATTGAGTCATCTACATCAGCTTGTGCTGATGACCTCGACACCAAAACTTATCAGCTTGAAGAACTTCTCATCATCAAATCATCATTCTAACTTAACAATCTCCCATTGATTTGATGATGTTAAAACTAACTCTATCTATTCCGTCAATAGAGAAGTTCCTTTACAAGTATATCTATATGTATATATACAACAAAAGCTATAACTTTTTTTCATTTCTATAGCTTCTTCAATTATCTCTTCTTTTATATGAATAAACACTATCTCCTTCTGATCTTCTATCGTTTGTCCATTTCCAATGACAACCGCAGGTGATAGCCATTTGCTACTTGTCTTCCTTGGCAATAATTTCTCAAATCAAATAGATTACCGGTGGTGCCTTCGGAATGGCATTAGTCCTCATAAAACATATAACCCCATTTGCATCTAAGTAAAACGTCCCATGTACAGGTTCTAAAATCAGTTTGTAAGGAACTGATTCTTATCCAATAGGAAGACTGTTATTTATCTCCTTTATCTCCACGAGGTAAGAGGAAACTAGTGACTACTAGATTTGTTGATAGTTTGGTTCTTCTTCTAAGAACTAAGGTTGAAGTCATTGGCTGATAAGAGGAGATGAAGTGGTTACAAGGAGAAAGCTCAACTAAAAGAGTATCAAGAGCTATTACAAAAACTATAACCTATCTAAAGACATACGTCATATATATACTTACAAGGGTCAATGTAGTACAAACTAATCATAACATTACATGTGGACTTAGACATTAAGCACAAACAACCTGCTCAAACTAATCCGCATGGTATGGGATCACTACCATTTGTTTTTAAATTGGACTGAAGAAACTCTTTCCTTACCGGTCTTGCCATTGAAACCCATTGTAATCGACTAGGTATGGGATTGATACCATCTATTACATTATTTATCGCAAAAACATAGCTAAACACCTTTCTCAAAAACACCTCTGTACCACTGTGTACATACTTAACAACTAGGTTAACATAGAGGAACATAAAGGAACTAATGCCTTTTTGTTCTTATAAAGATCTTTTGAAGCCAAAACTGAATTTAACATAGAAATAAATGATCAAGTACAATAATAAAATATTATATAATCAATGAAAAATAAATAAAAATCACAATATACTTATATCAATTTATCCATTAAGTTTATTATTATTTCCTATTATTATCAATATATTATATTATGTTAATTCATTATATTATATTATGATGACAATTGATTGTAAGAGTTTAAACAATTAAAAAAACTTATATTATAAAGCTTATATAACTTGTAAAAGTGATAAATAGTAACTTTATTATTATGTTAATCAGTGCATATAATCTTTATAATTGTATTATGTGTTATTTTAACATAAAAATGAGTCTAGTCCATTGGTAAGTGGTTGCCTTGACATTCACAAGGTCGAGAGTTCTATTCCTAATTTATTTCTTCTTTGAACACACTCAACTTTCCTTTATTTTCGTTTTTGTTCAAATTTCAATTTTTTACACCTTTTTTAACATGTTATATAATTTACCTTATACTTTTTATTTTTATAGTTTTAGTCAACTTCTTGTTTCTAAGAATTTGGATAATTCTCATATAATTTTAGCCCAATGCTAAATAATTTATTTGAATTTGGTTTGTAACTTTTTTATATAATTTAAAACTTAAACTCTTTAATTTTTTTTATAATATTCTCCAAATTTTTTACAACGCTTTTTATATTTTCTAAGACTTATATGTTTTTTTTTTGCTATTTCTTTACAACTCTTTTTGACGAATTCATCCATATATTTTTTATGAATTTTTTATAACCATTTTTTTAAAAAGGGATTTTTTATAATATTCTCTAAGGTTTTACATATTTTTTTATAAAAATTTTATGAAATTATTTTTTAAAGTTAAAATTTTAATACTTTTTATACATCTTTGTTTTTATATAAATATCTTAAATGTTTTTTTCGTTTTTATATTTATGTTTCTTTCCGAGTTTTTAAGGATTTTTTATTTTTATAAATTATGTTTGATCAATTGTATATACGTAAATTTTTAACATATATTTCAAATAGATTATGCGGTTTCAATTACTTCCATAGTTTTGACGCATCAAATGCGACGATGCAATCCCTAATTACATCTAGTTTTCAATAGATGAGATATAAAGGAGACTAAGAGGCCGTTTGATTTGCCTTTTACTAAATCTAGTAAGAGGTTACGTCTAACTCGGTCCGAGTCAGACCGTTTGATAAATCCAAAATTTACATTTGACTCGGTCTTAACATTTAATTTTACCTCTAACTCAGTCAACTTCAGGATAAGTCTGACTGGATAAGACATTAACTCGATCAACTATTACTCAATCCAGCAATTATCAAACTACCCTAAATTAATCGAATAATAAAAGTACGTTATATTTAGACATATTTGACATTAATGATTTTAAGAAAACGTTGTAGGGTTCTTGAAACTTCAACACATCTCGTTTTCTTTGATTTAGGAGAGATGAGCAAAAATAATATAAATATTTATGGAGGGGGAGGGGGTGAAGGGAATTAGAATGAATATATGTGGTGTAACTGAGGAATCACATCGATGGATGTGGTTAGGAGAGTAGGGGACTGACATTGTCCTTCAACAAAGTCACTAGTGGTATTATCTGACCCGCATTAAATATGCTACATTTTGCAGTACTTTACAAAGTATTATACTATCCATGAGTATGTGTGTTACACGACTAATAAAGACATACCCACACACGGTCAAAAGGTGGGGATAGCAAATTGGCATAATGGGAGTTGGACGGGGTCAGCTGTCAGCTCGCATAATTAATTTCACCAACAGTTTTATTAGGGGATGTTTGTGACAACAAGAGCTTTTGAGGGTATGAAATGAATTATATGGCCAATACTACATTTTTATTAGGCTTTATTCATCACTTTTTTTTTCTACTTCATCTCCAGTCAGCATCCTTGCTCTTTCTTCCACCCTTGATGGCTACGGTGACAAGTATATTGCGGTAGATTGACGTCTAACACCATCCTTCTATATTTATCATGGTAATTTTATCAATTAGTTGTTATCATGATGGAAACCCAACGTACCATCTTCTCAAGCATTCAACTGTTTGCATTCTCTATCCCCTTCATATTGTTTTTATATTTTGGTTTGAATGTAAAATAAAATAAATATTATATTTGTTTTTTTTACTGGTATTACTTTTGGAAAATTTAGTAAAAACTATGTGTTTTTCTAACTTTGGACACATTTAAATAGATTTGTATTTATATATATTGTTAACTCTTAGTGAGTTAGTACTTTCTTCCATAAGAGCTTCGAGCCGATATATAATGTGTCCAAAACAGAGTATGTATGAATGAGGTCTTCGCCTTCAGAGGCTTAGACTCTCCAAAATAGAAAAGTGAGATCGTAATCTACTGTTGATCAATATCCCATCTGATCAAGTTTGTAAGACTTTGTCAACTACTGAATTAAAGACACCAAAATCATATCATATGTCGTCTTAAAAGTTTGAACCATTTGGTGTTCCTCAAACCACTGACCATAAAACACCAATAATAGCTACTTCAAGTACCTATTATTCATTGTTTTTTTTTTTTTTTAACTTTACACTTTTAAAAGGTAAAAATTATTATTTTTGAATGCTTCTGCAAAATCAAGCTTCTAACTACCATCTAGAAACTAATTTTGTTGAATATGCGCTAAAAAGTAACCTATATTGTCGACATCTTTTAAATTAGTTGGAAGATATACTCTTAAGCTTAAGTTGCATAGCGCATAAGCTACTAAGCATTTTTATGAATAATAAAAAAATTCAATGGGATGGATTCACAATCTTTCTGTATAGTGGTCTTGGGATTTGACGGGTAAAAATTAAGAGTAATTTTCATCTTTTCGTCTTAATACCAATTGAATGCAAAATCATCGAAAAGATCGATTAAATTATACGCCTAGACTTAACAATGTGTGTTTATGTGTGTGTGTCTATATATATATATATATATATATATATATATATATATATATATATATATATATATATATATATATATATATATATATATATATATATATATATATATATATATATATATATATATATATATATATATATATATAGGGGTGGGTTCAATGCAGAATCAAATTAAATCACCTAACTCAGAACCATGTTCATCAATGAACATAAATCCCAAAAACCTCAAAACCACAATCGCTCCTGGATCAATTGGATACCGAAGAAGATTATCTGGGTGAACGTGATTACTCCGAGCAGCAGCGGTTTATCAACATCAGAACGAAATTATCTTGTAATCGTAATTCGATCTAATGCAGGTGTTGATGCAGGGTGAAGGTTTTGTGCGTAATCTGCAGTTATTTGTTTTACCCTGTAATCGTATGTTCATTAATGAACATCGTATGTTCATTAATGAACATATGTTCATTAATGAACATATGTTCATTAATGAACATATGTTCATTAATGAACATACGATTACAGGTTTGATTTTGACTTTGGAAATAAAATATAGCGTATGTTCATTAATGAACATATGTTCATTAATGAACATACGATTACAGATTTGATTTTGACTTTGGAAATAAAATATGTACCGTTCAAATATTTGTTTTGCTGCACCTGTTCATGAATGCATATTATGTTTGATCTTAAACCCACTTTACAGATTAGCAATTGGAACCATCTTGTGACATCAATCAATTGTGAGATCACGGTTCGCTAATTCCAACTCAGTTCGTCAACACCGACTTCAACCTTGGAATGTGAAATAGCGATCTACTAAAATTGGCGATTTCAATAATTTATAGGTTAATTGTGAGTTCAATTAGTTCGCTGAGTATTTCCATATCGTATTCTTAGAGCACTTCTTCGACAGGAGAAAGAAGCGAGATTTAGCGATTGTGGTTTTGGGGTTTTTGGGATTTATATTTATTGATGAACATGGTTCTGCAGTTAGGTGATTTAATTTAGTTCTGCATTGAACCCATCTATATATAGGGATGGGTTCAATGCAGAACCAAAATATATTGCCTAACTGCAGAACCATATTTTTCACCGTTGATCTAGTTTTGATGATAAAGGGTATGATGGTCCAATTAACAATACGTATCCTATATAAAATAGTGTCAGTTCATATGTTCATCAATGAACATATGTTCATCAATGAACACATGTAAATTACATGAGCAATGTTCTGTGTTCTCTCTCCCTTTGATCAAAATACAAAGAAAACTTCAATCCCAATAATATCAACCATTACATTGATCAAAGTCTTAAAGAATTACATGAGCAAAGTTAAAAGAATAAGAACATATCACGATTTAGTATCAAGGTATCAAATCAAAATATGTTCATTGATGAACATATGTTCATTGATGAACATATATTCATTGATGAACATATCCCCCTGCAACCACTGGTGTTTCTAGTTTGTATTGATTCCTCTGATTCTCATCGCAATATCAAAGCATTTGCATCTTCTACA